>PVHT021183699.1:50450013-50485211 GCA_004024745.2 Catagonus wagneri | reverse complement strand
CGAGAGGCTGGTAATCTCATCATCACTGAGCTGTTTTTCTGGGCTTTTCTCTTTCTCCCTTATCTGGGTTAGAGTTTTCTGTCTTTTCATTTTTATAGGTTTTTGGTGTGGTGAACTTTTTGCCAACAATAGAGTGGTAGCCTCTCTTTATTCTGGCGTTTTCCTCCCCTGTGACTAAAGCTGGTATGGCAGGGCTTGCTGTAGGCTTCCTGATGGGGGGGAGTGATGCCTGCTCACTGGTAGGTGTGGTTGATTCTTATCCCTCTGATGGGTGGGGCTTTGTCTCTGGATGAGATTAGAGGCTGGCTGTGTGCCTGAGGGGTCTTTAGGCAGCCTGTTTACTGATGGGTGGGGCTGTGATCCCACCTGTATTATTGTTTGGCCTGGGGCTTCTCAGTGCTGATGGGAGGGACCAGATTTTCCCAGAAATGGCTCCCTCCAGTGAAATGCAGGCTAATGAATGTTCCCAAGAGCTTCACCTCCAGTGTCCTTCCCCCACAACAAGGCACAGTCACCCCTATTTTCCCAGGAGATCCTCCAAGAATTGCAGTCAGGATCCACTCTGATTCCTATGGAGACTGCTTTGCCCTGGGACCCAGTGCACGTGAAAGTTTGTGTGTGCCTTTCAAGGATGGGGTCTCTGTTTTCCCCAGTCCTGTGGAGCTCCTGCACACAAGCCCCACTGGCCTTCAATGCCAGATGCTCCGGGGGTTCTTTCTCCCTGTGCCCGATCCCCAGGCATGGGGTTTTGACGTGGGGCTCAGAACTCTCAGTCCTGTAGCTGAGTCTCTGTGATGCAGTTACTTTCCAGTCTGTGGGGCTTCCCACCCAGGAGATATGGGGTTGCTTCTATCGCGTAACCGCCCCTCCTACCTCTTGATGTGGTCTCCTCTTTGTCTTCTGGAGCAGAATATCTTTTTTGGAAGTTTACAGTCCAGTTGGTTGAAGGCTGCTCGGCATTTGGTTGTAGTTTTGCTGTTTTTTGGGAGAGAAGTTGAGCTCCAGTCCTTCTATTCTGCCATCTTAATTCAATCCCCCCCCACTCTGTAGGGTTTTTTTAAATAAATTTTTCATTATAGAATACATTTAAGTTTACAGAAAATTTACTAAGATAGTACCAAGTTCCCCTCTCGCAGATCCTTCTTCTATTGTTAATAGCTTACATCGGTATGGTACATTTGTCACAATTAATAAACCAATATTGTGGTGTTATTATTAACTAAAAATCCTATACTTTATTCAGATTTCCTTCACTTTCACCTAATATCCTTTTGTTGTTCTAGGATCCCACCTCAGATACTCTATTATCTATAGCTGACATGTCTACAGATTCTAAAGAGTTAGGCTCCTCTTGGCTCAGAAAATTTTATAAAGTTTATAATGTTCTTGGATGTTTTAAGAAGTATTATTCAAGTGTTTTGTAGAATTTCCCTTTATTGGACTTTGTTGTATTTCTCATGATCAGACTGGAGGTAAGGGTTTTTGGAAGAAAGACACAGAAACAAAGTGCTCTTCTCATCACATCATACCAAGGGTACAATGCCATCTCATGATTTACTACTCTTGAGCTTCATGCCAGGCTGAGGCAGTACTTGTCAGGTTTCTCCACTGTAGTTTCTCTCCTCACTACTGTCCTTCCTTCCTTTTTGGATGGAAGTCACTGTACACAGCCCACACTTCAGCAGTGGGGAGTTACGCTCCACCTCCTTGAAGGTGAGTGTCTACATAAAATATCTGTCATTTTCTGCACAGGAAATGTGTTTATTCTAATTTATTTATTTGATATTTATTTTTTCAATATAGACTCATGGGTATTTATTTTGCACTTGGGCTTACAACCCAGTATATTTTCAACATCACTATTTTGTAGCTCAGGTTGTTCCAATTTTGCCCATTGGGAGTGCTTTCATTTCAGTTCTGTCTCTTTAACATACCTCCATCACTGTAGAGTTTGTTTGTTATTTGCTTTTTTTCATTTTTCAGAGTACTTCTTGACTCTACAAGATGGTCCAGGCTTCATCCTGTTTATTTCCTGTCCTAGTCCTAGAATCAGCTTTTTCTAAGAAATCTTGTTCCTTTTTTGGGGGGTACTGGCATTAGAAACCAAGATCTTGGCACTAGGTTCTACAGGGTGGTGCTGCTGCTGTTGTTGTTGTTAGTTTATGTATGTGATCATAGGATATTGGTAATGTTCCTCTGGTGGTCACCATATGTAACTTTTGACAAATTACCTGGAAATGGGTATAATAATTCATGTTTCATAGAGTTGTTATGTAACTTAAATTTAGTGATTAGGACAGTGAATATCATCCAATGTCTCCTTTTCTGTAATGGGTACAATGGGATTTGCTTGATATAATGCCACAGGGTTAGTCTGTAGGTAAAACTAACACAAATCAATGTTTATACAAACAAATGGGTAGCAGTGTTACTATGATTTCTGGCAGGATCATTAACCTCCAATTCTTGTATTGCTATCTTGCAACTTCACTTTTTTCTCATTTCCCCAAAAAAGTATTTACCATGCTATCTTGAATCCTTCTCTTACTTATAAATTTGGATGATTCTAGGTTTTTAAAAACTGGTATCCAAATTTAGATGTGACAATTGCTTTCAAATCCTTTTACAACAAATATATATTGAACAACTACTTTAGTTGCTTAAAATTTAGTTAACATTTCCCTAACTTGTCCATAAATAGTATTTTAAGGTAATGAACCATCTTGGTTCTTCCTTAAGAAACTTTAATTAAACCAAGTGTAACTAAGTCCATTGGGTTACCTGGTCAAAATGAATGTGAAAGATAAACGTTTGGCATAGCAGGGGATGACAGGAAAGTGTAGTATCTTGAAAATTCCCTCATATCAAATTACTGATGCTAAGCAGTTGACTACTGTCCTCAGAGACAGGGCAATTAATTGTCTAGACATGATCAGATATCAAAGTTGATGGGTTTTATAACCTGATTGTCTTATTTTCCTTTTACTGAAGTAAAGACAGAGGCTTAAGGACATCTGATAGAATACGGGCAGTGTCAATATTAACCACAGGGCTGATGTTGACCTTCCGAGGCTGTATCAACCTTAAGAGATTGATGCCATTCCTTACCAGTCTGTTTGTTGGGGAGGATGGGTAAGGAAGAAAGAATATTTGTCTCTCAGTCCTTTGACCTAACTTCCTCCAAGACACCAGTTATATCACATACGAAAACACTCTAACTGATCTTAAGACCTAAGGAAAACTGGGAGTTCCCTTCATGGCTCAGTGGTTAACGAATCCGACTAAGAACCTTGAGGTTGCGGGTTCGATCCCTGGCCTTGCTCCGTGGGTTAAGGATCCGGCGTTGCCATGAGCTGTGGTGTAGGTTGCAGACGCGGCTCACATCCCTTGTTGCTGTGGCTGTGGCGAAGGCCGGCGGCTACAGCTCCTGTTAGACCCCTAGCCTGGGAACCTCCATATGTCACGGGTGCGGCTCCAGATAAAGGCAAAAAAAAAGACAAAAAGACCCAAGGAAAACTGAACTAGGTTTCCATACTTGATATGTTAAAAGTCACTGCCCCCTTCAATGATTTACTTTTGTGAACAGCAAATTCAAGTTTAACTATTTGTAGGCAGTGACTAGTGATATTATTACTTATATAAAATCTATTTGCAAGTCAGTAAAGTGGTTAATAAAATATTTCCTTGCATTATCTGATCTCTTAGTCATTCAATATGTCTGATTTCTAAGGAGTCAACTATAGGAAAAATTCTGAGATAGATGTGGTCTTATTTATTGGCACATGTTTGTTTTAAATTTGCCATTTTCACTGAATTGTCAATTTCTTTTTTACCCAGTCTCCTAGCTACCTATTTTTTTAATTGATACTTGACCCCCCTACCAGCATGAACTTCAATGGTGAATTAATGTCAAGGCCATACAAAGATAAAAAGGCTAAAATCCCCACATTTACATGTTTTATCTGAAGATGAAGGTAGGTTTCAGAGGAGAGTGGAAAAGACACATACTCTCACTGATTATGTGTTGTGTTTGATTTATTTCTTGTTACTAATGGCATGGAAAAGGGGGAGAATGTGAGAGTTTCTGAGGTTGGGCAATTGCCTGAAGGATCTGAAAGCCTAGAAGTCACATCACCTGCTTTTTCACAAGTGGAATTCATGATGCATTGATTTCTTTGTCTACCTTCTAAAAGATCATTAAAAACTAACCTGAGAATCACCAAAAAGTCTGGTGGACCTGGTAGCAACATATGACAATGCAGTTCATCCTACTGCAGCCTACTTTAAAGGAAATAGAGAAAGCCAAATTGAGGGGTTACAAAATGTAAGGAATTCATCCATGTGGCCCATTTTAAATTAAATATCTTTGTCCTCTCTAGCTGGCCTACTTTAACAGAGAAAGGGGACAAGACCTGTCCCTCTATGTATTTGCCTGAGGATGTTGTAGTTCCTAACAAGAATCTACTTAGGAGATTTGGAGAAATTCTTCACTGTTCAACGGTCATAATGTCTGGGTCTTCCTCCTTATGCAATAGCAAGCATACTTGTATCCAAATTGAGAATCTCAGCCAGGCCATGTTTTTTATAATGTCAAGGTTTTAGATGACAAAGTCCCAATTCAATACAATTAAAAAATGACAAAGCTATATTTCCTCAAAACTAACACATTTGGATATATTTAGAACTCTTAAGAATCAATGAGAAAAAGAGAGATAACCCAATAGAAAAATGGGGAAAAGACTAGGACACATCATCAGAAAGGATATCAAAATGGTCAATAAACATAAATAAAAGGTGAGCAACTCCATGAGTCATCTGGGAAATATTGCATTAAAACCAAAAAACAATATTGCACCATCCCAAGTAGAATAATTAAAATGAGTAAGATGAAAATTACTGTGCTAATGAGAAAGTGGAGTGATTCGAACTCTTCTACATCGCTGGAGGAAGATCTGCTTAGGGAAACTATTTGGTATTATCTGATAAAGTTTAATACATGCATCCTCTATGAACTAGGAGTTTCATTCTGAGGAACATACCCAGTAGAAATGTGGGCATATATTTACACAAACACGTTTTAGAAGCTCATAGCATCACTCTATAATAGATGAAAACTGGAAATGTGCATCAACCACAGACTAACTAAACTGTGTTTAAATTCACACAATTGAAAATTATACAGGTATGCAAATGAGTAATCAAAATCTACACACAGCAGAATGAAAAAAATCTCATAAGCAGAAAGCTGGATAAAAAAGGTCAAATGAAAAAAGTACATAGTAAATGATTATAATTCTACAAAGTGCTAAAATAGGAATTAATAAAAGCTGTTAAAATTCAAGATAATATGTATCTTTGGGGAATTGAAAGGAGGCAAGAGGCAGAGGCTTGGGAAAGCTGCAAACTTTTTGTTTTTGGGTTTTTTAGGTTGTTTTTTTTTATTTTTTTGCCACACCTGCAGGATGCGTAAATTCCCAGGTCAGGGATCAAACCCGCACTTCAGTTTCAACCTGCACCACAGCTGTGGCAACACTGGATGCTTAACCCACTGTGCCACATGGGAACTTCCAAAACTTTGGTTTCTTGCCCAGACCGTGCTTGTTACATGGTTATGTCCAATTTCTTGAAACCCATCAACCAGTACTTATGACTTATGAATACATATATATTTAACAATTAACTCTTATAACGAAATACCCAGGGTTAATCCTCAGAAATACCTCAGTAGATGCCGTAAGTGATATCTTATGCTTTCTCTCACTCTCTCTCTCCTCACCTCTCTCTCTCTCACTCTCTCTCTCTGCTTGTCTGCCCTGATTTCTTCACTAGTTATTGTCTTGGCCAAGGTCTCTCTGTATGATGTCAAATGTCCACCAGCAGCCTCAGGTTTGCACGCTATTCAGTTAGAAACAAAACAAAACAAGGAGAGAACTCTTCCACTCTTTCTTACTACGAAGATCAAGGAACTGAGTCTCACTGGACCAGACTGCAATGCATGTCCATCCTTATATGAAGCAATATAGCCAGGGTGGTAGAACAGCAAAAGGCCATGACTATGTCATATACCCATCCCATCATCTCTCATATCCAGAGGTTAACTGCATTCAGCTATGGGGGGAAAGGGAGGTGGTGTCTCATAGTATGGCTACAGTCAGACAGATTTTGGCTGGGCTGGCATCATCTTGAAGACTTCCTCCTCATAAACCTGTGAGAAAAGACTTAGACACCTGGGGCTACTTGGGCATCGCCTTCTATCTCTACGTAGTCTTTCCTCATGGCCTGCCCAGCACGGTGGCTTCAGGATAGCTGGACATGGTGGTTTAAATGGAGAGTGAGATACCAAAAAAAGACACACAGAAGGCAAATAAATATATGGAAGGGTGCGCCACATTATATATCATCAGGAAAATGCAAATTCAAGCAATAACAAGATATATTCCACACCTGTTGGAATGACCAAAATCCAAAACACTGATACCACTAAATGCTGGCAAGGATGTAGACTTGCTGGAACGCTCACTTATTGCTGGTGGGAATGCAAAATAATACAACTACTTTGGAAAATAGTTTAGCAGTTTCTTACAAAACAACGTGCTCATAACACATGACCTAGGAACCATGCTCCTTGATATTTACCCAAATGATTTGCACACAAATATTAATAGAATCATTATTCATAATTGCCAAAATTTCTTCTTCAGTAGGTGAACGGATAAACAGATACATCCAGACAATAGACAGTTTTTCAGTCCTTAAAAGAAATGAGCTGTCAAGCCATTCGAAAGGACATCAAGAAATCATAAATACATATGACTAAATGAAAGCAGCCAACTGGAAAAGACAACATACTGTATGATTCCAAATATATGACATTATGGAAAGGACAAAATTACAGAGACACTGAAAATATCAGTGAGTGCTAGGGCTAGGAGAGAGGGAAGTGAAGAGTTAGAACACATGGGATTCTTCGGGCAGTAAAACTACTCTGTACGATACCATAATAAGAGATACGGTCATTACATATTTTTCCAAACCCATGGAATGTACAAAAACAAGAGTGACCCCTCATGTAAACTATGAACACTGGAGGATTATGGTATATCAAGGTAGTTTCATCATTGTGATATAAAAAATTTACCACTTTGGTGAAGGATGTTGACCATGGGGGAGGCTATGGATGTGTGTGAGCAAGGGCTATATGGAAAATATTTATACTTTCTGCACAGTTTTGCTGAGAACCTAAAACTGCTCTAGAAAAATAAATCTATTTAGAGGGAGAGAAAAAGACAGCACAAGCCACATCATCTTTTATGATCTAATACCTAGGTTGGAAAAGTGAGCCTCCATGTAATCTCATAATGTTTCATGAGAAAACAGCCAGGCCCTTTTGTACTACATGTTAAAAAGGCAGAGCTGTACTACTATGGCAGAGACCAGATGGTTTGTCCAGAAAAGCCAAAAATATTTCCTGTCTGGAGCTTTACAAAAAATGTTTGCTGATCTCTGACAGCTTCAAATATTACTCAGTGTCATTTGTGCGGCATACTATTCACTGCAAGTCAGCCTCCAAAGCCAGACCAGGCTCAAGTGGAGAATTGGTTGACAAGGGCTAAACCACCCAAAGGAGGGGCTACCTAGTAGGTTCACAGTGAGGACAACGATGGTGCTACTGGCTAAAGAAGGGCTTAAGGATGCTGATCTGACCCAAAAGCACTCTGAGGTGAGAGGATATGTTTCTAATTCTCTGGGCAGGTGAACTGAACGCAGAAAGTGCCGATGGTGTATTCATTTGCCAAGTTAGTTAACACCATTGCCCACACTAGGGTGGTAAGAACAGAACTTGTTCCTCTCCAAAATTATACCTATTACTCAGGGGCACTTACATGGAAGTCATTCTGACAACTTTTACAATGCTCTAATTGAACTGCCTGTGCACAGAAGAATTGCTTTTGCAAAAGGAAAATAGCTGGGAGAATTACAAAAATGGCATATCAGAAAAAAATGCAACGTATTCTCAGGCTTTTGAAATGTCAGACTTCTGGGCACCAATTTATCTGACTTAACATTACAGGGCTACAAATAGTCAGCAACTATTATTTGGTCATTTTTCACAATAAAAATACATTTCTAAGTGCTATTTTCACTCAATAATGATTGTACAGATCTATTTATTTTGCATTTATGTGTGTGTACGTTGGGGAGGGGTGGTTCCCTAAGTAATACTTTGCCTTTGGTGATGTTGGGCAACAGAGGAGAAGTGTATTATATTAATCATATTGGACCACTTGCTTAGTGAGAAGAACGTAATCTGGATTTTAAACACAATACAAAGCATTCAAAATCCACATGTAAAATTAAGTAGTCAGTGAGTTCCTCTAAAAGAATACGTCACTGACATCATCTCTCCTGATCCAGGGTAATTGATAAGGCTCAAGGCCATTACTATAGTCATGAAGAGATTTCTTTTGATTGTATTATGCCCAGAGAGGCATCTTAAAAGGTGGGCTGGAAATGAAGGGAGATCTACTATTGCAGAATAAGAGCAGGCTCATCTTGATTGGCCATACTTCTCACATCAGGGGGTGCATACAGAGCATCTGAAGAAAGAAATACTGGGCAGCACAACTTTATGAAACACAGGCCAGATGTTGGCAGAAAAGATATTTTTTTCACTCATATTTCAAATATCCGTGTGAAGAGATTTTTTTTCAAAATTACCTTTCCTAAGCAAGCACTATATCCAATGAGAGATTTGGGCACATGCACCACCTGTTATAATTCAAGTTACAATGTGAGGAGGGCCTGCCACAGTGCTGGTGCACAGCAAGTACAAGATGTCTGAGAACAAGCATTTATTTAGGGCCTATGCATAGCAAGCAGTATGGTAAAAAGGATTACACACATTTAATCCTCACAAAGACATTTTGACTATCTACTACTATTACATTTATTTTAAAATCAAGGAAAATAGGGCTTCATAAAGACAAGTAACTTGCTCAAGGTTACTTAAGTTTGATTCTGGTAACTGATTTTGAACTAAGAAATATGGTTCCAGAGCTTATGATCTTAACTTCTATGTATTATAGCCAGTGAACAGATGGCTAGATGTGGGTAGAAGGATGAATGGGTGGATGAATGGATGGACGGACTAAAGATGGAATAACTAAAATATAGCAATCACGTAAGGGAAGGAGTAAGCATATCTGACTACCTAGTAAAGAAGGCTAAACAGAAAAGGTGACATTTGACCTGAATCTTGAAGAAGACAGATATTTCCAGGTGGAGAAGAGAAAGGTGGAATTCCCAGCCTGGCAGAGGAGTGTGAGCAAAGACACAGGCATCCAAGTCTCCATCACTCTAGAAGATGAAAGGAATTCCTGACTAACCAGGACCCAGGTTGTCCAGACCAGCACCCAGAGAAGAGGCTACTGAGTAGGACTACTTGGTGAAGTGAGTCTGGAATGTCATGATGGGTTTGGGTTTTATTCTTCATCTAAGAAAACCTTCAAAGATTTTTTTAAATAATGGACATTTATATAGGACTTTAGTGTTAATAGCGTCATAAGAACCCTATCAAGGTAGCTGCTAGCTATTATTCCTTTATTTTACAGCTAATGAAGTTGTGGTTCAGAGAGGTTAAATCACTTGCCTAAAGTCATACAGTCTGGAACTATCTGTATCTGTACTTGGATCTGGGCAGTCCTCCAGAGCTTCATAGCTAAACAGAGCAAGAGAGTGGCATAATTTTATCTGTGTTTAAAGAGAAAACCATAGCAGCAGTATAGATGAGGATGAAACTTAAGATAGAGAAACTAATTAGGAGGCTGTTTATGTTTAGACAAGGGAGTCTGGGGAAATGAGCTAAGGCAGGATTTCTCAGTCTAGCACTAATAACATTCTTTGTTGTGGGAGCCTATCCTGAATATTGTACAATGTTTAGCAACATCTCTGGCCTCTACCCAACATATGCCCTATGGTACCCCTCCCTTAGGGTGCAACAAAGGAAAATGTCTCACTAGAGGGCAAACTCTCAGTAGTTGAGAACCGATGAGTTAGTGCATTGATAAAGGATTAGAAAACAGGGGATATGATATTTCAGAAATAGGATCGACAGGATGAAGTGATCAAAATATGAAGAGCTCAAAGATATGTCCAGATGTGTAACACAATCCTGGTCATAGTCAAGGCAGTAATAGACCCAGTATTGCGGCTCACAGTCAGGCCTGGGTTCAAAATCCAGTCCTACTATTTACCACTGGGTAACCTGGGGAAAATTAATTATATTCTCCAGGTCTTAAAAAGATCCTGATAGCACTTATTTCCAAACGTTGTTGTGAAGATTGTAGCAGAATACAATGAATCAAGTGTTTAGCAATGTTTCTGGCACTTAGTAGGGGTTCGATAAACAGCACTACTAGCAGGTAAGGGAAACACGGGGAAGCTTCTTCAACTTGAACTTCCTGTGGAGTTCATGGTTTGAGAGTTTTTCAGTGAGTGGGCACTGTGAACTCTCTAAACAACTTTCCACTCAATGAAATAATCTTACCAACTCATTAAAATTAATTGCAAAAGGGAATACATAACTCAATATTTGGTTTTAATTAATTGTGAGTGTCCGGCATATATGTATGTATAACAGTGTACGTCTGGGTTTCTAGGTATACTAGTGCATGTACACACATACATATACAAATGAGATTGTTGGAATCACACTAAAATATTAATACTAATTATTACTGGATGTAAGATTATGGGTGAATTTTTTTTTCTTTTTATGGCTGCACCTGCAGCATAGAGAAGTTCCTGGGCTAGGGGCTGAATTGGAGCTGCAGCTGCAGTCTAAGCCACTGTAGCAGCAACACTGGATCTGAGCTGCATCTGTGACCTACACCATCAACTGTGGCAATACCAGATCCTAAACCCACTGAGTGAGGCCAGGGATCAAATCCACATCCCACAGAGATGTCGGGTCTCTAACCCACTAGGCCAAAACAGGAAACCTGATTATGGGTGAATTTAATTTTTGTCTCTATCATTTCTATGATTCTTTGTAAATTATTCTATAATGAATAAGTATTACTTTTATAAATAACAAACAAAAGTAAATGTTCTAAAATACCTTCCTTTAAAATATATGGATGGAGGAGTTCCCGTTGTGGCATAGCAGAAACAAATTTGACTACGAACCATAAGGTTGCGTGTTTGATCCCTGGCCTCTCTCAGTGGGTTAAGAACCTGGTGTTGCCATGAGCTGTGGTATAGGTTGCAGACACGGCTCGTATCTGGAGTTGCTGGGGCTGTGGTCTAAGCCAGCAGCAACAGCTCAGATTAGACCCCTAGCCTGGGAAGCCCCATATGCCACTGGTGCATCCCTAAAAAGACAAAAAAAGAATAAAATAAGATAAAATAGATGGATTGAAATCCTACTATATGTCAGATATTATGCTCAAACTAAGGATACAATAATGAGAACCCCTGCCCCACCCCATGCCACACACATACACACACACACATACATACACAGGGGAACAACAAAAGCAACAAAAATCACCTTAAACATATGTGTGTGTGCCAGAAAGCTGGAAGGTGAAAAATCAACTTCAAATGTAACTGTGATACTCCAGAAGCAACAAAAATAATGGGCTTTGGCAACATCATCTTAATCATGTTTTTAAGTCTAAAAGAAGACTTGAAAGAATTTCTAACTGTCCTGCTTCGCACAAGTTCACTGGGAAACCATACCAATTCTCTCCTTTTTAAGATTTTACTTCCCCTTATTTAGTCATTCCTATCCGGAGGGACTATAATACAATTTTCAATGTCCAAATCAACCTTGAGTCTAATTAGCAGGGATAGCTCCCCCAGAAACTACAATTTTCTACAGGGAGACTTATTTCGGTAACAAAGGATTTATTTAGACAGTATTTAAGAGGTTTTCTATTTCTAAGTACAAATCTTTACCTCCCAGAACATTCAGGGAAATTTGGAACATTACGTATTTTTCCGAGCTCCCACAGACTTATGAAAACAATTTGGGCCTCAAGAAACCGCTCCAACATCCTGACTGTGTGTGTCAGTAAGATGGGAAGCACCTTTGACTCACTATAAATGGGAGATTCTGGCTCAGAGTTGTCACTCTCAGTTTCAGCTGGTGTCTATATGAAGAGTAATGGAAATGATCAATTAAGAATGCTCACTCTACCCTCTGCATCCTTTTTAATTAAGGACATACTGAAATGATGGACTATATACAGATGACAGTGCAGGCCTTCTCCATCTGCCCCCTGTCATTCACTCTCACTGCTGTAACTCTGGAATTAGGATTCATGTTCTGTCATCCTGAATATTTTAATACTTTACTGATCTTGAATGTGTTTAGCCATAGGAGGACAGCAGTAAAATAAAATTTTATAGCCAACAAAGTCCTTTATACCTAAAGTTTATGGCATATTTTATATTTTGTTTAACAACACAAGGCTCCTTGAGGCTCTGAAATAAACATAACTTCCTCATGTTGCAGCTAGCTAGTGCTATTTCATTTCTTATTGAAAGTTGATTCCATCATTAGGATAGAAAGTTTTCCTGATAATTGGCCAGAGTGGCTACAATTCTAACAGACAGGTATGTATTTCTCTAAAAATGTTAAGACAAACTTAAAGCTCCTTTAGAGCTTTGTGTTAGAAAAATGCCCCGTTTTTATCTTTGGTCCCCAAATACAGATATTCTCCATTTGAAGACTTATTTAAGCAATAAGTCAGGGATCAGTCAATTGATAAAATTTGAAGGAGCCTACTGACTCCTAAAGTAGTTGATATTTTCCAGAAAAAGTTTTTCTTACTGTTAGGGTAGGGTCTGTAAAATTTTAGGATAGTAGCAAAACTACTGTTTTGCGTAGTGATGATTTTTTTAAGTAATTAGCACTTTCTTATTTTTGTTCTTTGGCTTGCAAAGTTGGCATTGTGGCACAAGAAATGAATGAAGAATTTTAATGTAGTACAAAACATCAGAGTAGTTTCTGTTGTTCCCTAATTGTGCTAAATAACTGGTTTTTGGGCGGTGGGGGTTGGTTGTTATTTTTGTGCATAGGAGATAAAAAGCAAACAAATGAAAAACTTCTATGTTTTCCACAAGACAAGGTGCAGAGAGACTGGCATGCCAGAAGAGTATAATGTAATCAAATGTCATTGAACTGGTTTTGATTCTCATTTCTGATGCTATTATTCATAGGGGCTAAAGAAAAAAAAAGCTAATTATCTAGTTTTCCCAATAGTTAAAAACAGAATTTAAACAAATGGATTAGATTTATTCCCAAAATTCTTTCCTATTCCAATATTGCACAGTTCTAAACAAAATCCATTAAACTTATTTGATTCCACCTGTATCATTGTCAAAATTTCATCTGTTCATTCATTTATAGCTCTTACCAAGATTTATTAAACAACCAACATCCATTCAGTCCTCAAATATCCTAACTCTGTCTTCACCACTAACACTTCCCAACAGTAGATAATTTATCTGGGAGACAAAGGGTTAAAGATAATACTACCTGCCCTACAGAAATAAACCACTGAGCTCCTCGGTCTTACTGAGCCCTTGACCTATTTTCTTGCCTGGATGGCCAGGAAGAAATTTCAAAAGACTTTAACTCTCCTCAAACTTAAAAACAGAATCTAAAAATACATGCATCCAATAGAAGTTTCTGACCACATCTCCTTATCCTCAAAGATGAGATCACTGAGTCTTAGAATGAGCATGGTGTTAGAGGAATCACCACTTCTGGATGCTGACTTTGGGTTTTCAGGACTCTTGGGTCATTGCTGTCAGATGCTGAGTTTCTACAAGGCCATCTTAAGGACTGAAATATACCAGAAAGAATGGAGTTCAGTCCTGGGATTTTTTTTTTAATGACTTAATTCCCCTGACATTCTTGCAGTCAGAAAGTTTATTGGCTTATCTGCATTTTTGCCCTCTAGTCTATCTTTTACTGAGATAAAAATAATGCCTCCTGTGCCCCTTTGAACAGCCCTTCTTGCTCTTGAATACGGCTGTTAAGGTGCCCTTCAACTATCATTACCGTAAGTCATGTATCCTTTGTGGTAAACATAATTAAAAACGGCTCCAGGGTCTTCTTAGAGCAATGTGAGATTTTCACATTTTTATGCCTGGCGTGGTGATGTTAAAAAGTAAGACTGGGATGGGAAGGTAGGAGGGATGTCAAAAGATACTCTCCATCCTTAACACTCCCTTGATGGAAATGACATCCTTATTTGTTTTGTTAACCAGTGCATAATTAAAAGTCAATATTCAAGATCATAATAAAAATCTGTATAACTACTCATGTTGTGAGACTGAGGCTGGGAAGGAATATCCATTAAAACATAGCCGTGTGTAATTTACAAGAAATCAGTAATAAAATGCTTGCTTTTGACGTTATCTGCAAAATGGTCTGTATATTACCAGAATAAATCCATATTACTTGGAGGCCATAGATAAACATCCATGGGCAAGGTTCACATGGAGGTTATCTGACTCATGCTCTGAACTGGGGAGTGCTATTTAGAGGAGATAAATTGTGGTTTACTTCTCCAAGTTCAAGTACATTGTGCAGAAATGAGTTTAGTTCCTGAGAAGGTATCTGTCATATCCAAAGAGGAAAAGCATGCCATTACAGGGTTGCAGCCATTGCAGAAAGAATATGGCCTTTGTCTTCAGTGAGAAACAGAGGAATATTCTTAACAATTAAAAGGCCTGAATGAAACTATTTTCTCCCATTCTGTAGGTTGTTGTTTTGGTTTTTTTATGGTTTCCTTTGCTGTGCAAAAGCTTGTCAGTTTGATTAGGTCCCACTGGTTTATTTTTGCTTTTATTTCTTAATTTCTAAAATATGCATAAAACATATAAAACTCAACAGCAAAAAATACAACAATGCAATTGAAAAATGGGCAAAAGACCTGAATAGATATTTTTTTCAAAGAATATATACCAATGGCCAACAAGCACATGAGAAAATGCTCAACATCATTGATTATTAGAGAAATGCAAATCAAAACTACTATGAGGTACCACTTCACACCAGTCAGAATGCCATTGTTAATAAGTCCATGAATAACAAATGCTGGAGAGGGTGTGGGGAAAAGGAAACCCTCCTACACTGTTGGTGGGAATGTAAATTGGTACAACCACTATGGAAAACAGTATGGAGGTACCTCACAAAAGTAAATATAGAACTACCACATGAACCCAGCAATCCCACTCTTGAACATATATCCAGACAAAACTTTCTTTAAAAAAGATTCATCAATGTTAAAAAATACAGGCATTCCAAAGTCATCTACAGCTCTAGACTAATTTCATATTACTCAGATTAGAGTAATTACAGTAATGACAATGAATATAAAGCCAGCATTCTGATGACATAAATCTATAAACTGGGCCTCACTGAACTCACTAACCATGTTAGTAAATGGTCCTGGTGAGGACCTCAAGACACAAGTGCTTCTGAATTATAAAAAATAAAAATATATCAAACTATATTTGTTGACACTAGACTTAAGTACTAAATGTGTTCTGTTATCCTCCCCAGGTTTAATAGTCCATCTCCATGGTGTGTAATTGCTTTTGATTCAGTTTATAGGCAACTCTGAGTCCACATTTTGTCCTAGCAAATCCCTGCACTCCCTGTCAGAACCAAGAAAACAGGACTTGGGAACAGAGGCCATGGTAAATGCTAGGAGCAAGCCTCCTGTACCAGAATGAAGAGACAAAAGAAAGCTAAGGTCTTTGGATGCCAGACTGTGTATAGGACACCACAACAAACAGAAGACTGCTACAGGGTGTTTTAAATTTGTAAGATGAAGAATGATACTCCAGATCTGTTCACACTGCATGAATTACCAGCTTACAATAAGTCACCACTTCAGCATTAGCTCCAGCTCCTTTTGAAGACACCCTATCCTCACAAAGAAGGGTTTTCAGAGGCTGCTGTGATAAAAAGCCAGCACCCTGCAAAAATCAGTGTGGAACCTGAAATCAGGGTATCAGTGTCCAATCTGATGCCAAGATTAGAGAAGCTGTGTAGTTCCCAGCAGGCACACATCCCATCAGTAAATAACTATAATTTTGTAAGAACAAAATAAACAATTTTTTCACTCTATGTATGTGTATTTTTTCAAATGGGGACATAAATACAAAATACTTTTTAAATTATTTGGACCTATCTACTCAACGATCAAAACTGTGAGGCATTTCTTTTGGCCTAGAGATATTATGAACCAGGGAAGTTTGTGAACCTCAGGGCTAGGGAATTATTCTTACCCAGAACTACAAAGAATAAGAAATTCACCACAGAGGGGAAGGTAGAGGTGGTAGGAGCCAAAGGCTCTCTGCCAAAAGCTCACATACAAGGTCAACACTGTGGGGCTGCAGCTCTCTTAAGTTCTTCCCTGGCCCAAAGCTTGTACTTCCAGCATATCCACTGTTTCTCTCTGTCCTGTATTATTATGAAATTTACAAACCAGTCTCCTCTACTAGAATGTAAATTCCTGAGATCTTTCCTTATTTGTTTCTCTGTTTTCCCAGTATAATATCTAAAATGAGACTGTCTTGGAATCAAGAAGCTTTTTAATACAGGTTAAATACATATCTCCTCAGTCTCCTCTTTAGCTATCTTGGAATCCTCAAATTCAAGTGACTTCACATCTGTGATGGGGCCTCATGCACACTAATGAATGAGCAGATATCAAAATTCAAGGTTTCAGTAAGCTTGAGGCTTAGGGAACAATGGCCTGGCTGGCTCCACCTTTCAGAGTCCTGGACTTGTGTATACTCACCGAATGAATGGATGAATGGAAGGCTGGAGGGATGGATGGATGAAATCCTCAAAAGTTTAAATTGTATCTTAATATCATTCCCATCAGTATTAAAGTCAAGAAACCACAGGAAATAGACAAGGGTAGCCAGGACAAACAATGTTTGTCCATGCCTCTGGGGACTTTTCCAGTGAGAATTATATTCTTTTAAAGAGCTTCTCCAAAACCATCAGTTCAAAGATTTTTGCCTACCTTAAGAGGCATTAGAAAGTTTTAATTTTTAAGGAAATAAGATTTCCCAATAAATTTACTGAGCAGTGGAAAACCTAGAAGAAATGGACAAATTCTTAGAAAAGTACTATCTTCCAAGACTAAACCAAGATGAAATACAAAATATGAATAGACCAATCACAAGTTCTGAAATTGAAACTGTGATTTAAAAACTTCTAACAAACAAAAGTCCAGGACCAGATGGCTTCACAGGTGAATTCTATCAATCATTTAGAGAAGAGCTAACACCTATCCTTCTGAAACTCTTTCAAAAAATTGCAGAGGAAGGGACACTCCCAAACTCATTCTAGGAGGCAACCATCACCCTGGTACCAAAACCAGAAAAAGATACCACAAAAAAAGAAAATTACAGGCCAATCTCATTGATGAACATAGGTGCAAAAATCCTCAACAAGATACTAGCCGACTGAATCTGACAATACATTAAAAGGATTGTACATCACGATCAAGTGGGACTTATCCCAGGGATGCAAGGATTCTTCAATATCTGCTAATCAATCAATGTGATACACCACGTTAAGAAACTGAAGAATAAAAACCATATGATCCTCTCAATAGATGCAGAAAAAGTCTTTGACAAAATCCAAAACTCATTTCTGATAAAAACCCTTCAGAAAGTGGGCATAGGGGGAACCTACCTCAACATAATAAAGGCCATCTATGACAAACCCAGAGCTAACATCATCCTCAATGGCGAAAAGCTGAGAGGATTCCCTGTGAGATCTGGAACAAGACAGGGTTGTCCACTCTCACCACTACTATTCAACATAGTTTTGGAAGTCCCTGCTACAGCAATCAGAGAAGTAAAAGAAATAAAAGGAATTCAAATTGGAAAGGAAGAAGTAAAACTATCACAATTTGCAGATGACATGTTAATATATCTAGAAAATCCTAAAGACTCTACCAGTAAACTGTTAGAGCTCATCCATGAATCTGGCAAAGTCGAAGGTACAAAATTAATACACACAAATCAACTGCATTTCTACATACTAGCAATGAAAGATCAGAAGGAGAAATTAGGGAAGCAATCCCGTTTACCATCGCATCAAAAAGAATCAAATACTCAGGAATAAACCTACCTAAAGAGACAAAAGACCTGTACTCTGAAAATTATAAGGTGCTGATGAAAGAAATCAAGGATGACATGAACATATGGAAAGACATATCATGCTCTTGGATTGGGAGAGTCAATATTATCAAAATGACTATACTACCCAAGGCAATCTACACATTCAATGCAATCCCTATCAAATTAACAAGGACATTTTTCAAAGAACTACAAGAAAGTAGAATTTGTTTGAAAGCACAAAAGACCCAGAATAGCCAAAGACATCCTGAAAAAGAAAAATGGAGTTGGAGGAATCAGCCTCCCTGACTTCAGATTATACTACAAAGCTATAGTCATCAAAACCATATGGTACTGGCACAAAGACAGAAATACAGATCAGTGAAACAGGACAGAAAGCCCAGAATTAAACCCACGCATCTACAGTCAACTAATCTATGACAGAGGAGGCAAGAACATACATGGACAAAAGACAGCCTCTTCAATAAGTGGTGCTGGGAAAACTGAACAGCCACATGTAAAAAAATGAAATTAGAACACTTCCTAACACCATGCACTAAAATAAACTCAAAATGGATTAAAGATCTAGATATAAGACCAGATACTATAAAACTCCTAGAGGAAAACATAGGCCAAATGCTCTCTAACATAAATGATAGCAACATCTTCTCAGATCCATCTATCTGAGTAATGACAATAAAAGAAAAAGAAACAAATGGGACTTAATTAAACTTCAAAGTTTCTGCACAGTTAAGGAAACCCTAAACAAAATGAAAAGACAACCCAGAGAATGGGAGAATATATTTTCAAATGAATTGACTGACAAGGGATTAATCTCCAAAATTTACAAACACCTCCTACAGCTCAATACCAAAAAAACAAACAACCCCACCAAAAAATAGGCAGAAGATCTAAACAGACAATTCTCCAAAGAAGACATACAGATGGCCAAAAAACACAAGAAAAGATATTCAAAATCACTCATTATTAGAGAAATGCAAATCAAAACCACTATGAGGTACCACCTTACACCAGCTAGAATGGCATCATCAAAAAGTCTACAAACAATAAGTGCTGGAGAGAGTATGGAGAAAAAGGATCCCTATTTCACTGTTGGTTGGAATGCAAATTGGCACAATCACTGTAGAAAACAGTATGGAGATTCCTTAGAAAATTAAAAATAGAATCACCATTTGATCCAACATTCCCACTCGTGGGCATCTATCCAAAGAAAGCCATGACTCAAAAAGACACATGTACTCCAGCGTTCATTGCAGCACTCTATACAATAGCCAAGTCATGGAAACAACCTAAATGCCCATCGACAGAGGAGTGGTTAGGAAAGATCTGGTACATATACACAATGGAATATTACTCATCCATTAAAAGGAACAAAATAACATTTGTAGCAACATGGATGGACCTAGAAATTATCATGCAAAGTGAAACCAGTCAGACAATGAGACACGAGTATCAGTTGCTACCACTTGCATGTGGAAACTAAAATAAAAAAAAACAGGATGCAATGAACTTCTTTTCAGAACAGATAATGACTCACAGACTTTGGAAAACCTACGGTTTTCAAAATGAGACAAGTTGGGTGGTGGGAGGATGCACTGAGGGTTTAGGATGGAAATGCTATAAAATTGAGTTGTGATTATTTTTTGTACACCTATAATTGTAATAAAATTCATTAAGCAATGGGGAAAAAAATTTACTGAGCAGGCAGACACTTTCTTAATCTCCTCTTATACTACCAGAAGAGTAGTGAGTTCTGTTCTAGGTACGGTCCTCTCTAAATCATCTATACAAATAAATGTGATTGATCCAGCACTTGTATGTCTGATCATATCTGCCCTGTAATACTCCAAGAAGATACCTAGTTATTGAGTAGAGAAGGAAAACTAAGTTTAACAAAATGGTTCCATGCTTTTAAGTTCATTGATGCATCTGCTAGATTTCTTAGCAGCATGTGTTTGCAGATGGATTGTATTACAATGGTCCATTTGTAAATCAGTTTTGTGGAACATGAAAGTCATTTTTCTATTAAAAAGGTAGTTGTAAAAGATGACTATGTTTCCAGTCTAGCCCTCAGATTTATTTCACCTGTAATTTTGCTAGAATAAAGTATATTCACAAATGGGTCCACATTGCCTTGGTATTCATGGTTAAATAAAGGAGAAAAAACAAAACTGAGTAATAAGTTTCTGTTTTTAAATGTGTCTTGAAGGTTCATGTTTTGAAAAAGCTGTTTTTTTTTTAAAAAAAAGGATTAAGACAGATGAAGACTTAGATTCCAAAACAGGTTTGGGGAAAAGTCTGAACCTGTAGTATCCTATCCCCAACTCAGAAGAGATACTTAATCCAGCAATAGCAGCAAGAATAGGCTTACCATTCATGGGGATAATTCTCCCCTGATCTCCTGTACTGAATGACCACCTCTTTCATGAATAAAATATATATGTTGATATATCTTCCTGACATCCCTTCCTCTTTCAGTGGGTGATGGCCCTCAATATTCCTTCAGGGAATAAAATCCTACCCTACTTTTAATTCAAGAAGTTTCCTAATTCCATTTCTGAGTTTAGAAGAGTGCCAATTTATCAGAGCATTTCAGCCTTCCACCAACTGATTGATCCGGAGATGAGCATGTGATCTTAGCAGTTCCAGTCAGAACCAAGATGCATGACTTTTACAGGACTCTTGGGCAAAAGACCTTCATTGTCCTAGAATTTCTAAGCCTGTGAGAAGCAAGCCTGGTATTGCTTATAAAACAACAACAACAGAAAAACAGCAATTGCTCCTACCTGGAAAATAAGCCAACAAATGAAAGTAGGGCCAAGGAACATAGAAAGATAAATTCCTGTATACAAATTTTAAACACCTGTGCCTCCAACATGTTCCTTAAATACATAAGCCAATGGTATCTCCTTGATGTTTCAGGCATTTGCAGTTGGCTGTCACTTTCCACCAAAAAGTTGATTTATTTTACAACAAACATCAACTTATATGTTTTAGAGAACTTCTGTGAGAATACAAAGGAAGACACATACAACTTGACTCTAGACTCTAGACTCTAGGTGGATTAGATCCCAGAGAATTACAAGGGGATTTGAATTAGAGGTCACTGGTAATTTTGTTCATATTTCTTGATTTGGTTCTATTCCTACCATTGATCACTCCTTATTAGCAATGTTTATTCCTTCTTTCTCTGCCCCAAGGAGATTGTAGAAATGTAACAAAAAGAGATGAGGGAATTATAGAAACATAACAAAGCATGTTCTTTGGTTAGTGAACTAAAGTTCCTGTCCTCTCTTTCCACCGTCAATATACCTATCTTATCAAAACAATTTTAATCTCCCCAGGTCTTTGTTCTCATATTTGTATAAGAAGAGACCATGATTCTGAGATTTCTGAAAGTAACTGAATCTGTAAGGGCAAGGAATTGTGGACCCAAGTTAAAACAGAGGAATGGGTAATCCCATTCCTGAGCATATATCTGGAAAAAGAAAAAACTCCAACACGAAAAGATATGTGCACTGCAATGTTCACAGCAGCATGATTTACAATAGCCAAGACATGGAAGTAACCTAAGTGTCCACTGACAATGAATAGGTAAAGATGATGTGGTATTTATATACAAAGGAATATTACTCATTCATAAAAAAGAACAAAGTAATGCCATTTGCTGTAACATGGATGGATCTAGAGATGATCATACCAAGTAAAGGAAGTCAGAGAAAGAAAACTATCATATCACTTACATGTGAAATCTCACAAATGATACAAATGAACTTATTTACAAAACAGAAATGTACTCCTAGACATAGAAAACAAACTTATGGTTACCAAAAAGGAAGGGGGTGGTAAATTAAGAGTTTGGGATTAACAGATACATACTACTACATATAAAACAGGTAAACAACAAGGACCTACTGTATAGCATAGAAAACTATATTCAATATCTTGTAATAACATACAATAAAAAAAATCTGTAAAAAGTACGTAACAATAATTTTGCTGTACACCTAAAACTAACACAGAATTATGAATCAACCATACTTCAATTAACAAAAAAAAAAAAAAAGGAGTTCCTGTTGTGGCTCAATGCGTAAAGAACCTGACATAGTATCCCTGAGGAGGTGGGTTCTATTCCTGGCCTTGCTCAGTGGGTTAAGGATCCAGCATTGCCACAAACTGCAGCAAAGTTCATGGATGCAGCTCAGATCCCACGTTGCTGTGGCTGTGGTATAGGCTGGCAGCTGCAGCTCCAATTCAACCCCTAGCCTGGGAACTTCCATATGCCAGAGGAGCAGGCCTAAAAAGGAAAAAATAATAAAAAATAAAAATTAAAAAACATAGTAAATAGGTGAATTTTATGGTAAGTAAATTCTATCTAAATAAAGATGTTTAAAAAAAGGCACGGGTACTAGTAAGAAAGGTATTTCCTGAAGTGTAATGAATTGAGAGCAGTGCAAGATGGGAAAACTGGGCCTGCCCTGGAAAAACTCCCAGCAAAGGAAAAGACAGTGGTTGGGAGGAGACATTGACTTACATGACTCCTTGTAGGAGACCAGGTGACAGACATCAGCCCCAGGCATAAGGCATAACAGATTCATAAGGAGTGGTCCATTGACCGAAGGCTGTAAGGTTCATTTTCACGAATGCACCCAAGAAGTCTATGTTTAATAAATTTGGTCATTTATGCCACTCCTATAGTAAGCCCCAGGTGAGGGAATACTTAAATTTTTATAACAAGGAGAGATATTTTATAACAGAAGATGTTTTTTTCTCTGAAAATGAATATAAGTCTAGTTAAAGTGAGCAAGGTTTTTTAACTTACTGGAGTGAGTGGCTAAAATTCGTTTATAAAATAAACCAATTTTAGAGTGCTGATTTCTGCCTTTTCTGTAGCAAGTTAATGACACAGAAAGGTTTTAGTTCCAAATGGAATGGGTTGCTGGTAGTATGTTAACAAGCTAATTAAGATAAAAAAATAATAAGCTGAAATTTAAATACAGCAGTAAAAGGTCTGCCTTAAATTGTATATGTACTGTATTTGTCAACATTTTCTTTTGGGAGACTGTGATGCTAACTTTACAGCGAAAGGCTGCTTGACACCTGTTCTAGGGTGTTCTCTTAACTCAGATGATGAGCACGTGAAAAGAAAATCTGTTTATTTTTATCTAATCTAGAGAAGCCAAGATGCACACTGTAATAAATTAAAAAGCAAGAGCCATTAAAATGACAGAGTTCGAGGGACTTCCATGTCAGGAAAGATGGAGTACACATATTTTTTCTTATTCCTCCTGCCAACTACAACTAAAAACCTTGTGCATTACACATGAACAAAACACACAGAGACTCAGAAAGGCAGAGAGAAGAAGACAAATGAGTTAGGGGCCTTGGGACCCAAGGAAAAACACAGTGTTAAGTTCCCTGGGTTTGTTTAGTTTGGGGATGTTTGAGATTTGTATTTTAGTTTCATATGTTCTAGGCATAATAAACCAGCAATTCAAAAATTCTAACCAGAAAAAAAAAGAAGTCCCAATAAAATTCTGCCATCTCCAGGAAAAGGGCAGCAAAAGGGCAGTGTAATAAGACAGGAAACTTTTGGAAAATAACTGTTCTACTCCAGCCACACACAACAAAAAAAAAGGTATAAATAACCAAATAAACTGTCATCAGCAAAGGCTGATGGGGGAGCCTTGATGTCATCCCAGTGTGGCTAAACAAATCACCCCCAAAATTCTGCTAGGGTGGCACCAAAAGGCAGAGAAGATAGCTAAGACTTTCATCCCCAAAAGGGCAGTATCCCCCTCCTACACTCAAAGATTAGTGGGGAGCTGGAACACCCCCATTTTCCCCAATAAAGTTGGGGAAGCCAGTTAAAACAGAAGGCTTAAGTAACATTCAAAATCGCACAACATAAAATCTAAAATGTCTGGGTTTTGAGGAAAATTTACTGATAAAAATCAGAACCAGAAAGATCCCAAAATGAATTTAAAAATCAATAGTGAAATTTCTGTTGTGGCACAATTATAACAAGCCTGACTAGCATCCCTGAGGATGTGGTTCCAACAATGGCCTCGCTCAATGGGTTAAAGGATCCAGCATTGCTGTGGCTGTGGTGTAGGTTGGAGGCTACAGCTCAGATTCAACTCCTAGCCTGGGTGTTTCCATGTAGGTATAGTCCTAAAAAGACAATATAAAATAAATAAAATAAAGTATAATAAAATATAAAAATAAAGTAGTTCCAAAAATATGCTGACAGAGATGTTAGAGTCATATGACAAAACTTTTAAAGCAGCCACCATAAAAAGTTCTTCAATGAGGAAGTAAGAACATACTTAAATTTTAAAAAGAATATAACATATCAGCAAAGAAATAGAAAGTCTTTCAAAAGAAAGAAAATATATAGGAAAGCAAAATGGAAATTTTAAACCTGGAAAACACAATAACCAAAATAAAAAAGACCTCAATTGATGGTCTGAAAATCAAGATGGAGAAGATATATGAAAGGTCATTGATTGGAATATTAAGCAATATAAATTACTTAATCTTAATGGAAAGTAAGCAGCTTTTAAAATTAAGTAAATGGGAGTTTCTGTTTTGGCTCATTGGGTTAAGAACCCAACTTAGTGTATGTGAGGATGCAGGTTCAATCCGTAGCACTACTCAGTAGGTTAAGGATTGGGTGTTGCTGCAAGCTGCAGCTTAAGCCTCAGGTAAGGCTTGGGTCAAGTGTTGAGGCTGTAGCATAGGCATGTAGCTGCAGCTCCAGTTCAACCCCTGGCCCAGGAATTTCCATATGCTGCAGATGAGGCCATAAAAAGAAGAAAAAAATAATAAAATAAAATAAAGAATAAAAATAAACAGTCTCAAGAACCTGTGGGACTACAAAAAAATAGATTTGGCAATTAAGTCATATCATTGGTGTCCCAGACAGATAGAAGAAAGACAGCAGAGTAGAAAAGATACTTGAAAAAATAATGGCTGAAAACTTCCTAATTTGGCAAACATAAACCTACAGATTCAACAATGTGAGTAAATCCCAAACAGGATAGATTTTTTGAAAAATCCACAGCAAGTGCATTAGTATGCTGAGGCTACCATTAACAGAATACCACAGACTAGGTAGATTAAACAACAATTAATTTTCTCAAAGGTTTGGATGCTAGAAATCTGAGAGCCAGGTGCTAGCAGAGTGGTATTCTGGCAAGTTCTTCCTTCCTGACTTGCAGGCAGCTATCTTCTCAATAAGTACTCAGAGAGTCTTTCCTCTCTGCATGCATGGAGAGAGAGAGAGTGAGACCTGGTATC
The DNA here is from genome assembly GCA_004024745.2 of Catagonus wagneri. Taxonomy (NCBI): domain Eukaryota; kingdom Metazoa; phylum Chordata; class Mammalia; order Artiodactyla; family Tayassuidae; genus Catagonus; species Catagonus wagneri. The sequence goes on along the minus strand of PVHT021183699.1, from coordinate 50,459,723 downwards.
TTTTTTTTTTCTTCTAAGGATACCAATTCTATCAATTAGGATTCCACCTATAACTTCATTTGACCTTAATTACCTTCTTAAAGGCCCTATCAGAGCTTCAACATAGGAATTTTAGAGTCCATAGCACAAAAAAATCAGAGTCAAACTTTGGAAAGTTAAAGACAAAAAATACCTTTTCCATTTTTTTCTGTCTTCCTGTGGCATGTGTAAGTTCTCAGGCTAGGGGTCTAAACATAGCTACAGCTGCCAGCCACCACCACAGCCACGCCAACATCAGATCTGAGCCACATCTGCAACCTACACAACAGCTCACAGCAATGCTGGATCCTTAACCCACTGAGAAAAGCCAGGGATTGAACCTGCAACCTTATGGCTCCTGGTCAGATTCATTTCCACTAAGCTACGACAGGAACTCCAGACAAAAAATATTTTGAAGGCAGCAAGAGAGAAAAGACACTTAAAGGGAAAATTATTTGAATAATAATGGATTTCTCATCAACAGAAATGGAAGACAAAAGGAATTCCCACATTTTTCAGGCGCAAAAAAAAAAAAAGGAAAAAGAAAGAAGAAATGCCAAGCCAGAATCTTATATCAAGAGAAAAAAAATACTTTATAAATAAAGGAGAAATTAAGACATTTGTCACATGGAAGAAAACGAAGAGAATTTGTATCCAGCAGTCCTACCATAAAAGAACAGCTAAAGGCAATCCTCTAAACAGAAAAGAAATTATTTTAAAAAGAGAATTTAGGAGATTTTAGGATTAAGATGGTGGAATAGAAGGATTGGAGCTCAACTTACCTCATAAAAACAACAAAATTACAACCAATTGCCAAGCAAACTTCAACTAATGGACTAGAATCTTTCAAAAAGACATTCTACTCCAGAAAACAGAGAGGAGACCACATCAGGAGGTAGGAGGGGTGATTATGTGATATAAAAATACCCATACCTCCCAGGTGGGAAGCCCCACAAACTAGAAAGTAACTGTATCACAGAGACCCACCTAAAGGACTGAAAGTTCTGAGCCCCATGTCAAATCCCCATGTCTGGGGATCTGGCACAGGAAGAAAGAGCTCCTGGGTCATCTGGCATTGAAAGCCAGTGGGGCTTGTGTGCAGGAGATCCACAGGACTGGGGGAAACAGACAGCCCATTCTTGAAAAGTGTGCACAGACTTTTACAAGCACTGGTTCCCAGAGCAAAGCAAAGTCTCCATAGGAATATGGGAGGAACAAGACTGCAATTCTTGGAGGATCTCCTGGGAGAAGAGGGGTGACTGTGGCATGTTGTGGGGGAAGGACATTGGAGATGAAGCTCTCATGAACATTCATCAGCCTGCATTTCTTGGAAGGTGGGCATTTTTGGGAAAATCTGGTCCCTCCCATCAACACTGAGAAGCCCCAGGCCAAGCAATAATCCAGGTGGTATGACAGCCCCACCCATCACTAAACAGGCACCCATCCACCACACAGCCACCTCTAATCTCACCCAGTGACAAAACCCCACCCAACAGAGGGATAGGAATCAGCCCCACCCACCAGTGGGCAGAAACCAGTACCTTCCATCAAGAAGCCTACAGCAAGCACCCACATACCAACTTCAGCCACAGTGGAAGCAAACATCAGAACTAAGAGAGGCTACAATTCTATTGTCTGCAAAAAGGTCACCACACCGAAAACCTATAAAAATGAAAAAACAGAAAACTAAAACTCAGATAAGGAAGAAAGAAAAAAGCCCAGAAAAACAGCTCAGTGATAAGGAGATTATCAGCTTCCCAGTATGAGACTTTAGACTGTTGATGCTTTAGAGGATGCAAGACATTAGAAATAAACTGGAGTCAAGGATTGGTAATTTACAGGAAACACTGAGCAAAGAAATACAAGACATAAAAATTAAGCAAGAAGAGATGCAAAATACAATAAATGAAATAAAAAATTCATTAGAAGCACCCAACAGTAGAATACAGGAGGCAGAAGAATGAATCAGTGAGGTGGAGGACAGATTAGTGGAAATCACTAATGCAGAAGAGAAAAGAGATAAAAGATTGAAAGGAAATGAGGAGAGCCTCAGAGAACTCTAGGGTAATGTTAAATGCAAAAACAGCCATATTTTTGGGGTACTAGAGGGAGAAGAGAGAAAGAAGGGGACAGAAAAAATATTTGAAGACAAAATAGCCAGAAAATTCCCTGACATGGGAAAGGAACCACTCAGTCAAATCTAGGAAGCACAAAGAGTGCCATATAAAATAACCCCAAGGAGGGAGACCCCAAGAAACATATTAATCAAAATGACCAAAAATAAAGACAAAGAGAAAATATTGAAAGCAGCAAGGGAAAAGAAACAAATAACATACAAGGGAACCCTGATAAGGTTCTTGGCAGATTTTTCAGCTGAAACTCTGGAGGCCAGAAGGGAGTGGCATGATATACTTTACGTGATGAAGGAAAAAAATTCCAATGAAGATTACTTTACACAGCAAGGCTCTCATTCAGATTTGAAGGAGAAATCAAAACCTTTTACAAATAAGAAAAGCTAAGAGATTTCTGCAACACTAAACCAGCTTTACAACAAATAATAAAGAAACTTCTCTAGGCAGAAAAAAAAAAAAGATGACAACCGGAAATAAAAACACCACGAATGACAGGGCTCACAAGTAAAGGCACATATAGAGTAAAGATACGAAATCATCTGTGCACAATTGTGCTACCAAAATCAGAAATCATGAGAAGAAAGCACAAATGCAGGACACTGGAGATGCACATGCAATTAAGAAGCCAACAACTTGAAACAATCTCATTTATATATCAACTCCTATATCCAAAACTTCAGGGTAACTGCTAATCAAAAATCTATAGCTGATACACAAACAAATAAGAAAAATCAACTCAAATACAACATTAAAGATAGTCATCTTGTGGGAGGAGACAACAAGAGAATAAGAGAAGAAAAAAGATAAACAAAAACTCAAAACAGTTCATACAATGGCAATAAGAACATGCATATCAGTAATTACCTTAAATGTTAACGGACTGAACGCCCCAACCAAAAGACATAAACTAGCCAAATGGATACAAAAACAAGACCCATATATATGCTGTCTTCAAGAGACCCACTTCATTTGTAGGAACACATACAAATTGAACGTGAGAGGATGGAAGAAAATATTCCATGCAAACAGACATCAAAAGAAAGCCGGAGTAGCAATACTCATATCAGACAAAATAGACCTTAAAATCAAGAAGATTTTAAGAGACAGGGAAGGGCACTACATAATGATCAAAGGATCAATCCAAGAAGAATATATAACAATTTTAAATATCTATGCACCCAACATAGGATCACCACAATATAGAAGACAACTGCTAACAACCTTAAAAGGAGAAATCAACAATAACACCATCATAGGGGGGGACTTTAACACCCCACTTACAGCAATGGATAGATCATCCAAACACAAAATCAATAAGGAAACACAGGCCCTGAATGAAGCATTAGATCAGATGGACTTAATAGGTATTTATAGGACATTCCATCCCAAAGCAACAGAATACACATTCTTCTCAAGTGTGCATGGAAACTTTAAGAAAATTGAAATCATTTCAAGCATCTTCTCTGACCACAATGCGATTCGATATAACTGGATATCAACAACAAGAAAAAAATGGCAAAAAATACAAACACGTGGAGACTCAACAACATTCTATTAAGCAACCAATGGATCACTGAAGAAATCAAAGAGGAAGTTAAAAAAATACCGAGAAGCAAATGATAACAAAGATAGGACACGCCAAAACCTCTAGGATGCAGCAAAAGCAGTTCTAAGAGGAAAGTTTAGAGCAAAACAAGCTTACATCATGAAAAAAGAAAAAGCTCAAATAAACAACCTAACTTTAAATCTAAACCACTAGAGAGAAAAGAACACACAATACCTAAAGTTACTAGATGAAAAGAAATCATAAAAATCAGAGCAGAAATCAACGAAATAGAAACAAAGAAAACCATAGAAAAGATCAATGAAACTAAAAGCTGGTTCTTTGAAAAGATCAACAAAAGTGATAAAACCTTAGCCAGACTATTCAAAAAAAAAAGAGGGGACACATCAATGAAATTACAAATGAAAAAGGAGAAGTAACAACAGACATCACAGAAATACAAAGGATCATAAGAGACTACTATATGAAACTATATGGCAAAAAAATGGAAAACCTAGAAGAAATGGACAAATTCTTAGAAAAGTACAATCTCCCAAGACTAAACCAAGATGAAATAAAAAATATGAATAGACCAATCACAAGTTCTGAAATTGAAACTGTGATTAAAACACTAACAACAAACAAAAGTCCAGGACCAGATGGCTTCACAGGTGAATTCTATCAATCATTTAGAGAAGAGCTAACACCTATCCTTCTGAAAATCTTTCAAAAAATTGCAGAGGAAGAGACATTCCCAAACTCATTCTACGAAGCAACCATCACCCTGATACCAAAACCAGCCAAAGATACCACAAAAAAAGCAAATTACAGGCCAATCTCACTGATGAACATAGGTGCAAAAATCCTCAACAAGATACTAGCCAACTGAATCCAGCAATACATTAAAAGGATTGTACATCACGATCAAGTTGGACTTATCCCAGGGATGCAAGGATTCTTCAATATCTGCTAATCAATCAGTGTGATACACCACGTTAACAAACTGAAGAATAAAAATCATATGATCCTCTCAATAGATGCAGAGAAAGTCTTTGACAAAATCCAAAACTCATTTCTGATAAAAACCCTTCAGAAAGTGGGCATAGGGGGAACCTACCTCAACATAATCAAGGCCATCTATGACAAACCCAGAGCTCACATCATCCTCAATGGTGAAAAGCTGAGAGGATTCCCTATGAGATCTGGAACAAGATAAGGATTTCCACTCTCACCACTACTATTCAACATAGTTTTGGAAGTCTGAGACACAGAAATCAGAGAAGTAAAGAAATAAAAAGAATCCAAATCGAAAAGGAAGAATTAAAACTAAGACTATTTGCAGATGACATGATAGTATACCTAGAAAATCCTAAAGACTTTACCAGAAAACTGTTAGAGCTCATCCATGAATCTGGCAAAGTCGAAGGTACAAAATTAATACACACAAATCAACTGCATTTCTAAATACTAGCAATGAAAGATCAGAAGGAGAAATTAGGGAAACAATCCCGTTTACCATCGCATCAAAAAGAATCAAATACTCAGGAATAAACCTACCTAAAGAGACAAAAGACCTGTACTCTGAAAACTATAAGATGATGAAAGAAATCAAGGATGACATGAACATATGGAAAGACATATCATGTTCTTGGATTGGGAGAGTCAATATTATCAAAATGACTATACTACCCAAGGCAATCTACACATTCAATGCAATCCCTATCAAATTAACAAGGACATTTTTCAAAGAACTACAAGAAAATATTTTAGAGTTTCTCTGGAAGAAAAAGACCCAGAATAGCCAAAGACATCCTGAAAAAGAAAAATGGAGTTGGAGGAATCAGCCTCCCTGACTTTAGACTATACTACAAAGCTATAGTCATCAAAACCATATGGTACTGGCACAAAGACAGAAATACAGATCAGTGAAACAGGACAGAAAGCCCAGAATTAATCCCATGCATCTACAGTCAACTAATCCATGACAAAGGAGGCAAGAATATACATGGACAAAAGACAGCCTCTCCAGTAAGTGGTGCTGGGAAAACTGGACAGCGACATGTAAAAAAATGAAATTAGAACACTTCCTAACACCATGCACAAAAATAAACACAAAATGTATTAAAGTCCTAGATATAAGACCAGATACTATAAAACTCCTAGAGGAAAACATAGGCCAAACGCTCTCCGACATAAATAAAAACAACATCTTCTCTGATCCATGTGTCAGAGTAAGGACAATAAAAACAGAAATAAACAAATGGGACTTAATTAAACTTCAAAGTTTCTGCACAGCAAAGGAAACCCTAAACAAAACGAAAAGAGAATTCACAGAATGGGAGAAATTATTTGCAAATGAATCGATTGACAAGGGATTAATCTCCAAAATTTACAAACGCCTCCTACAGCTCAATACCAAAGAAACAAACAACCCCACCAAAAAATGGGCAGAAGATCTAAACAAACAATTCTCCAAAGAAGACATACAGATGGCCAAAAAACACATGAAAAGATGTTCAACATCGCTCCTCATTAGAGAAATGCAAATCAAAACCACTAGAGGTACCACCTTACACCAGCCAGAATGGCCATCATCCAAAGGTCTACAAAAAATAAGTGCTGGAGAGGATGTGGAGAAAAGGTATCACTATTTCACAGTTGGTGGGAATGCTAATTGGTGCAGCCACTGTGGAAAACAGTATGGAGATTCCTCAGAAAACTCAAAATAGAATTACTGTTTGATGCAGCAATCCCATTCCTGGCCTCTATCCAAAGAAAGTCATGACTCAAAAGGACACATGTACTCCAGTGTTCACTGCAGCACTCTATACAATAGCCAAGTCATGCATAGCGGAGACCACATCAAGAGGTAGGAGGGGTGATTACGCGATAGAAACAAGCCCATACCTCCCAGGTGAGAAGCCCCACAGACTGGAAAGTAACTGCAGCACAGAGACTCAGATACAGGACTGAGAGTTCTGAGCCCCACATCAAATTCCCACACCTGGGGATCGGGCACAGGGAGAAAGAGCCCCCAGAGCATCTGGCATTGAAAGCCAGCGGGGCTTGTGTGCAGGAGCTCCACAGGACTGGGGGAAACAAAGACACCATTCTTGAAAGGCGCACACAGAAATTCATGTGGACTGGGTCCCAGGGCAAAGCAGTCTCCAGAGGAATCCGGGTGGAATCTGACTGCATTTCTTGGAGGATCTCCTGGGAAAACAGGGGTGACTGTGCCTTGTTGTAGAGGAAGGGCATTGCAGGTGAAGCTCTCTGGGACATTCAGCAGACTGCACTTCTATGGAGGTGGCCATTTCTCGGAAAATCTGGTCCATCCCATCAGCACTGAGAAGCCCCAGGCCAAACAACATCCAGGTGGGATCTCAGCCCCACCCATCAGTAAACAGACTGCCTAAAGACCCCTCAGGCACAGCCTGCCTCTAATCTCATCCAGAGACAAAGCCCCATCCATCAGAGGGAGAGGAATCAACCCCACCTACCAGTCAGCAGGTATCACTCCCTCCCATCAGGAAGCCTACAGCAAGCCCCCTCCATACCAACTTTAGCCACAGGGGAGGCAAACACCTGAACTAAGAGAGGCTACAACTCTACTGTCGACACAAAGGTCACCACACCAAAAACCTATAAAAATGAAAAGACAGAAAACTATAACTCAGATAAGGGAGAAAGAGAAAAGCCCAGAAAAACAGCTCAGTGATGAGGAGATTATCAGCCTCCCAGAAAGAGACTTTAGACTGTTGATGATGAAGAAGATGCAAGACATTGTAATAGACAGGAGGCAAAGATTGATAATTTACAGGAAACACTGAGCAAAGAAATACAAGCTGTAAAATTAAACAAGAAGAGATGCAAAATACAATAACTGAAATAAAAAATTCATTAGAAGCAGTCAACAGTAGAATACAGGGAGCAGAAGAATGCATCAGTGAGGTGGAGGACAGATTAGTGGAAATCAGTAATGCAGAAGAGAAAAGAGAGAAAAGATTGAAACGAAATGAGCAGAGTCTCAGAGAACTCTGGGATAATGTTAAATGCACCAACATCCATATTATAGGGGTGCCAGAGGGAAAAGAGAGAGAGAAGGGGACATAAAAAATATTCGAGGAGATTATAGCTGAAAACTTTCCTAATATGGGAAAGGAACCGCTCACTCAAATCCAGGACACGCAATGAGTACCATATAAAAAAAAACCCAAGGAGGAACACCCCGAGACATATATTAATCAAAATGACCAAAATTAAAGACAAAGAGAAAATACTGAAAGCAGGTAGGAAAAAGAAACAAATTACATACAAGGGAAACCCAATAAAGTTATCATGAGATTTTTCAGCTGAAACCCTACAGGTCAGAAGGAAGTGGCATGATATACTTTACGTGATGAAAGAGAAAAACTTCCAACCAAGATTACTTTATCCAGCAAGGCCCTCACTCAGATTTGAAGGAGAAATCAAAACCTTTACAGATAAGCAAGAGCTAAGAGATTTCTGCAACACTAAACCAACTTTACAACAAATACTAAAGGAACTTTAGGCAGAAAAGAAAAGGCCACAACCAGAATCAAAAACACCACAAATGACAAGGCCCATTAATAAAGGCATATATACAGTAAAGATACTAAATCATACATGCACAATTATGCTGAGAAGAGAGCACAAATGCAGGTCACTTGAGAAGCACGTGCAATTAAGAAACCAACAACTTAATACAATCTCAGTTATATCTAGACTCCTATATCAAAACTTCAGGGTAACTGCAAACCAAAAATCTACAATTGATACACAAACAAATAAGAAAAATCAACTCAAATACAACATTAAAGATAGCCATCTTGTGAGAGGAGACAATAAGAGAATAAGGGAAGAAAAAAAGAGCAATAAAAACCCCAAGCAGTTAATACAATGGCAATAAGGACATATATATCAATACTTACCTTAAATGTCAATGGACTGAATGCCCCAACCAAAAGACATAGACGAGCCGAATGGATACAAAAATAAGACCCATATATATGCTGTCGTCAAGAGACCCACTTCACTTCTAGAGACACATACAAATTGAAAGTGAGAGGATGGAAGAAAATATTCCATGCAAAAGGGCATCAAAAGAAAGCCGGAATAGCTTTCACCTATCAGACAAAATAGACTTTAAGATGAAGAACATTTTAAGAGACAAGGAAGGGCACTACATAATGATCAAAGGATCAATCCAAGGAGAAGATATAACAATTTTAAATATCTATGCACCCAACATAGGATCACCACAATATAGAAGGCAACTGCTAAGAACCTTAAAAGGAGAAATCGACAATAACACAATCATAGTGGGGGACTTAAACACCCCTCTTACAGCAATGGACAGGTCATCCAGGCAGAAAATCAAAAGGAAACACAGGCCCTGAATGAAGCATTAGATCAGATGGACTTAATAGATATTTATAGGACATTCCATCCCAAAGGAACAGAATACACATTCTTCTCAAGTGCACATGGAACATTCTCTAAGATCAATCACATCCTGGGTTACAAATCAAGCCTCAGTAACTTTAAGAAAATTGAAATCATTTCAAGCATCTTCTCCGACCACAATGCTATACGACTGGAAATCAACAACAAGAACAAAATGGCCAAAAATACAAATACGTGGACCTAAACAAAATGCTACTAAATAACCATGGATCACTGAAGAAATCAAAGAGGAAATTAAAAAATACCTAGAAACAAATGACAACAAAGACACGACACCCCAAAACCTCTGGGATGCAGCAAAAGCAATTCTAAGAGGAAAGTTTATAGCAACACAAGCCTACCTCAGGAAACAAGAAAAAGCTCAAATAAACAATCTAACTTTACATCTAAAGCAGCTAGAGAGGGAAGAACTGACAAGGCCTAAAGTTAGTAGAAGAAAAGAAATCATAAAGATCAGAGCAGAAATCAATGAAATAGAAACAAAGAAAACCATAGAAAAGATCAATGAAACTAAAAGCTGGTTCTTTGAA
>PVHT021183699.1:50424718-50449013 GCA_004024745.2 Catagonus wagneri | reverse complement strand
CCTACCTCAGGAAACAAGAAAAAGCTCAAATAAACAATCTAACTTTACATCTAAAGCAGCTAGAGAGGGAAGAACTGACAAGGCCTAAAGTTAGTAGAAGAAAAGAAATCATAAAGATCAGAGCAGAAATCAATGAAATAGAAACAAAGAAAACCATAGAAAAGATCAATGAAACTAAAAGCTGGTTCTTTGAAAAGATAAGCAAAAGTGATAAACCTCCTACAGCTCAACACCAAAGAAACAAACAACCCCATCCAAATATGGGCAGAGGATCTAGGCAGACAGTTCTCCAAAGAAGACATGCAGATGGCAAATAAACACATGAAAAGATGTTCAACATTGCTCCTCATTAGAGAAACGCAAATCAAAACCACTATGAGGTACCACCCTACACCAGTCAGAATGGCCATCATCCAAAAGTCCACAAACAATAAGTGCTGGAGAGGGTGTCAAGAAAGAGGAACCCTATTACACTGTTGGTCGGAATGCAAATTGGTGCAACCACTGTGGAACATAGTATGGAGATTCCTCAGAAAACGCAAAATAGAATTACCATTTGATCCAGCAATCCCACTCCTGGGCATCTATCCAGCAGAAGCCATGACTCGAGAAGACAAATGTACTCCACTGTTCATTGCAGCACTCTATGCAATAGCCAGGTCATGGAAACAACGTAAATGCCCATCGACAGAAGAGTGGATAGGGAAGATATGGAACATACACACAATGGAATGTTACTCAGCCATGAAAAGGAATGAATTACCAACATTTATAGCAACATGGATGGACCTAGAAATTATCATGCGAAGTGAAACCAGTCAGACAATTAGACAGCAACACCCAATGCTACCACTTACATGTGGAAACTAAAAAGACACAATGAACCTTTTTACAGAACAGGCAATGATTCACAGACTTTGGAAAACCTTGGTTTTTCAAATAAGACTACATGTGGAGTGGGGGGATGCACTGGGGGTTTGGGAAACAAAATCCGTAAAATTGACTTGTGGTGATTTATGTACACCTATAATAGAAATAAAATCCATTAAGAAAAAAAAAAACAAAAACAATAACCAAGTCATGGAAACAACCTAAATGCCCATCGACAGAGGAGTGGATAGGTAATATCTGGTACATACACACAATGGAATGTTACTCATCCATTAAAAGGAATGAAATAACAACATTTATAGCAACATGGATGGACCTAGAAATTATCTTGTGAAGTGAAACCAGTCAGACAGTGAGACACCAATATCAACTGCTACCACTTACATGTGGAAACTAAAAAGGGGACGCAATGAACTTCTTTGCAGAACAGATAATGACTCACAGACTTTGGAAAACCTATGGTTTCCAATGAGACAAGTTGGGGGGGTGGGAGGATGCACTGAGGGTTTGGGATGGAAATTCTGTAAAAATTGAGTTGTGATGATTTTTATACACCTATAATTGTAGTAAAATTCATTAAGTAATGGGAAAAAAATAAAAAATAAAAAAGAGAATTTAGGCATATGGAAGGAAGAAAGAAACTGTAAGCAAAAATATGGATAAATACAACAGATATATTCTTCTCTCCATTTTTCCAGCTTATATTTGATGGATAAAGCAAAAATTATAATACCGATATGATTTAAAATGTATGAACAATAAATACTTAAGAAATTATATTATACATTAGAAAAGGTAAAGGGACATAAACAAAAGCCAGTTTTTCATACTTTACTCAAACTGGTAAAATGACATCAGTTGACTCGTGATAATTCATGTCTATGAAATCATTTTTTTTGTTTGTTTTTAGAGCAAATACTAAAAAAGCTATACAAAGAAATATACACAAAAACAGTATAGGTAAGTTAAAATTGAATGCTAGAAAATGTTTCAATAATCTACAGGAAGGCAGAAAAAAAGAAAACCAAGAACCAAAATGAAAACAAAAGACAGAACAAAGAGAAAAGAAAAAATAAAATAACAGGCTTAGGTGCTAATGTATCAATAATTTCATTAAATGTAAATAGTCAAAATGCATAAATTAAATAATAGAAATTATGCTGTCTACAAGATACGTACTTTAAATAAGACAACAGAGGCAGAATGAAAGTAAAAGTATGGAAAAAGATGTATCATGGAAACATTAATCAAGATAAAAATTACTCAAATGCATCAAGACATAAATGTAAGAGCTAAAATTACAAAAGTCTTTAGAAGAAACTGCAGCTTTAAATCTTTGTGAGTTTAGATTATGTTTCTTAGACATACCACTTAAAGCACAAAAAAAGAAAATAATAATTTGGAACTCACTAAAATTAAAAATTGTTGAGCTTCAAAGATCACTAGTATAAAAGTGAAAAGACAACCTATAGAATGGAAGAAGACATCTACAAATCATATAATCTGATTAGAATGACAAAGGAAAAAAGAGAGAGGGTACAAATAACCAACATTAAATGGGAAATTACTATAGACCCTGTAGTCATCAAAAGGAAAGTAAAGGAATTCTCTATACACATAAATTTGACAATTTATATGAAATAGACCAGTTCCTCAGAAAAGTACAACCTACCACAACACCTCCAATATGAAACAGGTCGTTTGAAAAGCCCTATAGCTATTAAGGAAAGTGAAATTGTAATTTTAAGACTCCCAAAAAGAAATTTCCAGGCCCAGATCATTTCACTGGAGAATTCTGTCAAATGTTTAAAGAAGGAATTCACACTGATTCTGTACAATCTCTTTCAAAACACAGAAGATAAAGGAATATTTCCCAACTCATCTTATGAAGCTAGTATTACCCAGATACTAAAACATGATGAGTGAAAAAAGTCAATCCCAAATGGTTTCATGCTGTGTAAGTCCATTTATGTGACATTTTAGAAATGAAAAAATTATAGAAAGGGAGACATTTGGTGTTTGCTAGGCATTAAGGAGGGAGTAGTGGCAGGAAAAAGGTTGGTGTGGCTATAATATAAAGGCAACATGAAGAAACTGTGTCCATGGAAATGTTTTGGTTTTGATTATTGATAAAAATATCCTGGTTGTAATATTGTACTATAGGTTTGCAATATTTTATCATTAGGAAACACTGGGGAAAGAGTACATTGAATTTCTTACAATTGCATATGAATCTACTTTTTGACATAATCATAATTATCTCAAAATGAAAAGTATAATTTAAAAAAAGGCACTGTTCATTAGTATGAATGCAGCCATCTGCTAACAATAACAGGAGTTCTACAAAATGTCTGCTTAGCTCTAGTTAAAAATGAAATAAAGGACAATGTGAATTTCAAATATATACATCTATCTACAAATTAAATCCTGACAGTCCTGAGTATATTCTCAGCTGTTTTCAGCAGAGATTTGAAATGTCTAGATCCATAAATTGTCAGTCCAACAGGCACTTAAAATGGTTTAATTAAGCCTTAAATCACCTCTCTTTTCTTTTGTCAAATTATTAAAAAAAAAAACAAAGCGTATTTTCTAAATGACCTGCCATAGCAATACACGTGTAATATCTATTATCTGATTTCCCCATAATTATAACAACCATGACTAACCTGTTCCCTTGACACAAACCTCAAAATTACACCTAATGGTAATAAGTCAAATAGGTTGATCGATGAGACCCTCTAAGGCAGAACCACTAGGGAATAACAGACAGCAGTTTTCTCAAATATTTCCCTACCTGATTCCTGGAAGCAGACATAGGAAGAAACCAGAGTAGGAAAGAAGCCACATTTTTCTCCATACCACACTGTCTAAAGTATGCATCTCTTTAACCACCATCAAGTCTCCTTCTAAGACTGAAGCTCTGGCAGGAGTGTACTAGCTGATACCTTCTGAGCACTTACAATGTCCTGAGCACTGTACAAAGCATAAATTTAATGTTAATGCTAATAATTTAACCACACATGCCAGGTACACTATTATCTCCAATTTGCAAAAGAAAAGCAAGTCAGGAAGGAAAGAAGGAAAGTAGGAAGAGAGGGAGGGAGGAAGAATAAAAGGAAAGGAAAGAACAGAATACTCAAATTCAGAGGTCAAATACCTAAGCCAAAGTCGTATAATCTAGTGGTAAAGCTGGAATTTGAACTAGAATCTGTCTGAATTTAAAGCTCAAGCCTTTAACCATTATTCTAGTGGTTCTCAAACTTTGTTGCACATTAGAATTGATGATGAATTTATAACAGTCTTCATCCCAAGTCACACTCTACACAATGAAATTAGAAGATCTGGAGTAGAAGCCAGATTCAGTAGGTTTTCAAAGATCAAATGTGCATTCCAATGTGTAGCCCATCCGGGAATCACTTTTCTATTAACCAGACTTTTGATTAAAACCCTGATTGCCAAAGTGCATCGCATTACCAACCTTCGTCCATAAAGCTCTGCCTATTCTACCCCCAAGGTTCTAGGTACAACTTGCCTATTGAATCCCCTCATTCTGAATCTGGCCCCGGAGTAACTAACTGGTTAAAAATTTATGGATTACCCAGATTCATCCTCAATAGGGATTAAGTTAATGAAGGCTCAAAACTTTTTTGAATCATAGTAATCATTCAGACTATGATGCCTCAGACCCACAGCAATAGGGAAATGTAGATATTTATGGACCCTGAAGCTTTACACATGGAAGCCAACTTCATAACTGACTTAGCAACAACAGATGTGAAGAGATGTGAAGCCCACTTTTGAGGCAGGACAAACAGGAAAATAGGAACAGGGTCTCTACCATATAAACCACTGACTTTCATAAACAAAACTTCAATGATGATTTGCAAAGACTCTCAGTATGAATTGTGTAAAGACTGTAGATAATGCAAATGAAGGATTGAAAGTAGAAAAGGCAAGGCCACACAGCTAGTAGGGAATGATTCTGAGATTATTCTTTCCTGAAGGATGCAGCTGTTTTAAGGAAGAGGAGTTAATGCATGGTATTTCTTGCATGGTACATGCTCTATGCATATTTATCCACGGGTAGTCAACATATGTCATTTGGACCATTAGTTTCTTTTTCCTTGTTCAACATATTTACAGATACTGCAAAACTGGAGGAACATAGAGGTAACCAACGGTTACAAAATTTGGTAGACAGAAAAAAGAAAAATAAAGAAGGAAAGAGCTAATAAACTCCACAAACCCAAAAGCAAGTAATAAAAGTAAATGTGTATGGCCCCAAGTAAGTTGCATATGTAGAATAAATGGAATTTAGCTACCACTCTTTCTGAATCCAACTGGGAGACACGAAGAACACAAGTTCATTCTAACTGCTCTTTCCTGGGTCTCACTGCCAGGAAGAGCAGTTGAATTCAGCAGCTTGTTAACAGAGGATTGGAGAAACTTGGTATCTTGAAATTTTTCTGGACAATGTTGGCATCTGTCCCTTCACCAGTTACCCTAGAAGCCATTTCTTAACTAGGTTAGCACTCCAGTTTTACTTGTCCCTGTTAGTGACCACGTGTCCCTTTTAGAAATCTGTCAGATTAACACTCTTGACACTTTTTCTTTTACATTTAAACAACAATCAAGTCCTGAAAAGATGTCTGCCTCCCAAGAACTGGATTTGCCTGGGCTGGTGATGAGAAGAAAACTGTTGCCTTCATTCAGCCAGCATGTAGATGGTGTGGAAAGAGATCACAGACAGTGGGAATGTCAAGACTCACTGGCAAACAACCAATGGCAATGCTCCTTTGAGGCCAACGCTGGGAAATCCTGCATCAGAAGCAGGTCTCAGGCACATATCTGCTCTTCTCAAAGAACTTGAGGCCCATCAAGTGACAAAGGGACAAAATTGAAAGAAAATGTTCTTTGGGTAGAGAGTAACTATTTTTAAAGGCACTAATCCAATGGGCTAGTGAAGGAATAATTAATCCCACATCTGTCTCTTCATAGAGTAGGTATTATATCCTTCAAATATGGCCAGTTTCTATAGAGCAGAAGGATGAAATGTTCATAATGAACATAACACATGATGCATTGTTCTCAAGTTTCAATATTAGTGTATAGAGTTAGTAAACATAACCAATAGTTCAGCCAATAAATCCACTTATTCTGAAATAAATAGATATTTCAATAGAAAGTATACTCATGCATCCTGAAAAGTGAAACCAACATGCATGAGTTATCTATTGCTGCATAACAAATTATCTCCAAACATAGTAAATTAAAATAAGTGTTTACTATCTCATATTTTCTGAAGGTCATGAATCTGGAAACAGGTCAGAGGGGTGCCTCTGTCTCAGCGTCTCTCACTGGGCTGCAATCAAGGTAGCAGCTGGGACTATGGTCCTCTCACACCTTGACTGAGGAAGAATCAGTTGGAGACCAAGCTCACTCACTGTTGGCCGGTCTCATGGCCTTGATGTCTGCTGCCTGGGACACATCAATTCCTTGCCACTTGGGCCTCTCCATTGGGTTACTCATAATACAGCAGCTTGTTTTCTCCAGAGCAAGGGCTGCAGAAAGGAGTGTAAGAGGGATAGCAATACAGAAGTCATAGTGTTTTATAATCTAATCTGAGGTGACAACCCATCATATTTTTTTAAATTCTATTCACAGAAGCCATTAATACTAGCCTAGACTCAAAGGAAGAAGAATACTTAAAGGTCAGAACACTCACAGTCAGGATTCATTGGGGCCATTTTAGAGGCTGCCTATCACACAACACAATTCTTTCTCCCTATATTAAATAATACTGAGGGAGTTCCTATTTTGGCTCAGCAAGTTACGAACCCAACATAGTCTCCATGAGGATATGGGTTAGATCCCTGGCCTTACTGAGTGGGTTAAGGATCAGCATTGCTGCAAGCTGTGGCATGTCACAGATGCAGTTTGGATCCAGTGTAGCTGCAGTTGTGGCAGGGGCCAGCAGCTGCAGCTCCGATTCAACCCCTAGCCCAGGAACTGCCATATGCCACATGTGCAGCTATGAAAAGAAAAATATTATAGTAATACTGAGTTGAGGCATACTTTCCCTACCTTAAACAATTCCTAGGACAAACAAATATTACTAAGAGGCTTGCTACAGGAAACACCTGCTCCTACAAGTGTAAACTAAGATGGCTTACTCAGTAAGATGAAAATCTTCGTCCTCAAGGTGCCTTTACTGCACCCAGCAGTCCAGAGTTATTATGTCATAGACTATGCCCAATTACACACAGTATCCTTCCCGGCAAGACTGACCTTACGATCACCTAGTCGGTACCTTAAAATCACCTAGTATGTACCTGAAAATGCTATAAATGTTCTCCCCTAATTTCATGCTTTCAGACAGCACAAAGACTTTACAAAAGTTATCATCTCCCTTACTTCAGTAGGTTTAATAATAGCTTTTCATGATAAACAGATCTTTCTGTGGGTCTTTTGAGATGTCAAGACTAGACAATTCCAAGTATAAGAATACTTATTTCAGTACCCATTAGCAATGAAATGTTGACCCACTGACACTGCTGAATGACAAGTTATTTCAAAGTCCTGCTGAAATACAAAGGAAGTAAAATTATAATTAATCTCTTCAAGAAAAGTTACTGTAGCTTTCTATACATTTAATTGTTAATGCTAGATCATCTTGTTTAGAAGTATACAGTGAATTAGGAATTCCTGCTGTGGCTCACCTGAAGCACTGGGATACAGGTTCAATCCCTGGCCCCAGACAGTGGCTTAAGGATCTGGACTAGGTCGTAACTGTGGCTCAGATCTGATCCCTGGCCCAGAATTCCATATGCCACAGGATGGCCCCCCCCCAAAAAAAAGGAAGAAGAAGAGATGAAGAAGACATAGACACTGAATTACTGAATTATATTTAGATTTATGGAGAACAAAAGATCCAAATTAATGCCCATTTTTTCTTCACATCATTCTGTTTTTTTCTAATTTCTTTATCAGTGTTGGGGATTTTTCTGCCCTTCCCTACTATCTCTTGGACAAGGAAGTTGTAGAACTGCTAAACTGTCTTTTTTTCTACACAGGCAAAATTTCACTAGATCTACCACTCACAAGATAAAATTCTCTCACATCCTAAAATGTTGACTTAGTGTTTGTTTTTAAAATATTTATAATATTAATATATTTAGAATCTTTCCTGACTTTTCTCAAATGAAAATTAAAGCATCAAGCTCTCTTTCCTACACCACCAGTGCCAAAAGCAAACTCCTGTGTCATTCACAGCACTTATCTCTAAAGCGCTTAATAAAATGAAAGTATTTTGAGAGGTAGGGTGTTTTGTTGTCAATAATAGCCCACGAAAATTAATGGTGTTACTCAGTTGAAAAGTATAGTTGATATTTAGAGATCTAACATGATTGTGGAATCCAAAACACAAAAAATCTGATGTCCTTCAGATTACCTCTTATATTTAGATTTGTTTCAGAATATTCATCTTTACTTAGCAGTAGGTTTTCCTCTACCTAATATCTGTCCTTACCCTCAGGTGCAGTGTTCAATGGTAATGATGGAGAAAATAATTTTAATGTATAAGTCATCCTTACATGCACTATTTGTCTTCTAATGATGATTAATGCTGCTGATCTGATAGCCAATTAAATTTATAAATTTAAAGTTTAGTGTTACTGCTTACACAGCTACATAGACCAACATTGTAAGGTAGCACCCATACATTTAGCCATGGGGAATGGAGAAATATTTACCTTACCTCTAGATAATCAAGCATTTAAGAGGTTAAAAAAATTATATGTTCCAAATTTTTAACTTTAAAACTACAGGTGGGGGGAGTTCTGCTCGTGGCTCAGTGGTTAATGAATATGACTAGGAACCATGAGATTGCAGATTTGATCCCTGGCCTTGCTCAGTGGGTTAAGGATCTGGTGTTGCCGTGAGCTGTGGTATAGGTTGCAGATGTAGCTCGGATCCCGCGTTGCTGTGGCTCTGGCATAGGCCAGTGGCTACAGCTCCTGTTAGACCCCTAGCCTGGGAACCTCCATATGCCGTGGGTGCGGCCCTACGTAAGGCAAAAAGACAAAAAAAATACATGTGGACAGAGGGAAACCTGTTATTTACCTCAAAATAGGAAATTTTGATTAAATAAGCATATACAAAAAGACAGGATTCATTTATGTTAGAGTAACTTTAGACCTTCCTAAGGTAATTTCCCTTTCATTTTAGATCAAAACCATTCCCTTAAAGCTGAGAATACAAACCCACTGAGACTTTGGGACCTAGCCAAGACTTTTAATGAAAATCACTGTATTTTTTTCAATTCCTAGGGTATTTTAGTCCTTGCATTCTAATGAGTAATTAGTACCATTACCAAACCATTAATCACACATATGGCTGCTTTAACAAGTAATTTTTCTGTGAATATAGCTTAAAGATTATGACTGAAATGGAAATACTCTTGCTTTATCAGCTTATTGATATTCTTGATGAATTAATTCAAGCCCTATGTTTTTATATATCTGTAACTGACTTTATAAAAAAATTATGTCTTTTTTAATAAACATTTGTATTACTTTTCATGTTCAATATTGAATCCAAAAATTACAATGTGAACTATGAAGATTCAGTGAAAAGTCTGGATATCAACATGTAACAGCGTATATCATTTTAAAAGCAAAAATCCCCTCAATTGGCTGTGATGAGGCAGGAGACTTCAGCTCCTCTGGTGCTGAGGGGATCACTGCCTCCTCCAGTTCCCCCTGAGCTGGGACCACCGCATCCTGTGGACTCACGCCGATGGCAGAATAGAAGGACTGGAGCACAACTTCTCTCCCAAAAAACAACAAATCTACAATAAAATGCCAAGAAACCTTCAACCAAATGGACTGTAAACTTTCAAAAAAGATGTTCTATTCCAGAAGACAAGAGCATCAAGAGGTAGGAGGGGCAATAACATGATAGAAGCAACCCCATACCTCCCGGGTGGAAAGCCCCACAGACTAGAAAGTAACTGTATCACAGAGATTCAGCTACAGGACTGAC
This sequence comes from Catagonus wagneri, assembly GCA_004024745.2. Taxonomy (NCBI): domain Eukaryota; kingdom Metazoa; phylum Chordata; class Mammalia; order Artiodactyla; family Tayassuidae; genus Catagonus; species Catagonus wagneri. Next base: position 50,439,080 of record PVHT021183699.1, on the reverse strand, counting down.
AGTTCTGAGCCCCATGTCAAATCCACACACCTGGGGATCTGACACAGAGAGAAAGAGCCCCTAGAGCATATGGCATTGAAGGCCAGCAGGGCTTGTGTGCAGGAGCTCCACAGGACTGGGGGAAAGAGGAGACGCGATTCTTGAAAGGCACAAACAGACTTTCATGTGCACTGTGTCCCAGAGCAAAGCAAAGTCTCCATAGGAATCCGGGTGAAACCTGAACTGCAATTCTTGGAGGATCTCCTGGGAAAACAGGGGTGACTGTGCCTTGTTGTGGGGAATGGGAATTGCAGGTGAAGCTCTCGGGAACATGCATCAGCCTGCATTTCTCTGGAGGTGGCCATTTTTGGGGAAATCTGGTGCCTCCCATTAGCACTGAGAAGCCCCAGGCCAAGCAATAATCCAAGTGGGATCATAGCCCCACCCATCAGTAAAAAGACTGCCTAAAGACCCCTCAGGCACACAGCCAGCATTCAATCTCACCCAGAGACAAAGCCCAACCCATCAGAGTGAGAGGAATCAACCCCACCTACCCGTGAGCAGGCATCACTCCCTCCCATCAGGAAGCCTACAGCAAGCCCCCTCCATACCAACTTTAGCCACAGGGGAGGCAAACACCAGAACTAAGAGAGGCTACAACTCTATTGTCGACACAAAGGTCAGCACACCAAAAACCTATAAAAATGGAAAGACAGAAAACTATAACTCAGATAAGGGAGGAAGGAAAAAGCCCAGAAAAGCAGCTCAGTGATGTAGAGATTATCAGCCTCCCAGAAAGACACTTTAGACTGTGGATGCTGTAGATAATGCAAAACACTGGAAATAAACTGGAGGTAAAGATTGATAATTTATAGGAAACACTGAGCAAAGAAATAGAAGATGTAAAAATTAAACAAGAAGAGATGCAAAATACAATAACTGAAATAAAAAAATTCATTAGAGGCAGCCAAAAGTAGAATACAGGAGGCAGAAGAATGAATCAGTGAGGTGGAGGACAGATTAGTGGAAATCACTAATGCAGAAGAGAAAAGAGATAAAAGATTGAAAGGAAATGAGCAGTGTTAGAGAACTCTGGGATAATGTGAAATGCAGCAACATCCGTATTTTAGGGGTGCCAGAGGGAGAAGAGAGAGAGAAGAGGACAGAAAAAAATATTTGAAGAGATAATAGCCGAAAACTTCCCTAATATGGGAAAGGAACCACTCAGTCAAATCCAGGAAGCTAAACGAGTAGCATATAAAATAAACCCAAGAAGGAACACTCTGAGACACATACTAATCAAAATGACCAAAAATAAAGACAAAGAGAAAATATTGAAAGCAGCTAGGGAAAAGAAACAAATGACATACAAGGGAACCCTGATAAGTTTTACAGAAGATATTTCAGCTGAAACTCTGCAGGCCAGAAGTGAGTGGCATGATATACTGAATGTGATGAAGGGAAAAAACTTCCAACCAAGGTTACTTTACCCAGCAAGGATCTCATTCAGATTTGAAGGAGAGATCAAAATCTTTACAGATAGCAAAAGCTAAGAGATTTCTGCAACACTAAACCAGCTTTACAACAAATCCTAAAGGAACTACTCTAGGCAGAAAAGAAAAGGCCAAACCAGAAACAGAAACACCACAAATGAAAGGGCTCACCAATAAAGGCATATAGACAGTAAAGATACTAAATCATCCATGCATAATTATGCTACCAAATCATAAATCGTGAGAAGAGAGGACAAATGCAGGACACTGGAGACGCACTTGGAATTAAGGGACCAACAATTTAAACCAATTTAACTTGTACATAGATTCCTACATCAAAACTTCAGTGTATCTGCAAACCAAAAGTCTATAATTGATACATAAACAAGAAAAATCAAATCAAATACAGGAGTTCTCGTGGTGGCTCAGTGGTTAATGAATCCGATTAGGAACCATGACTTTGTGGGTTCAATCCCTGGCCTTGCTCAGTAGGTTAAGGATCTGGCATTGCCGTGAGCTGCGGTGCAGGTTACAGACGTGGCTCCGATCCTGCATTGCTGTGGCTGTAGTGTCAGCCAGTGGCTACAGCTCCTATTAGACTCCTAGCCTGGGAACCTCCACATGCCATGGGTGCAGCCCAAGGAAAAGGCAAAAAAAAAAAAAAAAAAAAAACCCAACTCAAATACAACATTGAAGATAGTCATCTTGTGAGAGGAGACAACAACAGAATAAGAGAAGAAAAAAGAGAAACAAAAACTCAAAACAGTTCATACAATGGCAATAAGAACATACATATAAATAAACACCTTAAATGTTAATGGACTGAAAGCCCCAATGAAAAGACATAGACTAATCCAATGGATACAAAAACAAGACCCATATATATGCTGTCTTCAAGAGACCCACTTCACTTCTAGAGACACAACAAATTGGAAGTGAGATGATGGAAGAAAATATTCCATGCGAACGGGAGTCAAAAGAAAGCCAGGGTAGCAACTCATATCAGACAAAATAGACCTTAAAATCAGCAACATTTTAAGAGACAAGGAAGGGCACTACATATGATAAAAGGATCGATCCAAGAAGAATATTTAACAATTTTAAATATCTATGCACCCAACATAGGATCACCACAATTTAGAAGGTAACTGCTAACAACCTTAAAAGGAGAAATCAACAATAACACAGTCATAGTGGGGGACTTTAACATCCCACTAATACCAATGGATAGATCATCCAGGCAGAAAATCAATAAGGAAACACGGGCCCTGAATGAAGCATTAGATCAGATGGACTTAATAGATATTTATAGGACATTCCATTCAAAAGCAACAGAATAAACATTCTTATCAAGTGTGCACAGAACATTCTCTAAGATTGATCACATCCTGGGCCACAAATCAAGCCTTGGCAACTTTAAGAATATTGAAAACTTATCAAGCAACTTTTCTGACTACATGCTATACGACTGGAAATCAACAACAATAATAAAATGGCAAAAAAACACACAAACACATGGAGACTCAGCTAGCATGCTACTAAACATCTAATGGATCACTGAAGAAATCAAAGAGGAAATTAAAAAGTACCTAGAAACAAATGACAACAAAGATAAGACACTCCAAAACCTCTGGGATGCAGCAAAAGCAGTTCTAACAGGAGAGTTTATAGCAATACAAGCATACCTCAGGAAACAAGGAAAAGCTCAAATAAACAACCTAACTTTACATCTAAAGCAGTTAGAGAGGGAAGAACAGACAAGACCTAGAGTTAGTAGAAGAAAAGAAATCATAAAGATCAGAGCAGAGATCAGTGAGATAGAAACGAAGAAAACCATAGAAAAGATCAATGAAACTAAAAGCTAGTTCTTTGAAAAGATCAACAAAATTGATAAATTTTTAGCCAGCCTTATCAGGAAAAAATGAGAGAGGACACAAATCAATGAAATTACAAATGAAAAAGGAGAAGTAACAACAGACATCACAGAAATACAAAGGACCATAAGAAACTACTATATGCAACTGTATGGCAATAAAATGGAAAACCTAGAAGAAATGGACAAATTCTTAGAAAAGCACAATCTCCCAAGACTAAACCAAGATGAAACAGAAAATATGAATAGACCAAGCACAAGGTATGAAATTGAAACTGTGATTAAAAAATTTCCAACAAAAGTCCAGAACCAGATGGCTTCACAGGCAAATTCTATTCAACATTTAGAAAAGAGCTAATAACACCTATCCTTCTGAAACTCTTCCAAAAAATTGCAGAGGAAGGGACACTCCCAAACTCATTCTAGGAGGCAACCATCACCCTGATACCAAAACCAGACAACAATACCACAAAACAAGAAAATTACAGGCCAATCTCACTGATGAACATAGATGCAAAAATCCTCAACAAAATACTAGCCAACTGAATCCAACAACACATTAAAAGGATTGTACATCACGATCAAGTGGGACTTATCCCAGGAATGCAAGGATTCCTCAATATCTGCAAATCAATCAATGTGATACACCACGTTAACAAACCAAAGAATAAAAACCATATGATCCTCTCAATAGATGCAGAGAAAGTCTTTGACAAAATCCAACAACCGTTTCTGATAAAAACCCTTCAGAAAGTGGGCATAGGGGGAACCTACCTCAACATAATAAAGGCCATCTATGACAAACCCAGAGCTAACATCATCCTCAATGGTGAAAAGCCAAAAGAATTCCCGCTAAGATCAGGAACAAGACAGGGTTGTCCATTCTCACCACTACTATTCAACATAGTTTTGGAAGTCTGAGACACAGCAATCAGAGCAGAAAAAAAATAAAAGGAATCCAAATTGAAAAGGAAGAAGTAAAACTATCACTATTTGCAGATGACATGTTACTATACCTAGAGAATCCTAAAGACTCTACGAGAATACTGTTAGAGCTCATCCATGAATCTGGCAAAGTCGCAGAATACAAAATTAATACACACAAATCAACTGCATTTCTACATACTAACAATGAAAGATCAGAAGGAGAAATTAGGGAAGCAATCCCATTTACCATTGCATCAAAAAGAATCAAATACTTAGGAATAAACCTGCCTAAAGAGACAAAAGACCTGTACTCTGAAAAGCATAAGATGCTGATGAAAAAATCAAGGATGACGTGAACAGATAGAAAGTTATACCATGCTCTTGGATTGGGAGAGTCTATATTATCAAAATGACTATACTGCCCAAGGCAATCTACAGATTCAATGCAATCCCTATCAAATTACCAAGGACATTTTTCACAGAACTACAAGAAAATATTTTAAAGTTTCTTTGGAAGCACAGAAGACCCAGAATAGCCGAAGACAGCCTGAAAAAAAAATGGAGCTAGAGGAATCAGCCTCTCTGACTTCAGACTATACTACAAAGCTACAAAATTGTATGGTACTGGCACAAAGACAGAAATATAGATCAGTGAAACAGGATAGAAAGCCCAGAATTAAACCCATGCCCCTATAGTCAACTATACTGTGACAAAAGAGCCAAGAATATACATTGGACAAAAGACAACTTCTTCAATAAATGGTACTGAGAAAACTGGATAGCCGCATGTGAAAAAATGAAACTAGAACACTTCCTAACACCATGCACAAAAATAAATTTAAAATGGATTAAAGATCTAGATATAAGACCAGATACTATAAAACTCTTAGAGGAAAACATAGGCCAAACACTTTCTGACACAAATGATAGCAACATCTTCTCAGATCCATGTGTCAGAGTAAGGACAATAAAGAGAGAAATAAACAAATGAGACAATTAAACTTCAAAGTTTCTGCACAGCAAAGGAAACCCTAAACAAAACGAAGACAACACACAGAATGGAAAAAAAATATTTGCAAATGAATCAGCTGACAAGGGATTAATCTCCAACATTTACAAACACCTCCTACAGCTCAATGCCAAAAAAACAAAGAACCCCATCAAAAAATGGGCAGACAATTCTCCAAAGAAGACATACAGATGGCCAAAAAACACATGAAAAGATGTTCAACATCACTCGTTATTAGAGAAATGCAAATCAAAACCACTATGAGGTTCCACCTTATGCCAGTCAGAATGGCCATCATCCAAAAGCCTACAAACAATGTGTTGGATAGGGTTTGGAGAAAAAGGATCCCTATTACACTGTTGGTGGGAATGCAAATTGGTGCAGCCACTGTGGAAAACAGTATAGAGATGCCTCAGAAAACTAAAAATAGAATTACCGTTTGATCCAGCAATCCCACTCCTGGGCATCTAGCCAGAGGAACCCTTGACTCGAAAAGACACATGTGTTCATTGCAGCAGTCTATGCAATAGCCAGGTCATAGGAACCACCTAAATGCCCATCGACAGAGGAGTGGATAGGGAAGATCTGGTACATATACACAATGGAATATTACTCATCCATTAAAAGGAACGAAATAACATTTATAGCAACATGGATGGACCTAGAAATTATCATAAGAAGTGAAACTAGTCAGACAATGCGACACCATTATCAATTGCTACCACTTACATTTGGAAACTAAAAAAAGGACACAATGAACTTCTTTGCAGAACAGATAATGACTCACTGACTTTGGAAAACCTATGGTTTTCAAAATGAGACAAGTTGAGGGGTGGGAGGATGCACTGAGGGTTTGGGACAGAAATGCTATCAAATTAAGTCATGGTGATTTTTGTACACTATAATTGTAATAAAATTCATTAAGCAATAAAAAAACAGAAATCTTTATTTTCACATGAATCCCTTTTGATTTACAAATATGCCTCTAGACAGTGCATTACATAGATATTTAACATCTGCGTGTGTATAATTCCTTCAACTATAGAAACCCTGGCCCACCAGCCTTCGGTCATTCTGGCTTCCAACTGAGAAATTTGATAGTCTAAAGAAGAAAATCAAGTTCTAAGCCTCTTTTTTTGCAAGAACTGAAGTTCTAAAGGACAAAAACTCTCTTTCTCTCTAGGCTAATATTTATCTGCCTCACTACAACCACCAGGAGAAGGAATTGGTGTAGAAATGAACAACTTTCCATTACAATTTCTTTCCAGTGCCAACTCCCCAAATGTATTTAACAGTCCAAATCATAATTCTGAATCTAAATCACTATTTTAACCTTAATCTAATCTAAAAATTCATTTTAAAATTCAAAGTTATAAAACTTTGAGAAAAGTAATTGGTTAATTGAAAGAGTACATGAAATAAGGCATAAAACCCTCCTTAGTGCAACCCTTTTCCCTTTCCTTCTTCCATGATGGTAGCCATCCTTATTTGCTTTTAAAGCTTTCAGACATTTTAAAATTCATTTTGAAACTATATGTGCAGCATTTTTTATTATTAGCAAAATATTATGAAAAAACTTAATATTCATTACCAGGAGATGAATAAATGATTCATCCATATAATAAAATTCTCTGAGACCATAAAATCAGGAAAACTTTATGTACAAACATGGCAAATTCTCAAATATACTGTCAAATGAAAAAAAATGCAAGGTACAGAACACTGTGTAAAGTATACATCTATTTTTTATTTCTTAAAATGCATGAAAATATCACTAAAAAGATTTTAAAAAGTTAAAAAAATCTTGATAATCTTCACAGAAAGGAATCAAGTGGCTGGGGCAGAGGTGAGAAAAAGTCTAAGTGCAGAAAATGCTTTGTACACGTTTAATTTAAATATAATGTGAGAAAAAAGAATGTATACATGTATGTGTGACTGGGTCACCTCGCTGTGCAGTAGAAAATTGACAGAACACTGTAAATCAGCTATAATGGAAAAAACAAAAATCATTTTAAAAAAATAAAATAAAAATAGAATTTTAAAAATGAAGGCTAAAATTAAATTTTAAACTAATAGGTAAATAAATTTTAATTGTAAAAAATTTCTGGGAGTTCCCTTTGTGGCTCAGTGTTAACAACCCAATTAGTATCCACGAGGACACAGATTTGATCTCTGGTCTGCTCAGTGGGTTAAGGATCCGGCATTGCTGTGAACTGTGGTGTAGGTCACAGATGCGCCTCAGATCATTCATTGCTATGGCTGTGGTGTAGGCTGGCAGCTACCACACCAATTCGACCTCTAGCCTGAGACCTTCCATATGCTGCAGGAGTGGCCCTAAAAAGACAAAAAAAAAATTCTGTCTTGTGGATTTTTTTTCCAACATTAATGGAATTTTCAAAAAATGGTTTTCTCTGTATTATGCTTTTTGTCACATTATGTCTTATAAACTTTTTTCTTTTCAATATATGGGAATCTACTAAATTCTTTGTCAAAGATACATATTACTCCAACATAGATAAAACCAAGTTTATTTTAAAATTCCTCTACCAACATACTAAATCACTGAATTGGGAGCCAGTCAATAAATGCTTCAAGGCCCAATTTAACTAAGCTCTCTACTCTTAATTTACTATTAACTCCTCCTTTGGTCTACTAGTAGACAATAAATATGAAAAACGAAAATGTTCAATATTACTAATACTAAAACAAATGAAGATTAAAATAACAACGGGAAAAATGTATTACTTGCAGAAAATATCAGTCCACTGCTTGTGAATAACAGAGCATCATCACATATTTTTAGTAAAACGGTACAGAAGAGCAATTTGGTACCTTGTTTGAAAGCATTAACATGCATATATTTTCTTCCATTAATCCCATGTCCATGAGTTGTTTTTTGGTTTTGTTTTGTTTTGTTTTGTTTTGTTTTGTTTTTGGCTACAACTGTGGCATAAGAAAATTCCTGGGCTAGGGACTGCGTGTGAGCTGGAGTTGTGGCCTACACCAGAGCTGCAGCAATGCCAGATCCTTATCCTTTTCACCAGGCTGGGGATTGAACCAGTGTCTCCACAGAGATAAGCCAGATCATTAACCCTTTGTACCACAGCAGGTATTCCATTCGCATGTTATTTTTAAAGAAGCAATTGGACAAGTTGGCCAAAATAAATGTGCAGCTTTTATTACGGCATTTTCATAAAAGTTAAAAAAGAAGACAATTAGGGAGTTCCTGTCATGGCTCAGTGGTTAACGAATCCAACTAGGAACCATGAGGCTGCGGGTTCGATCCCTGGCCTTGCTCAGTGGGTTAAGGATCTGGCGTTGCCGTGAGCTGTGGTGTAGGTTGCAGATGCGGCTTGGATCCCATGTTGCTGTGGCTGTGGTGTAGGCCGGCGGCTACAGCTCCTGTTAGACCCCTAGCCTGGGAACCTCCATATGCCGCGGGTGCGGCCCTAGGTAAGGCAAAAAGACAAAAAAAAAGACAATTAGAATATCTAATAATAATAATAGGTGATCAGCCAATTTAGCACAGTACGTCCATATATTAAAACACTGTAAAGCCATTTAAAACAAAGTTCCAGAGAATTACTTATTTAAATTGTTTTTAAAAATTAGATTGCAACAGTATATAAAAATTATCTCATTTTGAGAAAACAACATATTTGCAAAGAAAAATTCCTGAAAGAATATATACCCAAAACATTAAATGGCAACTTTTGCCCAAAACTGGAAGCACAGGTAATCTTTTGTTCCTTTCCTAATAAACATGTTATATTTTTTCTGAAATTAGCAGGCATCATTTATATTACTAGCATGTATCATAAAGAAATAATAGTAATCATATTCTATCCAACATAAATTGGGCCATATCAAAGGCCAGATCATAAAAAGAATGTTTAATGATCTTCTACATTTCCATTTTAACACCTAAAACTAGCAACTGTTTCTGTATGGTGCCCTTGTTGAAAAACACTGTTTAAAAATATAGTCAGAAAAAATACAAACTTTCAGTTCCAAGACTTAAAAGTTCTGGGGATCTAATGTACAGCACAGTGATTATAGTTAATAATACTGTATTACATACTGAAAGCTGCTAAGAGAGTAGCTGTTAAATGTTCACACCACAAAAGAAAAATGATAATTATGTGACATGATGGAGGTGTTAGCTATGGTGGTAATCATATATATAAATATACCAATATATAAATGTACCAAATCAACACACTGTTCACCTTAAATGTACACAGTGTTATATGTCAATTATATCTCAACAAAGCTGGAATAAAACAAAATAAAATAAAGCCACAATAGGGGAGCAGACAAACAAGGAATCCAACTCTAAGGATTAGATTCAATAGCTTTTACTACTCTCCTTCAAGCAGATAAGTGTGCTAAGACCTATTTTTTGGAAGATCTTTAACTGATGTTGCAAGAATAAAAAGCAACACAAAATTTCAGAACAGCAGAAATCGACAAATTTTAAATCAACTAGACTTCAATAAAAAAGAAAAGAAAAATTACTATCCCCGGATCAAAAAAAAATTTTTTTTCAGAATATCAGATGTGCACAGCTAGTATCACATGAAAAATATCTGAATGAGTAAGAATGTAGGTTAACTCTGCGTGTGAGGCTTACCCTAAGTAACCCATACGGAATTACTTTTTTTTTGTAAAGATTCTCTGATTGCTCTGTGAAGTCTTTATAGGACCCCCCTGCACCCCAACCTCACTCTAAGAGTGTTCATAACAGAGCATTTATCGCACCATGTTTATTACTTGTGTAAAAACATTTCTCCCCAAGGACTGCATGCGGAGTTTGTGAAGAGACCGTGTAACATGCATTTGTGCTAAATATTTTCTGAAGGCTTTATTTTTGCTATCTAGTTATTTTGTTTTCACGTGAGGCCTTAGAGACATTGACAAATGATATTCCCCAGATGGAATCTTCCCTTCACAACACATTTTATGGGTGATAAAAAGGAACTTATAAACAATAGAGATCATAGGATCAGTAGGATGCCAATTTCTTTAACAGCACAGATAACCTGTATACAAGGATGCCTTGCTATCCAAACCTGATCTCTGTTAGTGAGAGTTTACACAGCAATTTCCAATGACAAGGCATTGCAAATTATCCAAAATCTATTTGTTAGCCCTTTGGATAATGAAGGAATGATTGAAAAATGTACCCAAATCTATTCATTTCATGAGTTCAAATAGAGAATGTTCAAAATTTAATTAAATATTGGATGTTATATCTTAATCATAACCAGTCAAGATGAAATTTCAGGAGATGAGATGATTTTTACTTTCTTCTATATACCCTCTTTATTCTAGAAATTTTCTAAATCAAACTTGGGTGTTTAATTTTGGTTTGAGAAAAGATTTGGAGTAATGAGTCACATTTTAATATTTTTAGGGAGAAAGATCTAAGTCTGCTGTGAATTGTCTAATTGATCACGGGATTATTGCTCATTCAACATAAAAAGCATCACACAGTGAGAGTAATCTTCTTGATCACAATAAGCTTTACAATCAACTGAACAAAAAAGATATGTTCTAAGAAGTATGTTTTCTAACTGCCCCCAAACCATTCTGCACAATTCTAAATAAAATTCATTACCTTCTTTATTTACTGTATTAAGTCAATAAATTCTTGAAGGAAAAAAGAATTTGTAATGAAATGGGAAGAAAAATTATTTTTCTCATAACCACTACGTTTTTTAATCATGTCATTGAATTCAATAAAACCAATCTATTTTTGCTTCATCTGCCTCGTTGAAATCAATTCTTCAACCACAAAAGCAATAAAAAAACTTTTGAATGTCTGAATTAAAATCAATATAATTTATTCCAGAATCTGCTCCCATTTTCTTGAAATGATACTCCTAAAGTCTTTGGAGAATTCATGCATGTCCACTGATATGAGTGTAAAAATAATGATTATCCTAAACAGAGCAATATAAATACAACAGTGGCAGCAAAAAACAAGGAGACATCCATTATCTACGCTATGTGGGTTATCATGAGAGGAAAGAGAAATGCAAATGTCTGAGATAAGAATGTATAAGACATTGTTACTTGGCTAAACTTTCCCTCTGTTTTTCTGACCAAAGGACATCTTCAATTTCAAAGCTGTCCTCACTATACCTGCTTTCTAAGCTTCAAATCATTGGACCTAAATTCGAATTACATTTATCTACAGTGATAGGAATGTGTCCCCAAATTTATGCTCATGTGTAGGTCAGATGGACAGTTGGACAAAGACATCATTTGGAATTTACAGCAGATCCTGACAATAATGATCCCATAATGAGTCACACTGCCTGTGGCCATGCTCCTTTGTCATGGCTTCTATCAAGAGGCCAAGTCTATTCATCTACTCATTTGAATTTTGGCAAGTCTTGTGACTTTCTTTTACCAACAGAATCCAGCAAAAGTGAAGTATAGCGCATTCCAAAGCTTGTATCTTAAAAAGCCCTGCAGCTTCTGCTTTTATCGTTTCAAACCCCAACACCACAATGTCTGAATAAATCAAAGAATAAGAGATGAAAGAATATGGAGAGAAAGAGTCTCAGGCACCACAGCCGCCTCAGTGGAGCCACCCAGACCACCCACAGAAATCAGAAGAATGGCCTCACTATGCACCAATCTAGACAAAGAACACATGGGTTTTGATTTCAGCTTCATTTTGGGGGTAGTTTGTTAGAGAGTAGTAAGTAAAGTATTGCTTCACCTGTTTATTCACCCAAAAAATATTCATGGAGTACAAACTACTTGTCAGTCACCAGCATTTGGCAAAAAGGCAAATATCAGCAATGGTCCTTTTTTTCCATTTTTATTTTTTTTGGGGGGCCGCACCTATAGCAAGTGGAAGTTCCTAGGCCAGGGATCGAATCTGAGCCACAGCTGCAACCCCAGCTGCTGCAGTGAAAATGCTAGGTTCTTAACCCACTATGCCACAACAGAACTCCAAATCGCCCCCTTTTTTTTCCATGGAGTTTATGTACTAGTGCTTGCGGGTAGGGGAAGAGAAACACCAATAGTTAAAAAATGGTGAAACAGGTGTTCCTATTGTGGCAAAATGGAATTGGTGGTATCTCTGCAGTGCCAAAACCCAGGTTGAATTCCCCAACCCAGCACAGTGGGTTGAAAGATTCCCCTTTGCCTCAGCTATGGTATAGGTCACAACTGCCAGTCGAATCTGATCCCTGACCTGGGAACTCCATATGCCGAGGGGCAAACAAAAAAATGAAAAATATTATTTTTTTAGGAAAGGTGAATTATATAATAATTTTACGTACAAAGAGGTAATGACTATGAGAAAAACAAAGCAGGATAAAGAGATGGAGGGTGACCTTGGTGGGCAGGGGAAAAAAAAGACCATCAGAGAAGGATTCTCTGCTTTGATGATATTTAATCAGAAGCCTGAATGTTGAGAAGAAACAAGCCAGGACCCCCCCCCCCACCAAAAAAAAAATTAGAAGGTAACAGCTTTCTATCAATGTGTTATCTATCAACAAACGTGGGATCAGGCTTCCATGCTTGGGAGACATCAGGGGCAGGGGCAGGACGGCAATGACCACTGGTGGATACCTGAAGCTGAGTTCTAAGGAACAGGTGCTGAAAAGCTCTTGTGGACCATAAGAAGATCTGCTACATTTCAAGTAGTGAGGATTTTCTTCACTACAATTTAAGAAATCTGCATCATTATGAGCTTTGGAAGTTGTCTATTGCATGGATTCACTTCTATGAACAAACAATTCACTACTGGGTATCATGTCTTCAATGTGTCTTATTTTTACCCCAGAAATCCCTAACACTGGAAGGAAATGTAATTCAAATTTGGGTCCAGTGATCTAAAGTTTAGAAAACAAGTACTGGAGTTCTCTTTTGGCACAGTGAGTTAAGGATTCAGTATTGTCTCTGCAGCAGCTCATGCTGCTGCTGTGGCAAAGGATTTGATCCCTGGTCAGGGAATTTCCCTATGCCTCAGACGTGGCCAAAAAAAAAAGCAAGGAAGGAAGGAAGGAAAGAAAGGAGGAAGAAAAGGAAAGGAAAGGGAAGGGAAGGGAAGGAAGGGAAGGAAGGAAGGAAGGAAGGAAGGAAGGAAGGAAGGAAGGAAGGAAGGAAGGATGGAAGGAAGGAAGAGGGAGAAAAAGAATTGAGAGGGCAGCTTTGAAATTGAAGAAGCTGTCACTTGGTCAGAAACTCAGAAGGAAAGCTTAGCCAAGCAACAAAAGCCTTTTCAGGGCTCCTCACACCATGCAGTTGAAACAGTGGTTGATTTTACAGCTAATAAGGCATTAAACTAAATCTCTTAAGCTTTTCATATTGCAAGTAATTGTAAATTGAATTTGCTAAAACAATAACCTAAAGACGTAAGACTTGAATATTGTCAGAGCAAATCAAATGATGATGCAGAATTTAAAAAGCAACTGAAACAAGTGTCTTTGTTTTTTTTTAAATTTCTCACTTATTCTTTATTTATTTATTTATTTATTTTTTACTTTTTATTTTTGCATTATAGCTGGTTTACAGACTTCTGTCAGATTTTCCAACTGCACCATGTGGTGACCCGATTACATGTACATATATGGATTTGTCACATGTAATTAGATATAGTTCCCCGTGCATTACAGTTGGAGCTCCTTGCTATTCCATCATTAAAGCAGTAGTTATCCCCACTCCCTCCCACCCCTCCCCCACCCCCTTGGCAACCACAAGTCTGTTCCCCAAGTTCGTGATTTTCTTTTCTGTTGAGATGTTCATTTGCGCAGTGTTTTAGACTCCAGTTATAAGAGATTTCATATGACATCTGTCTTTCTCCTTCTGACTTGCTTCACTCAGTATGAGGGTCTCTAATTCTATCCATGTTGCTGCAGATGACATTATTTTATCCTTTTTTATGGCTGAATAGTATTCCATCGTGTATATATACCACATCTTCCTAATCCAGTCATCTGTCGATGGACATTTGGGTTGTTTCCATGTCTTGGCTATTGTGAATAGTGCTGCAGTGAACATGCGTGTGCAAGTGTCTTTCTCCAGGAAATTTCTGCCTGGATATATGCCCAAGAGTGG
>PVHT021183699.1:50329218-50423718 GCA_004024745.2 Catagonus wagneri | reverse complement strand
TATTTTTGGTGTAGGAGTTTGACTATTTGCTGTCTATTTCTTTGGAATGAGCAGGCTGTTATCTCAGTGGTACTCTGAGTGTTCTCTGTGAGAGTGTAGGAATGGCTAAAGTCGACAGTGGGAGCCTAGTCTCTACACTCTCAATTGCAGGAAGGTGGCGCTGTCCACTCCTAGTTGCCTAGCCCTGGGACGTGGTCGCGAGCTCTAGGCAGATCTACCAGGTGCCTTAAGCGTTTGGTAATAGCAGCAGCAGGAAGTATGATTTCCCCTGGCAGTGAGAGCCGCGGAATACTAGTGTTCGATTGCAAAGTCCTCTTTGAGATGACTGGAACCACAAGCGGTACCCGTCAGAGGCTGGCTCAGCAGGCTGGCATTTGTTCCACCCTTCCGCTGATGCTTTCTCGTCTGTTGGGGCGGGCGGCAGCGGCTGGCACCGGCCCTGCTCCTCTGCAAAAGCTAGCTCCGTGTGGTCGCGTACTGCTCCACCCGCCATGTGGTCGCGTACTGCTCCGCCCGCCAGAGCTACCAACTCTGTGGGCTGATGCAGTCGCCTAGGTCCATGGACCGGCCCAGGGCCCCGCCAACCCCGCCGATGCTGGCTGGCGCAGGCGCCTGGGTCCACAACCTGGCACCGCGCTCCGCCCACGGGCTTCAAGGCATGGCTCCGCTCCCGCCGCTGCGGCTGCAGCCTCCACTGGCTCCTCCCCACTTCCGCTCTCTTTGGCGGGTAACCGTCGCCCCGCCCTGCATGCTAGTTCAAGTCGCTTACTATGGCGGCCAGCCCCTCCTCCTCTCCTCTTCCCTAACAACGGAGGCTTGCCTTCCCTGCGGGACCAGACTTCCTCGGTTCCCTCAGTCCTGGTTTCGCTCTCCACAAATCATAGAATACCGCTGTTCCTTGTCCTATTCCCGCAAACGCCGCGGCCACCAACCTCTGCCCTCTCGCAGTGACTAACCTTAGGAACCTGTGTCTTAGCTCCCAGGCACCGCCCGGCGCCTCAGGCTGTGGTGTCTGCGCAGGTATTCAAGTCTCTAACTCCGATTTTCCTGTCTCAATCCAGCTGCTGAGTTTTTCTCAGGCTTTGATGTCCCTCTAGTTCCGTTGGTCGTTGATCCCCTGATCGTTGTTTAGATTTCTTCCCAGAAAACTTTTCTTTTTCACAGCTCCCTCCCTGGAGTGCCTGTTATGGTCCTAATTGCTCTTCTCTCTCTCCTTTTTTTTTTTCCTTCAGTTGTTCTACCCAGTTATTTCAAGGGTTTCTTGCAGTTTTTGGAGGTTTAAATTAATCAGCATTCAGATGATGATTTGTCCAACTTGTTTTATATTTAGATGCGTTTTTTGATGTATTTGTGGGAGAGGGTGGGCGCGACTTTTACTCCTCCGCCATCTTGCCACAGTCCTCTGTCTATGAGTAGTTTATCATCTGTCAGAAGCATCTACTGTGGACCCTGAGCTTTGCTTGGCAAGTGAAATTATTGCACATTGATTATTCATTGTGGAGTCAGGCTATAAGATTCCAGCTCCACTTGGGCTGGTCATTTACATTTCAACACTTTGACTGAATAGAAACAATGTGCCTTAAAAGGAGCAGAGAGATAGAATCGCATCAGGGTTCAGGGGCTTCGATGGCTTGTAGAAGCATTATTCCAGTCTCTGGCTTCCTCTTTGCATGGTGTTCCCTACAATGTGGGTTTCTGTCTCAAACATCCACTTTGTATAAAGACACTAGTCATACTGAATTAGAGTTCCCCTAATGATCTCATTTTAATTTTGTTATCTCTCTAAGGAACCTATATCCAAATAAGTTCACATTCTGTGGTAGTAGGGGTTGGGACTGAAGCATATGAATTTGGCGTGGGGGGGTGGAATTGATGAGAAGGCACACAATTCAATCCATAACAGTGATAGTCCAGAAGAGTGGGGAATGGCTTAGTTATTCTGTTTTGGTTGTGCCTTATAATCTCCTGGCACTTTGAAAATACCTATGCCTGGTTCCCACCCTACTGGTTTTAATTTAATTGGCCTGGGTTAATTGGCCCTGACATAGGTATAATAAAGAAATATCTTAGGTGGTTCTACAGTGTAGGCCAGATTGAAAATTGTTCGTTAAGAGTCTCATTCAGTAGAATATTTAAGAATAGCGTCTTCTATACTCAGTGGTGAAAAGCTGAAAGCATTTCCTTTAAATCAGGAACAAGCAAATGATGATCATCTTTGCCCATTGTATTCCACCCTTGCCCCTTGTATTCAACATGGTTTAAGTCCTAGCAATGGCAATTGGAGAAAAAGAAATAAAAGGAATCAAAAATGGAAAAGAAGTCAAAGTGTCACTGTTTTATGAGGACGTGGTACTATACCTAGAATATCCTAAAGAAATTATCAGAAAACTACTAGAGCTCATCAATGAATTCAGCAAAGTTACTGGATACAAAATTAGTACAGAGGAGTTCCCATTGTGGTGCAGTAGAAATGAATCGAACTAGTAACCATTAGATTGCAGGTTCGATCCCTGGCCTCACTCAGTGGGTTAAGGATCCAACATTGCCATGAGCTGTGGTGTAAGCTGCAGATGCAGCTCGGCTCCTGCATTGCTGTGTCTGTGGCACAGACCAGCAGCTGTAGCTCCTATTCGACCCCCAGCCGGGGAACCTCCATATGCCATGGGTGTGGCCCTAAAAAGCAAATAATAAGAATTATTATTATTAAAAATTAAAAAAAGCAAAATTAACACACAGAAATCACTTGCACTCTATACACTAACAACAAAAGATCAGAAAGAGAAATTAAGGAAACAATCCCATTTTCCATCACATCAGAAAGAATGAAATATCTAGGAATAAATCTACCTGTAGGAGTTCCCATTGTGGTGCAGTGGAAACGAAACCAACTAGGAACCGTGAGGTTGCATTTTCGATCCCTGGCCTAGTTCAATGGGTTAAGGATCTGGCATTGCCATGAGCTGTGGTGTAGTCACAGATGCATCTCAGATCTGGCATTGCTGTAGCTCTGGCATAGGTGGGCAGCAACAGCTCCGATTAAACTCCTAGCTTGGGAACCTCAACATGCCACAGGTGTGGCCCTAAAAAGACAAAAGCCAAAAAAAAAATCTACATATGGAGGCAAAGGACCTGTATTCTGAAAACTATAATATGCTGTTGAAAGAAATCAAAGATAACACAAACAGATGAAAAGATAAACTGTGTTCTTGGATTGGAAGAATCAATACTGTTAAAATGACTATACTACCAAAGGAACTCTATAGAATCAATGTAATCACTGTCAAATTAACCATTGCATTTTTCACAGAAGTAGAACAAGGCATTTTAAAATTTGTATGGAAACACAAAAGATCCTGAATAGCCAAAGCAATCTTGAGAAAGAAAAACAGAGCTAGAGAAATCAGGCTTCCTGACTTCAGATTATATTACAAAGCTACAGTCAATAACGGTATTGTAGTGGCATAAAAAAAGATATAGAACCAGATAGAAAACCCAGAAATAAACCCACACATTTATGGTTAACTAATCTATAACAGGGGAGACAAGAATATACAATGGAGAAAAGATAGTCTCTTCACTAAGTGTTGCTAGGAAAACTGGACACCTACGTGCAAAAGAATGAATATACAACACTCTCTAACACCATTCACAAAAATAAACTCAAAATGGATTAAAGACCAAGTATAAGATCAGATACTATAAAACAGAGGAAAACATAAGCCAAACATTCTCAGACATAAAACCACAGCAATATCTTCTCAGATCCACCTACTAGAGTAATGAAAAAAAAAATGAGACCTAATCAAACTTTGAAGCTTTTGCATAGCAAAAGAAACCATAAATAAAATAAAAATACAACTTACAGAATGGGAAAAATATTTGCAAATGATGTAACTGAGAAGGGGTTGATTTCCAAACTATATAGTTCATATACCTCAATATCAAAAAAACAAACAATGTTATCAAAAAAAAGCAGAAGATCTAAATAGACATTTCTTCAAAGACATAGATAGCCAACAGGCACATGAAAAGATGCTGAAGAGCACTAATTGTTAGAGAAAAGCAAAGCAAAACTACAATGAGGTATCACCTCACTCAGGTCAGAATGACCATCATCAAAATATCTACAGGAGTTCCCGTCTTGGCTCAGTGGTTAACGAATCCGACTAGGAACCATGAGGTTGAGTGTCTGATCCCTGGCCTTGCTCAGTTGCTTAAGGATCTGGCGTTGCCGTGAGCTGTGGTGTAGGTTGCAGACGCGGCTCAGATCCCGCGTTGCTGTGGCTGTGGCGAAGGCTGGCAGCTACAGCTCCTGTTAGACTCCTAGCCTGGGAATCTCCATGTGCTGCAGGTGCGGCCCCAGCTAAGACAAAAAGACAAAAAAAAAAAGTCTACAAATAATAAATGCCAGAGAGGGTGTGGAGAAAAAGGAACCCTCCTACACTGGTGGGGCTATAAACTGGTAAAGCCACTTTGGAGAAAAGTAAAGAAGTTCCTTAAAAAACTAAAAGTAGAATTATCATGTGATGATCCTGCAATCCTACTCCCAGATATATATATGGAGAAAACTCTAATTTGAAAAGATACGTGCACCCTAATGTTCATAGCAGCACCATTTACAATAGCGAAGACATGGAAGGAATTTAAATGTCCACTGATAAAGACAACCCACAAATGCGAGAAAATATTTGCAAATGAATCAACTGACAAGGGATTAATCTCCAAAATTTACAAACACCTCCTACAGCTCAATACCAAAGAAACAAACAACCCCATCCAAAAATGGGCAGAGGATCTACACAGACAATTCTCCAAAGAAGACATGCAGATGGCAAATAAACACATGAAAAGATGTTCAACATCACTCCTCATTAGAGAAATGCAAATCAAAACCACTATGAGGTACCACCCTACACTGGCCAGAATGACCATCATCCAAAAGTCTACAAACAGTAAGTGCTGGAGAGGGTGTGGAGAAAAAGGATCCCCTATTACACTGCTGGTTGGAATGCAAATTGGTGCAACCACCGTGGAAAACAATATGGAGATTCCTCAGAAAACTCAAAATAGAATTACCATTTGATCCAGCAATCCCACTCCTGGGCATCTATCCAGAGGAAACCATGACTCGAAAAGACACATGTGCTCCAATATTCATTGCAACACTCTGTGCAATAGCCAGGTCATGGAAACAACCTAAATGCCCATCGACAGAAGAGTGGATAGGGAAGATATGGTACATACACCCAATGGAACATTACTCAGCCATTAAAAGGAACGAATTACCAACATTTATAGTAACATGGATGGACCTAGAAATTATCATGCGAAGTGAAACCAGTCAGACAATTAGACAGCAACACCCAATGCTATTGCTTACATGTGGAAACTAAAAAAGACACAGTGAACTTCTTTGCAGAACAGAGAATGACTCACAGACTTTGGAAAATGTTTGGTTTTTCAAATAAGACAATCTGGGGGGTGGGGGTATGTACTGTGGGTTTGGGATACAAAATCTGTAAAATTGACTTGTGATGATTTATGTACACCTATAATTGAAATAAAACCCATTAAGAAAAAAATATATAAATGTCCACTGATAGATAAATGGATAAAAAAGATGTGGTATGTATCGAGTGGAATATCACTCAAACATAAAAAAGAATGAAATAATGTTATTTACAGCAACATCAATGGCCCTAGAGATTATAATACTAAGTAAAGTAAATCAGACAAAGTAAATATCACATTATAACACTTATATGTGGAATCTTAAAAAAAGATACAGAGACTCACGGACATGGAAAACAAACTCATGGTTGCCAAAGGGGTAAGGGGTGGGGGGTAGTGGAAGGATAAATTAAGAGATTGGGATTAACATATACATACTATTACATAATTAAAATAACATATGTATGCAATTACATAATTAAAATAAATAATCAAGGACCTACTGTATATATAGGGAACTATACTAGGGAACTATACTCAGTATTTTGTGATAACCTATAAGGAAAAGAATCTGAAAAATAATTATATATATACACACACATATATATACACATATATATAATGTGTAAATTTTTTTTTGGTCTTTTTGCCTTTTTTAGGGCTGCACTTGCGGCATATGGAGGTTCCCAGGCTAGTGGTCTAATCGGAGCTGTAGCCACCGGCCGACACCAGAGCCACAGCAACCTGGGATCCAAGTCACATCTGCGACCTACACCACAGCTCACAGCAAAGCCATCGTTAACCCACTGAGCAAGACCAGGGATCGAACCCACAACCTCATGGTTCCTAGTCGGATGCATTAACCACTGAGCCACGACGGGAACTCCATAACATGCAAATTTTTTGAGTAATTTAATGAGTTAATGAAGGAATAAGATTATACCAATATTCCCTTCTTGTCTATTTACAACATGAAATGGGATATTACAATACAAGAATTAGCATTTTCAGTATGCTGGAATGAATCTACTCAAAAATAGTTATTTTAGTGTCAACTGAATGGCCTTTTGAGTAGAAAATTTTGTTTTTTCTTTTCTTTCTTTTTTCTTTGTATAAGGGCTCTTACATAAGTAGTATTTGGGGCCATCCTCTTTTATTGAGCATATAGATGCTTATGTAACAGCTGACACTTTATTGACACATCTCAGTATCACTTCATAATGTTTAAGAGTGGGCACTACTCTGTAGCAAAGAAAGACGGACAAAATGCCCAAACAATATTACTATAAGAAATTCTTGCATTCAAAATAATACCATTCAGATGCCATTGCCAATGGAGTAATACCATCTAAGATACAGATGTCAGGATTTATCTTTCACAGCATTAATCAGAGATGGACTTG
Organism: Catagonus wagneri; assembly: GCA_004024745.2. Classification (NCBI taxonomy): domain Eukaryota; kingdom Metazoa; phylum Chordata; class Mammalia; order Artiodactyla; family Tayassuidae; genus Catagonus; species Catagonus wagneri. The sequence continues at coordinate 50,416,864 of PVHT021183699.1, read as the reverse complement.
AATAAAGAGATGAGAAAATACCCGCTAAATCTGATCAGTTTAGCTAACAGGACTAGATAGTAATTTTAGCTCAGTGAAAAATCTTCTTTGGCTTTTTAATAGCTCTAGGGATTATAGGAAACTTCATTCACTTGTTTGTTTATCCACCCATTCGACCAGGTCTGCTACTAGCACAAACCATAGGCCCTGTGGAAGTTGCAAAAAAGGGTTGGTCTTCTTGGAAAATAAGTTACAAAACAAAGATCTTTTCTTAGGGCTACTACGGGTTTACACCAGGGTACATACTGTGGCAAGCTAGACTTCAGTGCACTGCCTCTTAGCTGGCTGTTTTTGTGTACGATGCTAACCATCATATAAAGAAGCCCTTGCATCCAACAAACATCTGTGAGGGACTTACCATGTACAAGGACTGTGCTTGGATCTGAAAACACAAAAGGGTATGAGTTATGGTTATGCCCTTCTGGAAGTCTACAGTCCACTGGGGCAGATCCAAATGAAATGAATAACTAGGATAATGTAAACAATGAGGGCAAGAGTTCCGTGAGGAACACAGACAAGGCCTCAGGGGGGTCAGGGGAATATTACAAATATGTCTTCGAAGCTTAGTAGAACTTTATCATATAGGAAAAACAAACTAACAAAAATAAAAATAGAAAGTGAATAGTAGATGCCAATGTGTGCTTACAGTTAATTACAACCAGGAGAAAGCAAACAGTCCTAGAGAGTCAGAAAAAAAAAGACTGAGTGTGATGGGAATAGCTGGAAAATTAGTTGGGAAATCTATATTGGCGATAGATAACTCAGATTAGCTGGATAATAGATAAAGATGGATCTATTCATGTAAGGTAGCAGAAAAGACTGGGTTACCAGGGTAATGTAAGGAAGCAAGGAGGCTTAGGCAAACCAGAACTGGGGGGAATTCATTTGTTTATCTCTGAAAATGGGAAATTTCCATTATTTCATGGATTCTGTTCCTTAAGCTTCATCTTTGAATCACTTCTTTTATCAGCAGAATGGATTTTCAAATGTTGAATTATATTGAATTATACTAAAACTATGTTTTCACTAAAAAGAAACTGAGGCATCAACCCAGACTGGTCAAGCCGTTTTGGTTTTGATTTTTAAATTCAACATATAGGATCATGTTCTGATAACCTTACTTTTGCAAGTGAAGAAAATAAAACTATGTGGCTTCTTCTGTCAGCATTGCTGATGGGGTAAAAATGCTGTTAATCCTGGAGTATGCATTGCTTTGCCCTGAAGCCAGTAAATATTTTTCAATAAAGCTAGCGTACACCCCTCTGAGTCTTTGGCTTATAACCGTCTTTCGTTTTCTATCCTGTTTGACCTCTGCACAGCGGTAAGAGGTTGTAATAATTAAAAAACCCAGTTTGTGGTTACTATTGATTTGATATTATGTGGTATCATAACAATTTGTGACTGTCCACTTTCTTTAAAATTTCAAATTTGACCACTTTTCAGTAAGGCTGTCAGTTTACACTCTTTTTTCAGTTGCTTATATTTCTAGTGCCTTCAGGCTCTGTAAGTTCCTACTCAGCTAAAATAACACGGAATCTAATTTGAAAAATCCAGTGGAGTTTAACTATAAATTATTCTGTGTTATATTCAAAGGCTAGAGGTTTTGAAATTGATCATATCAGCAATGTTTGTCTATAATTGAAATAGTTTATTTGATAATGTTCTAACACAACAATTTTTAAAGAGTGTGGCTTGAAAGATATTTCTTTGGAATGAATGGAGGCATCAGGCATTGAATGCAAAAGGAAACTGTCAGATTTAAAATCAGTTACAGTCATATATAGGACCAAATTAATTGCCTTGTCAGAATGCACAATTGACATATAGCACTGCAACTCTGTGACCTGCCTGGGAGACTTTGAGCATTAATTATTTTTAAACAAAATTCTGTTTCTATGTATAAAAATATTTGTACAATACTTTGTGAAATCATTGAGGGTAAATTAAACAGGACTCACCTTTATATCTCTAGCACTTATCTATGTCCAGTACATACTAGGTATTCAAAAAACATTTAACAAGCAAATAGACAATATTAATAACCTCCTTCTAGATACTAAACACTGTGCAGAATGTTTTCTGTGAATTCGCTCACAAGCTCTTCACAGTAATACCATGAAGTCATTATCGTTGTTAATTTGACATGATAAACAGAGGTTTGCAAAGGTCACACAGACAGCAAAGGATAAAGGGTCTTGGTAACTCTAAACTCCACATTCTTGGATTTCCTCTGTGGCTCAGAGGGTTAAGGACCCAGTGTTGTCACCGTTGCAGCTTGGGTTGTTCCTGTGGCATAGCATCGATTCCTGGCCCAGGAATTTCCACATGCCACGGGTGAATCCAAAAAAATAAAATAAATTCTCCATTCTTAACTGCTATGTTCTATGAGGTGAGCATATAGAAAGTTTAGGCAAATAGTGACTGGTATGTGTGAATTTTTTTTTTTTTTTAGCCTTTTTAGGGTGCACTCACAGCATATGGAAATTCTTAGGCTGGGGGTCAAATTGGAGCTGTAGTGGCCAGCCCACACCACAGCCACAGAATTGGAGATACTTTGCTCTCCATCAGGCTGCTACTCATCAATGATTTAAATCACACAAACCTAAAATAGTGTTTTAAAAGTATAAGTAAAAGATCAAAATAAGACAATCTCTAGGAGAGGTTTGGTGATATGAACAAGAAGTTGTCCCAGAAAAACATGATTTAACGTTAAAAAATTGTTTTCTGATAAGGCTTTTAAGCAAGTTTTTTGTTTGCTTGTCTTTTTGTTTGTTTGCTTTTCATGGCTGCACCCGCAGCATAAGGAAGTTCCCAGGCTATGGACTGAATCTGAGCTGCAGTGGCTGATTTATGCCACAGCCACAGCAACACCAAATCCAAGCCATGTCTTTGACCTACACCACAGCTCATGGCAATGCTGGATCCTTAACCCACTGAGCAGGGCCAGTGATCCAACCCGAGTCTCCGTGGATACTAGTTTGGTTCGTTTCCACTGAAGCATGAAGGGAACACCCGAATTTTCATTTATATAATGTGACCACAGCATCCACATGTCTAGGAAATAAACTCCTCTCCTATCACACTCACAGCACCCTAACACTAAATATGTGTGGGGGGGGGGCGGGGACAGGGAAGGCTAAACCAAGCAATTCTCTGCAATACCAGCTGGATGCCCTACAATTCCATTTTTTCTGACACTAATCAGAGTTAGTACAGATCCCACAGGTAAGGGCTCAGTTCTACAAGTCTGCTCCACCCCCCCACCTGAGAGGCCAGTCACAAGTCCCAGGTTCCGTACTTGTCAGTAACCAACTATATATCAGAGTTTTCCATGACTTCCTTTTTAAGTTCGGTCATCTGCTAGAGTAGCTCACATAACTCAGGGAAATACATTTACTGGTTTATCCCATAATAAACAATATGATAAAGGACAAAGATGGACAGCCAGATAAAGAGATACACAGGGTGAAGTCTATGAGGGTCCCAAGCACAGGAGCTTCTATTCCTGTGGAGTTGGGGTGTGTCACTCTCCCCAGCTCCCTGGGCCATAGATGTCTTCACCAATCTGGAAGCCTTTTGAACCCTGTATTGTTGGAATTTGAATGAAGGCTCCATCACATAGTCATGATCAGCCATTAACACAATACCAGTCCTTCTTCCCTTCCCAGATGACGGTTCCAAGCTTCTAGGCATAGCTTGGTCTCTCTGGTGACCAGATGATATCCTACAACTATCCAGGAGCCCACCAACAGCCACCTAGTTAGAACAAGAGACACTCCTATCACCCAGAAAATTCCAAGGGTTTTCATAGCTGTGCCAGGAACCCAGGGCAGCAATAAGTACCTATATTTTATATTATTTCATAGAACCATCCAGCCCATAACCCATATATGATGATGAGCTGCTACAGGTAGCAATACTGCTATTGAACAAAAAAAAGTTTAAGCCTAAATCATGCTAAATGATTGTCCTTATTCATGAAATCACCTAGAAATCCTACAATTCATAATTGTCTCATTCACTTTTTCTTTTAAGGCATGAGGAATTCATCTATCCACACAGGCGAGTAGCAATCGTGAAATTTTTTTCCCAAATATATTTTTCTTAAATAATCAAGATCTTAGAAAAACACTGCTTTGAATCAGTTTTCCAAAAATAGGCAGGCAGTTAAGACATGTGTTAAATTACATTCAATTATTAAAATATATCAGACTCAGAATTCCCGTCATGGCTCAGTGGTTAACAAATACTATTAGGAACCATGAGGTTGCAGGTTCCATCCCTGGCCTTGCTCTGTGGGTTAAGGATTTGACATTGCCGTGAGCTGTGGTGTAGGTTGCAGACGCGGCTTGGATCCCACGTTGCTGTGGCTGTGGTGCAGGCCTGCCGTTGCAGCTCCAATTAGACCCCTAGCCTGGGAACCTCCATGTGCCACGGGGGCAGCCCTAGAAAAGCCAAAAAAATACATGTATATATCAGACTCAACGACTCTTAGGAATCAAACTCCTAGAAGGCAAGAACATGACCTATGAAGTAAGAAGTTCTGCAGGCCAGATAATCAGGAATTTCTTTTTAGATAAATAGAGCCAGAGATATACAGTCACAATAACATGGAATTATCAGGAATTCTGAGACTCCTTCCTAAAAACAGAAAGAACACTGACCTGTTGATAATTTGGTCTAAAACATTAAGTGAAGCAGGCTCTTATCTTGAAAATAATCATCTGAATTTAAATTTAGGTTCTGTCACTACCTAACTTCACATCTCAGTTTTTTTCAATAGCGCCATGATCAACTCCACGGATGTGGCAATCACTGTGGCCATAGTCACTACAGCATCTAAAGAAAGTAATAAATAATAGTGAAAACAATAATAGAAAACAGTTTTGATTACTTTCCATCTGCCAGAGACTGGGCCTAGTACACAAAAAGCACTTACCCCATTGCTAAGGCACACTATTATCATGCTCATTGCTCACTTTACAAATGGGCAAATTTAGGTTTAGAGCTCAAGTGACTTATCTAAGGTCACATAGATAGGAAGGCATTGAAATGAGATTTGAACTCAAGTTATCAAATGTGCAAGCTAGCCTTCATAAAATATTACTTACAATTAAGAAAGGTAGGAAGAGGGGTGAAATGAAGGAAAGAAAGAAAAAAAGAATAAGGAATGATGAGCTAGAAGGAAAGAAAGGGGAGGGGGTGGGAAAGGGGAAGTTTGGGAGACCAGGAGGAAGGATGGGAGAGAGAGAAAACAGAAAGAAAAGAAGTAAAAGAAAAAAAAGGGGAGGAAAGGAAGCTAGAACACATCCCAAGGTTATGTTGAGGTCTCAATGAGATAGAGTTATCAAAGCACTTTGAGATACAGAAAGCAACTGTGCAAGGTACAATCACATAATAGCAATGGTACATATCAGCAAGCTTTGGAGATGAAATGTCAATACCAGAGGAGAAAACAACTGTAAATAAGGCACTATAAAGCAAAGCAAATTAAAAAGTATGACTTGACTGGTTACTTACTGAACTTATAAGCAAAATGCATTCTTGTAACCCAGTCAGTGACACAGCCATGAAATCTTCCCTTGTCTGTAAAGTGTAGAGGATGAATGTGCTTTAACTGGGGAAAAGTCCCCCCTGCAGTTTCATTCACAGCACAAACAGCATAGAGGATCTGGCTGGAATCATTTGGCATCAAAGAGATCTAAGCATTCTGATATAGCAAACAGTCCAGGAAGACAGTTATTTCATCAAATTAACAGGCACCTCATAGTGCATGGGACCACCCTAAAATAGCCCTCCTATTTCCCCTCTACCATTCATAAGAAAAGGAACAATCAGGTTTCAGAGTCACTTGCAGATACAGTTGGTGGCTACAGGTAAATGAGTGGATTTCACACAAATGATTTACCACCCACAGCAGAGATTCATTCAACAGGAGGAAATTAGACTCTGAAAGCAGTAAAAGCTAAAAAGAGAAACAGCCCTAGAAGGACGTGGGTGGCAGGCTTTACATCTGTTCTTCTAAGCAAGTTTCTAGAAGTGATCTTGAAACTTTAGGAAGATTCACCAAGGTTCCTTAAGTGCCATAACAAAAAGGGCACGGAAATTCCATTATGTCCTTTAAGCCACTGCTTAAAAGCTACTTTATCAGAAAAGTCTTTTGAGTTTCAGCCTAGAGTATGTCCTCTGTACACACAATCAGAGCTCTCTGTTCCTCTACCTTACAGCATTTTTAATAATTTTAACTCCTTGTACTTTTGTTAAAACAAATTTAAAAATACTCAAGAGTATTCCCCCATATACTCAACACAGATTCAATAATCATGGTAATTTTCCACATTGCTTTATCTATCCCTTTCCTACTCTTTACTCTTTTATGTTGGTGAGATATTTCAAGAAAAACCCAGGTGTCATGTCATTTTATCTTTAAATGCTCAAATAAGCATGACAATGATCCATTTACTACAAAGCTACAGTAATCAAAACAGTATGGTACAGGAACAAAAACAGATTTAGGGATAAATGGAACAGGATAGAAAGCCAAGAAATAAACCCATGCACATATGGTCAACTAACCTACAATAAAGGAGGCAAGGTTATAAATGGGGAAAAGAGAGACTCTTCAATAAGTGGCACTAGGGGTAACTGAACAGATTCATGTAAAAGAATGAAATCAGAACACTCTCTGAACCATACACAAAAATAAATTCAAAATGGATTAAAGACCTAAACGTATGACCTGACATTATAAAATTCTTAGAGGAAAACATAGGCAGAATGCTCTCTGACATAAACCACCACAATGCCTTCTCACATCCTCCTCCTAGAGTAATGAAAATAAAAACAAAACTAAACAAATGGGATCTAATTGAGCTTAAAAGCTTTTGCACAACAAAGGAAACCATAAACAGGACAAAAAGACAACCCACAGAATAGGAGAAAATATTGTAAATAAAGCAACCCACAAGGGATTATGCTCCAAAATATACAAAGAGCTCATGCAGATCAATATCAAAAACAAACAATTCAATCAAAAAATGGCCAGAAGATCTAAATTTCTCCAAAGGAGACAAGACCAAAAAAGAAAAAAAGTAATGAAAAGATGCTCAACATCAATAATTATTAGAGAAATGCAAATCAAAACTTCCATGACTATCACCTATCTCAAGTCAGAATGTCCACCATCAAAAAGGCTAAAAATGATAAAAGCTGGAGAGGGTTTGGAGAAAAGGGAACCTTACTACACTGTTGGTGGGAATGTAAATTGGTACAACCACTATGGAAAATGTTATGGAGGTTCTTCAAAAAACTAAAAGCAGAAATACCATATTATCCAGCAATCCCACTCCTGGGCATCTATTCAGAGAAAGCCATAATTCAAAAAGAAGCATGTACCCCAAAGTTCACTGCAGCACTATTCACAATACTCAAGGCATGGAAGCAACCTAAATGTCCATCAACAAAGGAATAGATAAAGAAATTGTGGTACATGCATACAATGAAATATTACTCGGCCATAAAAAAGAATGAAGTAATACCATTTTCAGCAACATAGATGAACCTAGAGATTATCATACTAAATGAAGTAAGTCAGTCAGAGAAAGAGAAACAGCATATTATATCACTCATGTGTAGAATCTAAAAAGGGATAAAAATGCTTATTTGCAGAACAGAAACAGACTCACAGACTTTGAAACAAACTTATGGTTACCAAAGGGGACAGGTCAGGGTGAGGAGTGGACTGGGAGTTTGGGACTGGCATATGCAGACTGTATATATGGTTGCTCAACAGATAACAGATAATTCTACCCAAGATTCTGAGATAATGTGTACAGGAAAAGAATCTGGAAAAGAACAGATATGTGTACATGTTTAACGGAATCACTATGTTGCAGAGCAGAAATTATCACATTTTAAATCAACTATACATCAATAAAACTTTTTAAACAAATGATCCATTTCTTTTATAACCACAGTCTTAGCCTGGGCTCCCCTCAAAAGCAGAGCCTGAAACAAGGGCTTACAGAATTAGGGGCTGGGAAGAAAGGGAATAGGGAAGGAGGGAAAATTAATCCAAGGATGCATTCTCAAAGGATCAGCCCTGGGGGCAGCCAGGGCTTGATTCTGTGGAGGACTCTCTGAAGAGCTGTTGAATTTTTATTCACATTCAATATCAAAATAGAAAATGTTTATCGACTGATTCCCTCATCATCTGTGGTAAGGGTGCCCTGTGGGGTGGTTGTTAACTCTCTTACACTCCCATATTGAAATGGAATTCTTCAGAATGAGATAGAATGACTGGAAATGATGGTAAAGGTGATCTGCTGAGGGCAACAGAGAAGCTCGGAGCAGAAGGTAAGAGGTGCAGATTAGAGGGGGTACAATAATAACAGCTGGATGAACATGGAGATGAAAGGACAGGATTCAGGACACAAGAAATGCGTGACAACTATAATGCCATTTTCACAGCTAACTAAAATCATCCCAAATTCTGAGTATCACCTAACATTCTGTTCAAAATCAAATTCCCCCAATTGCCTCAAATGTGTCCTTTTAGACCTACAGTATAGTGAAGGGAGATTTACTCAACGTTCTGTAACAATCCGTTAGTGGAGGGGAAGAATGGATATACGTGCAGCAGAACGATAATTCATGTAGTTAGTGTAGGAACAAGGGCTTCAGTATATTCTTTGATATGGTCATTGGTCAACATCCATGACTTAAAGGTTCCAGGGAGTCACATACCCGCAGGCCTTGGTTACTGTAGTGAGTACATCTGTTTTATGTCCAGATGTACGTTAATCTCTAACCCATTCCTCAACTGACTGAAAAGTAATGAGAGGAATGGTGACTCCCAGTTTAGGGTAAAGAAGAACAAAGAAACCATAAAATGTGGGGACATATCCACCTCTAAGACCTTTATTGGATAAGGACTGATATGGGTAAACTGGGCAAGGCCAATGGGAAAAAGAACTGATATTTGGACCCCACGTTGGTACTCCCATCTTTAAGAGATAAAACCTTCTTAGAAGATTAGAGAAGGGGGGAATCTTCCTCCCTGTCTCAGTGTCTGGGCTGGAGCTATTTGCTTTCCTGAAACAAAGACTTTTTTCTTGCTTGCTGCCTGTGTGTTCACAAAGTTCATTCTTTGGCTCCATGGACAAGAACCTGGATTTGGGTAAGGTATATATATGTATAACTGATACAGTTTGCTGTAAACAAGACACTAATACAACATTATAAGTCAACCATACCCCCAATAAAATTTTATAAAAATAATTTTTTCAAAAAAGGTATCCTTTGTAGCTGCTTTAGTCTAATTAGGATCCAAACAAAAACCACAAATTATATCCTTAAAGAGTTAAGGTTATCATGTCCTCAAATCTCTTCTACTCCACAATAGTCCTTCCTCATTTTTTTAAATGCCATTGATTTATATATGTCCATTGTCCAATAGACAAACTGTTCTATATTTTGGTTTTGCCACACTGGAGAGTCATTTCTCTCATTTCTCCACCGCAATATTTTCTTTACTTTTATTTTTATTTTATTTTTGCATTTTAGGGCCACACCCGTGGCATATGGAAATTCCTAGGCTAGGCCACAGCCACAGCAACACCAGATCTAAGCCACATCTGTGACCTACGCCACAGCATGGTGTAGGATGCAGATGGCAACGCCAGATCCTTAACCCATTGAGCAAGACCAGGATCAAACCTGGGTCCTCAAGGACACTAGTCAGATTCATTTCCACTGATCGACGATGGAAATTCCAACCCCCCCCCATGTTTTATATACAGGATCTACAGGCTATATTAAACTGAGATATTATTTTTATGGCAAGAAAACATTGTAAATGATATCTCATGCTTCATGGTGCCTACCATAAGAAGACACCTGTGTGGAAATAATGTGGTCCCCCAAAAGATATTTCTACATTCTAATTTCCAGAACCTATGACTGTAACCTTACATGGCAAAAGATGTGATGAATTTAAGGACTGTAAATAGAAGAATTTGTCCTAGACCATCTGAGTGGATTGTAAATGCAATTATGTATATCCTCATGAGAGAAGCAGAGGAAGTTCAGGCCAGCCCCACAAAGCCTGCATGAAGATAGAGGCAGAGATGTGTGATGTGGCCACAAGCCCAGAAACTTTCAAGGAAGCAAACAGAAGCTGGAAGAGGCAAAGAATGAATTCTCCAGAAAACCTTAAGGGAATGCAGCTGTGCTGGAATTCACACTTCTAGCTTCTAGAATTCTAAGACAGTACATTTCGGGTAACAGTATGGATATAACAGCATGATCAATTCATCACCAAATTCTCCAGGAATTTTGTTTTTAATGATTCTATTCACTGATGAGTCTGGCCTGCAATAATTATTTTTTAAGTGGAATAAAATGATGCTTTGTGAATTCCCTCATCCCTTTCCCCTTTATTACTAAAGGCTTTTATTTTAATTTACTTTATCTGTTTTTTTTCTTTCTAGGGCTGCACCTGTGGCAGGTGGAAGTTCCCAGGCTAGGGGTCGAATTGGAGCTGCAGCTACCAGCCTACACCACAGCCACAACAACAGCAACTTGGGATACAAGCCATGTCTGCAACCTACACTGCAGCTCACTGCAACACCAGATCCTTTAACCACTGAGCAAGGCCAGGGATTGAACCCACATCTTCATGGATACTATGTGGCCTAATTACTGCTGAGCCACAATGAGGAACTCCAGTAAGGGCTTTTTTTTTTTTTTTCAAATTACTTGATGAATTTTATTACTTTTAAAAGTGTACAACAATCATTAAAACCAAATCTTTTATAAAGAACTTTCCTTTATCAGGTTGGACTCTTTGCTCATCCTAAAATGCTATTTATATAAGAAGCAGAATACTTAATTCTTCTCTTTTCATTGCTATTTCCCAAGTAAGGAAATAAGACATGATAATATAATTTTTAATTTAAAAATTTTTTAAGAGCAATTTTAGGTCCACAGCAGAACTAAGCAGAAAGAACAGAGATTTCACATATACCTCCTGCCCCCATCCCCACACCCCATCCCCTGCACAGCCTTCCCCACCATCAACCAGACTGGGACATTTATTGCAATCAATGAAGCTGCAGTGACACATCCTTACTCCCAAAGTCTTTGGTTTATATTAGAGTACACTCTCAGTGTTGTACTTTTATGAATCTGGATAATTGCACACAAAAACATGCATCCACTATTTAAGTATCATATAGAGTAGTTTCACTGTTCTAAAACCCTCTGTGCTCCACCCCTTTCTGATAGTAATTTAAGTTCTTATTTGTCTCATTGTTTAATATCTGTCTCCCCTGCTGGAATCTAACTTCGTGCAAACAGATCATCTGTCAAACTTCTTTTCTACCTAATAATCCATCCTGCCTGCCACATGGAATGGGAAAACCTATGATATTTTAGTAAACAAGAATTTCTACTCTCTCTGAAAAATTCCAGAGCCCCAAGAGCACTTAGAGCCCTCTCCTCTCCTCTTCTGCTTGCCTTTGCCTTTGAGTCACAAAATGGTGAAATGACCTTAGCGGATTTTATTTTTCCTAAGCCTAAAACCAGACAACAAAATACTCTTAGGCATAATCTGCAGCACCTTATGAAGAGAACCAAATATGAAGGGACTGGACATCAGGGATGCTTAGGTGGAATTTTTAGTATTATTTTTCTCACCAGAACCATCTTCTAGGATGTCTGAGTAGGGAGGGATTTTAACAATCATCTAGTTGAGAGCTTTAAAACAATGCAAGAAAACCCACCACTCTAATGTAACAATAATAACAAAAACAATAGTAATAATAATAATACATTATACAGATCCCTAGGATAACTGAATCAAATGTTTCAGGAACAAGACTAGATATGTGCATTTTAAGCTTTTCAGGTAATTCTGACATAGCCCATATTAGTCTTGGGCTTGGAAAGTACTGCTATAGCTGCAAGGTTTTCAAGTTGATAGTTAACAATAAAACCTTTAGTACAACTTCAATAGATGTCCAGTATGCTTTTAAAAATTAATTCAGATTGGATTAAGATGGCAGAATAGAAGGACTGGAGTTCAACTTCTCTCCCAAAAAATAATAAAACTACAACCAAATTCTGAGCAACCTTCAACCAAAGGGACTGGAAACTTTCAACAAAATATTCTACTACAGAAGACAAAGAGGAGACCACATTAAGAGGTAGGAGGGGCAATTATGCTATATAAGCAACCCCATATGTCTCTAGTGGGAAGCCCCACATACTGGAAAGTAAGTGTATCACAAAGACTCACCTACAGGACTGAGAGTAGAGAACTCCACGTCAAATCCCCATGCGTGGGGATCTGGCACAGGGAGAAAGAGACCCCAAAGCATCTGGCACTGAAGGCCAGTGGAGCTTGTGTGCAGGAGCTCCATGGGACTGGAAGAAATGGAGACCCCATTCTTGAAAGGTGCATACAGACTTTCATGTGCACTGGGTCCCAGGGCAAAGCAAAATCTCCATAGGAATCTGGGTCAAAACCGACTGCAATTCTTGGAAGATTCCTGGGAAAACAGAGGTGACTGTGGCTTCTTGTGAGGGAAGGACAATGGAGGCAAAGCTCTCGGGAATATTTATCAGCCTGTATTTCTCTGGAGGTAGCCATTTGGGGGAGAATCTGGCCCCTCCCAACAGCACTGAGAAGCCCCAGGCCAAACAATAATCCAGGTGGGATGACAACCCCACCATCAGTAAACAGGCTGCCTAAAGATCCCTCAGGCACACAGCCACCTCTAATATCACCCAGAGACAAAGTCCCACCCATCAGAGGGAGAGCAAGCAGCCCCACCTACCAGTCTGCAGACACCAGTCCCTCCCATCAGGAAGCCTACAGCAAGCACCCCCGCATACCAACCTCACCAAAAGGGAGGAAAACACCAGAAGTAAGAGAGGCTACAATTCTATTGTCTGCAAAAAGGTCGCCACACCAAAAACCTATAAAAATGAAAAGACAGAAAACTATAACTCAGATAAGGGAGAAAGAAAAAATCTCAGAAAAACAGCTCAGTGATGAGGAGATTATCAGCCTCCAGGAAAAAGACTTTAGACTGTTGAGGCTGAAGTTGATGTAAGACATTGGAAATAAACTAGAGGCAAAGATTGATAATTTACTGAGCAAAGAAATACAAGATGTAAAAATTAAACAAGAAGAGATGCAAAATACAACAACTGAATATAAAAAAACCACTAGAAGAAGCCAACAGCAGAATGCAGGAGGCAGAAGAACAAGTAAGTGAGGTGGAGGAAAGATTAGTGGAAATCATTAATGTGTAACAGAAAAGAGATAAACGATTGAAAGGAAAAGAGGAGAGTCTCAGAGAATTCTGGGATAATGTTAAATGCACCAACATCCATATTATAGGGGTGCCAGAAGGAGAAGAGAGGGAGAAGAGAGAGAGAAGAGAACAGAAAAAATATTTGAACGGATAATAGCCGAAAAATTCCCTGATGTGGGAAAGGAACCACTCACTCAAATCCAGGAAGTGCAATGAGTACCACATAAAATAAACCCAAGCAGGAACACCTTGAGACACATATTAATCAAAATGACCAAAAATAAAGGCAAAGAGAAAATACTGAAAGCAGCTAGGGAAAAGAAAGAAATAATATACAAGGGAACACAGGAAAAGGTTGTCTGCAGATTTTTCAGCTGAAATTCTGCAGGCCACAAGGGAGTGGCATGATATACTGAATGTGATGAAAGGAAAAATCTTCCAACCAAGATTACTTTCCCCAGCAAGGCTCTCAATCAGATTTGAAGGAGAAATCAAAATTTTTACAGATAAGCAAAAGCTAAAAGAATTCTGCAACACTAAACCAGCTTTAAAACAAATACTAAAAGAACTTTTAGAGGCAGAAAAGGCCACAACCAGAAACAAAAACATCACAAATGACAAGGCATATGTACCAGTAAAGGAATATGTACAGTAAAGATACGAAATCATCCATGCACCATTGTGCTACCAAAATCAGAAATCACGAGAAGAGAGCACAAAAGCAGGACACTGGAGACACACTTGCAGTTAAGAAACCAACAACTTAAAACAATCTCACTTATCTATAGACTCCTATATCAAAACTTCAGTGTAACTGCTAATCAAAAATCTACAACTGATACACAAACAAATAAGAAAAATCAACTCAAATACAACATTAAAGATAGTTATCTTGTGAGAGGAGACAACAAGAGAATAAGGGGAAAAAAGAGAACAAAAAAGCAATACAGTTAATAAAATCACAATAAGAACATACATATCAATAAACGCCTTAAATGTTAATGGACTGAATGCCCCAACCAAAAGACATAGACCAGCTCAATGGATACAAAAACAAGACCCATATATATGCTGTTTTCAAGAGACCCATTTCATTTCTAGGGACACATACAAATTGAAAGTGAGAGGATGGAAGAAAATATTCCACGTAAGCGGGAATCAAAAGAAAGCCAGAATAGCAACACTCATATCAGAAAAAATAGACCTTAAAATCAAGAACATTTTAAGAGACAAGAAAGGGCACTACATATGATAAAAGGATCGATCCAAGAAAAAGATGTAACAATTTTAAATACTTACGCACATAAGATCATTACAATATAAAAGGAAACTGCTAACAACTTTAAAAGGAGAAATTGACAATAACACTGTCATAGTAGGGGACTTTAACACCCCACTTATAGCAATGGATAGATCATCCAGACACAAAATCTATGAGGAAACACAGGCCCTGAATGAAGCATTAGATCAGATGGACTTAATAGATATTTATAGGACATTCCATCCAAAAGCAACAGAATGCACATTCTTCTCAAGTGTACACAGAACATTCTCTAAGACTGATCACATCCTGAGCTACAAATCAAACCTTGGTAACTTTAAGAAAATTGAAATCATATCAAGCAACTTTTCTGACCACAATGCTATACGACTGGAAATCAACAACAAGAAAAAAATGGCAAAAAAAAAACACACACACATGGAGACTCAGCAACATGCTACTAAACAACCAATGGATCACTGAAGAAATCAAAGAGGGCATTAAAAATACCTAGAAGCAAATGACAACAAGGATATGACACTCCAAAACCTCTCGGATGCAGCAAAAGCAGTTCTAACAGGAGAGTTTATAGCAATACAAGCCTACCTCAGGAAACAAGAAAAAGCTCAAATAAACAACCTAACTTTACATCTAAAGCACTAGAGAGGGAAGAACAAACAAGACCTAGAGTTAGTAGAAGAAAAGAAATCATAAAGAGCAGAGCAGAAATCAATGAAATAGAAACAAAGAAAACCATAGAAAAGATCAATGAAACTAAAAGCTGGTTCTTTGAAAAGATCAACAAAATTGATAAATTCTTAGCCAGACTTATCAAGAAAAAAGAGAGGACACAAATCAATAAAATTAGAGATGAAAAAGGAGAAGTAACAACAGACATCACAGAAATACAAAGGATCATAAGAGACTACTACATGCAACTGTATGGCAATAAAATGGAAAACCTAGAATAAATGGACAAAGTCTTAGAAAAGTACAATCTTCCAGGACTAAAGCAAGATAAAACAAAAAAGATGAATGGACCAATCACAAGTTCTGAAATTGAAACTGTGATTAAAAAACTTGCAACAAACAAAAGTCCAGGACCAGATGGCTTCACACGTGAATTCTATTCAACATTTAGAAAAGAGTTAACACCTATCCTTCTGACACTCTTCCAAAAAATTGCAGAGAAAGGGACACTTCCAAACTCATTCTATGAGGCAACCATCACCCTGATACCAAAACCAGACAAAGATACCACAAAACAAGAAAATTACAGGCCAATCTCACTGATGAACATAGATGCAAAAATCCTCAACAAAATACTAGCCAACAGAATCCAACAACACATTAGAAGGATTGTACATCATGATCAGGTGGGATTTATCCCAGGGATGCAAGAATTCTTCAATATCTGCAAATCAGTCAGTGTGATACACCATGTTAACAAACTGAAGAATAAAAACCATATGATCCTCTCCATAGATGCAGAAAAAGTCTTTGACAAAATCCAACACCCATTTCTGATAAAAACCCTTCACAAAGTAGGCATAGGGAGAACCTACCTCAACATAATAAAGGCCATCTATGACAAACCCAGAGCTCACATTATCCTTAATGATGAAAAGCTGAAAGAATTCCCACTGAGATCAGACACAAGACAGGGATATCCACTGTTGTCACTATTCAACATAGTTTTGGAAGTCCGAGACACAGCAATCAGAGAAGTTAAAGAAATAAAAAGAATCCAAATTGGAAAAGAAGCAGTAAAACTATCACTGTTTGCAGAGACATGATACTATACCTACAGAATCCTAAAGACTCTACCAGAAAACTGTTAGAGCTCATCAATGAATTTGGCAAAGTTGCAGGATACAAAATTAATACACAGAAATCAACTGCATTTCTATATACTAACAATAAAGGTTCAGAAAGAGAAATTAGGGAAACAATCCCGTTTACCATCACATCAAAAAGAATCAAATACTTAGGAATAAACCTACCTAAGGAGACGAAAGACCTGTACTCTGAAAACGATAAGATGCTGATGAAAGAAATCAAGGATGACGTGAACAGATGGAAAGATATACCATGCTCTTGCATTGGAAGAGTCAATATTATCAAAATGATAATACTACCCAAGGCAATCTACAGATTCAATGCAATCCCTATCGAATTTCCAAGGACATTTTTCACAGAACTAGAACAAAATTGTTTAAAGTTTCTTTAGAAGCACAAAAAACCCAGAATAGACAAAGACAGCCTGAAAAAGAAAAATGGAGCTGAAGGAATCAGCCTCCCTCACTTCAGACTACACTACAAAGCTACAGTCATCAAAACCGTATGGTACTGGCACAAAGACATTAATATAGATCAGTGGAACAGGATAGAAAGCCCAGAATTAAACCCATGTACCTATAGTCAACTAATCTATGACAAAGGAGGCAAGAACATACACTGGAGAAAAGACAGCCTCTTCAATAAGTGGTGCTGGGAAAACGGGACAGCTACATCTAAAAAAATGAAACTAGAACACCTCCTAACACGATGCACAAAAATAAACTCAAAATGGACTAAAGATCTAGATATAAGACCAGATACTATAAAACTCTTAGAGGAAAACATAGGCCAAACACTCTCTGACATAAATGATAGCAACATCTTCTCAGATCCATGTGTCAGAGTAAGGACAAAAAAAGAAAAATAAACACATGGGACTTCATTAAACTTCAAAGTTTCTCCACAGCAAGGGAAGCCCTAAACAAAACGAAAAGACAACCTACAGAATGGGAGAAATTATTTGCAAATGAATCAACTTACAAGGGATTAATCTCCAAAATTTGCCAACACCTCCCTCAGCTCAATACCAAAAAAACAAACAACCCCACCAAAAAATGTGCAGAAGATCTAAACTGACAGTTCTCCAAAGAAGACATACAGATTGCCAAAAAACACATGAAAAGATGTTCAACATCACTCCTCATTAGAGAAATGAAAATCAAAACCACTATGAGGTACCACCTTACACCCGCCAGAATGGCCATCATCCTAAAGTCTATAACAATAAATGCTGGAGAGGGTGTCGAGAAAAAGGATCCCTATTACACTGTTGGTGGAAATGCAAATTGGTGCAACCACTGTAGAAAACAGTATGGAGGTTCCTCAGAAAACTAAAAATAGAATTACTGTTTGATCCAGCAATCCCACTTCTGGACATCTATCCAGAGGAAACCATGACTTGAAAAGACACATGTACTCCAGTGTTCATTGCAGCACTCTATGCAATAGCCAGGTCATGGAAACAACCTAAATGCCCATCAACAGAGGAGTGGATGGAGAAGATATGGTACATATACACAATGGAATATTATTATAACCATTAAAAGGAACAAAATAACAACATTTATAGCAACATGGATAGACCTAGAAATTATCATGCGAAGTGAAACCAGTCAGACAATGAGACAGCAACATCTAATGCTACTGCTTACATGTAGAAACTAAAGACACAATGAACTTCTTTGCAGAACAGATAATGACTCACAGACTTTGGAAAAACCTATGGTTTCCAAATAAGACAATCTGGGGGGTCGGGGGATTCACTGAGGGTTTGGGACAGAAATGCTATCAAATTGAGTTGTGATGATTTTTGTACACCTATAATTGTAATACAATTCATTAAGCAATGGGGGAAAAAAAGAGAGAAACTCGAAAATGGAGAGAAAGAAAAAGTAGTTTACAACAATAAATAAATCGAATGATCCTACACTGAGATAATAAATAATACATATATAGGGAAACACCTGTGCCTCAAATGTATTCTTCAGAAACTAGCTCTTCACAATATTTTTAAAAAGCACCCTCTACGTATAAATAAACTTGTTTATATGGTCAAACCATCTTGAGGTCTTCTGGGCTTAAAGGTGATAATGTTTCTTGATCCAAAGCTTTGAAAATATTAATGACTTTAAATACACAAAATAAAGGTAGATAGCACACATACTCCAAATTAATTGATCAATTAAGTAGGCAGAATGCCCCCCAAAACTTGCCCCCTACCTAATTCCTGGAATCCGTGAATATATTACCTTACCTGGCAAAGGGGATGTTCTTAATGTGCTTAACATTTCAGTCCTTAGAACATTTTATATTATCTGGGCAGGTCCAATCTAATCATATGACTCATTAAAACCAGATGACTTTCTCCAGCTGGAGGCTGGAGAGGTGAGACAGAAGTAGAAGTCAGAGAGATTTCAAGCATGATAGGGACCTGACCTTTGATGCTGACTTTGAAAATGAAGTGGGTCACAAGTCAGGGAATGGAGGTCGCCTCTAAAAGCTAATGATGATCCCTGGCAAACCCTCCTACACTGCTGGTGGGAACATAAATTGGTGCAGCAGACCTGCCCATTCTCTGGAGAACGGTATGAATTGTCCTTAAAAAATTAACAATAGAGTTACCATATGACCTGCAATCCCATTCCTGAGCATCTATGTAAAGAAAACTCTAACTTGAAAAGATGCATGAACCCCAGTGTTCACAGTGGCACTATTTCCAATAACCAGGACATGTAAGCAACCTAAGTGTTCACTGACAAATAAGTAGAAAAGATGTGGGGTATAAATATATATGTGTGTGTGTTTGTGTGTGTATATATATGGATATTATATATGTAGTTGAATATCATTCAGTCATAAAAAAATGATGAAATAATTCCATTTGCAGCAACATGGATGGACCTAGAAATTATCAATAAAGTAAGTCTGAGAAAGACAAATACCATATAATATCACTTCTGTGTGGAATCTCAAAACAATGACACAAATAAACTTATTTACAAAACAGAAATAGACTCGTAGAAGTAGAAAGCAAATTTACAATTACCAAAGGGAAATGGTGGGGGAGGGATAAATTAGGAGTTTGGGATTAACAGGTAAACACTGGGATAGTGGTCTTATAAACCAGGTTTCAGGAAAGAACTCAGCTCTTTACAAAGCTCATGTTAGTAGATAGTTTAGCCACCTTACTATCCTATGCAACTATTTATTGTTACTGAAGTTGTAGGAAATATATAGTAAAAGTTCACCACAGAATGCAAGGTTGCTAAATATGTAAGCAAGGCAGTGAATACTCAGGAAAGAAAGGATGTTTGCTGCCTTGTTGCCTTCCAGTGAAAAAGAAAATGAATCCACAGTATCAGCAAACATTTTCTATGAAGGTCCAGACAGTAAATATTTTAGGCTCTGTGGGCCTACAGTCCTATCACACTGTTCAATTTTGCCATTGTAGCCCCAAAGCAGCATGTCTCTAGATGATGTATAAATGAATGAACATTGTTATGTTTTAATAAAAATTTATTTATAAAAACAGGCCACAGACCAATGGTTTGCCAACCCATGTTATACACCATCATATACTATATATTATTGCATATGATGCCATAAACTATCCTTTATGGTTTCATCATATATTTTATCCTGTTCATAATTTTTACATAATGATCCCTATAATTTTGTCATATCTAATCATTTAACTTTGGTCCTCCTAACTTTGGTTTCCAATACTCTACAAATATTAATATCTTGTTTGTGCAAAAATTATTCAGTGCAGTAAACTTTAAGATATAGCCTTACTAGAGTTTCTGCTGTGGCACAGCAGGTTAAGGATCTAGTGTTGTCTCTGTGGCGGCCCAGATTTGATCCCTAGCCCAGTGCAGAAGATTAAGGATCTGGCATTGCTGCAGCTTTGGCTTAGGTCACAGCTGTGGCTCAGATTGGATCCCTGGCCAGAGAACTTCCATATGCTGTGGGTGTGGCCAAAAAATAAATAATAAAATATAGCCTTACTCCAGTAAGGGAATACATACACTTATCTATTATCGCAGTGCTAAAAACTACTGACAAATCCCTTGAGAGCTCCCACTGTGGCTCAGCAGTAATGAAACTGACCAGTATCCATAAGGACACAGGTGTGATCCCTGGCCTTCCTCAATGGGTTAAGGATCCGGCACTGCTATTGCTGTGAGCTGCAGTGTAGGTCACAGACACAAGTCAGATCCCACACTGCTATGGCTGTGGCTTAGGCCAGCAGCTGCAGCTCTGATTCAACCCCTAGCCTGGGAATTTCCATATTCCTCACGTGTAGCCCTAAAAAAGCAAAAAAACAACAAAGAAAAAATCTGGCAGCAAAACTTAGAGATCCATTTTTTTTTTTTTTCAATTTCACGGCCACATCAGTGGCACATGGAAGTTCCTGGGCCAGGGGTTGGAGCTGCAACTGCAACCTACACTGCAGCGTATGGCAACACCAGATCCTTAACTCACTGAGCCAGGCCAGGGATCGAACCTACATCCTCACAGAGACTACATCAAGTTCTTAACTCGCTGAGCCACAAAATGAACTCCCAAAGCTTAGATCTTTACTGGGAACTACTTCCCTATTCACTGAATAGCCAGTGATGCTTAATATCTTACCAGAATTTGGGTTTAGTGTGCAAATGCAACATTTATATTTGGCTATTTCTATTCTTGACTCTTCTTCTATGACTGTGATTTCAGTTTCAGGGCAATTAATACCCTTAAGTCTTGCGACAATCACACTTATGTTATAGGTGGGCCATAAACCAAAACCCTAAGTGTAATACTAATGAAATAATTTTAGAACAGTAAACATTCTTTAACAGTTCCATCACTAAACAACATCCTTTTGCAATATGCTTTTACAATTATTTATCTAGGGTCTAAATCCCTATGTGGCCACTGGCAGATCTTTCCCTTATAGGATGTTAATTTTTCCACCTGAACTAAGGGTCTTAGTCTGCATAGTATCAAGAAGGCTATCTTTTAATTCAAAATTGTAATTCCCTAGCCACTTGACATTCTTCCTCCAAGTTTTCCACTCTTATAGAGACAATCCCATGTGTTTTTCCGTGTTTACAGAATGCACACTTCTTCTGTTGATACATATGTTAAATCAAATGCCCAACTTTGTAGGATTTACAACCATAAAAATTAAGGTAGGAATCATTGCCAAACATAGAGGAGAAATTAATACCTGTGGCTATCTTCATTTCTAAAGAAAATGTAAACAAAGACACGGATGACAAATTTTCAGGGAGTTTGCCAGTAGTATTCTGAAAATGGGAAGGGAAATTAAGGTATGCTAAATCTGAAATGTGAGCAGCTCTGTACAGATGGGAACATCAGTGAACAAGCACCCATATGCATGTTTCCAGGTCAGATGGAGAGCCACCGAAAATAGATCAGAATGCCGCAGAGTCTGGCAGGGATGCATTTGAAAGAGCAGAATTTAAACTCAAAATCAGTGGGAAAAAAAAAGACTCAGTATCATCCTATGTTCCCTAATAAGATAGGACTCTGACATGTTGAAAATTCAGAAAACAAGAGGATCCCAGCCAAGCAGGGAAACATGGCTTTGGATAAACCTATCAACAAAGAAAGGGTTCCAGGCTTTCCTGAGAATTCATCAGTCCAACTGATGCTTGCTTTGAATGAATTGCTTTTACCACTCATAGTGAAGTGGAAAAAAAGTAAGAACTTCTTTCAACAATGCTGTATTTATTAAATTCAGAGGATAGAGTTTTTTTCTTGGATTATGTGCTTACTTTTTTGTTGCTATCATTGCAAAAATTTCTTTCTTTTAGATGAAATAATGAGAATAAGTGGTAGTTGGACTGGCTTTCTGTATTGTCTTCGCTTAACAAAGTGAAGTCTGTCGACTTTCCATCAATTCCATTAAATTCCATTAAAATTATCTTAGCTCATGAAATCTTTAAGACTAGGGAACCTGCCTTGTGTGACGGTTGCATGTTGTCACTTTGTGGACCCTCACTATAACTTCATTGTTGAAGGCCTATTTGAATCATACACTTTACCTTTGCTATTTATATTTGTCCCCTGAATCTTGCAAGATGCAATGCCATTTGTAGTTTACAAGTGAAGATGCTGATATTTGTACAAGTCAAGAGACAAGTCTAAGGTAAAAGAAATGTCTAAGGCCATTCCATTTCATATGTTATCAGGGAAATGCAAGTTAAAACAGTAATGAGAAACTACTATACACCTATTAAAATAGCCAAAATCCAGAACCTTGACAATACCAAACGCTGGTGAGAATGTGGAGCAATGGGAACTCTCATTCACTGCTGTTGGGAGTGCAAAAGGATACAGCCACTTTGGAAAACACTCTGACTTTTTCTTTCAAAACTAAACATATTCTCACCATATGATCCAGCAATTTTGCTCTTTTCAAAGGATTTGAAAACCTATGTCCACACAAAAACCTGCATATAAATATTTACAGCAGTTTTATTTATAATTGCCAAAACCAGGAAGCAAACAAGATGTCCTTCGGTGCATAAATGGATAAAGAGATATATCTAGACAATGGACTGTTCTTCAGTGCTAAAAAGAAATGAGGGCATTCTCTTGTGGTTCACTGGCTTAAAGATACAACACTGTCTCTGTAGCAGCTTGGGTTGCTGCTGTGACAGGGGTTCGATCCCTGGCCCAGGAATTTCCACAGGCCTTGGGTGCTGCCAAAAAAAAAAAAAAAAGTGAGCTGCCATTACAAGTGAAAACACATGAAAGAATCTTAACTGCATAGAAGTGAAAGCAGTCAATCTGCAAAGATTATAGTATTATACCAACTCTGTGACATTTTGGAAAAGCAAAAACTATGGAGACAGTAAAACGATCAGTGACTACCAGGGCTGGGGAGAAAGGGGGGGGTGAATAGGTAGAGCACATAGGATTTTTAGGGCAGTGAAACCGCTCTGTATGATACCTTAAAAAGATACCTATCATTATACATTTGTCCAGACTCATAGAATATACAACACCAAAAGTGAACCTTTAGATGAGCTATTAACTTTGGGAGATTATGATGTGTCAAGGCAGTCTCATCACTGTGATGTAATAAATGTACCACTTTAGTGAGGGATATTAATCATGGGGGGGGGCTATGCCCATGTGGGGGCAGGGGCTATATGGGAAAACTCTGTGACTTCCCTCCAATATTACCGCGAATAAAACTGCCCTAAAAAATTCAGTGTTTGTTTTAAGAGCCGCACTTGCAACATATGGAAGTTCCCAGGCAAGGGGTAAAATCAGAGCTGTTGGTGCCAGTCTATACCACAGCAACGCTGGATCCAAGCCACATCTGTGACCTACATCATAGCTCAGGGCAACGCCAGATCCTTAACCCACTGAGCAAGACCAGGGATTGAACCCACATCCTCATGGGTACTAGTCGGGTTTGTTACCACTGAACCACAATGGGAATGTCAGTTTTTTGTTTTTTGTTTTTTTTAACTTCTGTCCCCATTGGCTCTGTTTTCTCTCATATTCAAAATGCAGCCAGAGACAATCACAAGTGACAGAAATCCCAGTGGTGAACTTTTGAAAATTGGCAAAAATTATTTATTTATTTTTGGCCGTGCCCACAGCATGTGGAAGTTCACGGGGCCAAAGATCAAATGCATGCCGCAACCATGACAACACTGAGTCCTGAACCACTAGACCACCAGGGAACTCCATAAAACTCATTCTTAACTTCAAAGGACAGTCAAGGGCAATCAACAGACAGATATCCTCACCTGTAACCTCCATAAGCCAAATGTTAGGGTTTTCTACAAACAGCAAAGAATATATAAATGATTTTAAATGTTTATGTGTCTTAATGTGGCTCAATCTATCAGAATGCTCCTTAGCACTTTGGATATACTCCACTTTGAAAGAGTTGGAGAAACAGTTGGCAGCATTTTGTGCATTTAATTTTAATTTGGAGGGGGACATTTGAGATCTGAAATTAAAAAGAGGTTTTGGCTGTGATGAACTGATGTAATTCACAATTTAGACTTGTTTCAGGAAAATAACAACAGTCACATTTGCCACGGGCAAAACTGGGATGAACAAAGGGGCGGGGGAAGTGCCAGCTTGTTGACAGTACTACAACAGATTAGGAATTAAAAGAGCAGGGTAAACACCCAGAACAACTATTGTACATTTTATGAAATAAAATAGAGACTTTGCTTAGCAATATTTTCAAAGATTCATCCTGGAAGCTTTCATACCGAAAGCTTGTGTGAAGCTACAACCTAATGGTGCAGTCTTGAAAGAAGGAAGTATTTTACATTGAATTGTTAAATTAAGGGTGTGAGTTGGAGTCCTGAGTGCTATAAAAAACTTAGAACCAGTAATCCTTAAAGAAATTCTTCCATTCCATCTTTTTGTGGGAGAGAATTAAAGTTCTTATGATTTGAGATGTTAAACCCTGGGAAAATTATAAATGGTTGGGCTGACTCCGTGGGTCATTCTGGGCCTGCAAAACCAATATTTACCCTTTGAGTGTTTTTTAAGAAAGCCTAAGTCCTTGTGAGGCTTACTGCCACATTCTCGTTCTGAAAATTCCTCTAGTGTTCAAGTGAAAAAAGCAATGACAAAACATGGCTTCCTTTCAAGCTTGGGGGCCTTAAAAAGGAGAATAACGTTAAGCCGCATTGTTCAGAAAATGAATCCAGCTAGGGCTCTATGTTTTGAATTCTTCATTCAATCAGTAAACAAATACTGAGGGAATGAAAGTTTCAAATAGCAAACTGCATTTTTCTTCTTTGGAGGAAGATGGTTTCCCCCATCGATAGACCTTCAGCCTTGAAGATTAGGTCAAGATGAGGCACATTAGCTCAGGGAAGAAGAAAGGTATGATGTAAGACCAGATCTTTTCAAGAGGTACAACCAGGAATCTTTTGCAGAAGAGATAGCAGTCTTAGGGGAGAACACAAAAAAGGCAAGAATTCATATCATTTTGTTTTCCCAGCCAAGCCTAGTAGATTCAACCTAAGGATGCCAAGTTACTAGATGAAACATGCTAGATACAGATAAAACCAGAATTAAGGACTTTAACTTCACATGGCAAAATGATAGGGGAACACCCCAAAAGGGATGATCCAGAAAGAAAAGCCCAGAGAAGTAAAGGGCAAGAATCCAGAACAGCACTGTCCAGTAAAAATATAACACAAACCACACATACGATTAAAGTTTTTCTAATAACCATACTGTACAAAGTAAAAACAGACAAAATTAATTTTAATAATGGAGATTATTTAACCCACCAAAATCAAAATACTATCATTCTGATAACTAATCAACATGAAACTATTAATCAGATATTTCACCTCTCTGAAAGCCAGTATGTATTTCACAAAATTTCATTTATGGCATAACTTGTTTCAGTTTAGACACATTTCAGGCACTCCATAGACTTATGCATTGGACAGTACAGATCTAGAAGAAACTGAGTGTACACCCTGGGATGGTTAAAGTCACAAGAAAACATGTGGCTTTGACTGGAAATTTCTGTTTGTTTATTTTCTGCCACAAATCTAAAACAATGGTTAAAGAGAAAGGAAAGACCAGTACTGGGAACTTTTTTTAAGTAATGAGATTATTTAATGTATTTATTAAATTCTTCTGAGATGTTACCTAAAACTTCGACCTCACTGCACACAAGTATATTTAATGTCTTCCATGCATAACAGATTGGACTGGACTATGGATTTGACCATGGGAATGCAGATGAGTAAGGCACTCGATTGCTCATGATGTTCAGGGGTAGACCCTAATAAATAAAGACATAATGTAAGTAGAGACAAAAAAAAAAAAAAAAAAAAGCTGGGAACCAGGGAAGGCAGTCATTAATTTTTCTGGGTTATTCTAGGCCATAAATTCCATGAGGGCTGGAATCACATCTGTCTTATTTATCACTTTCTCAACGTAGCTGACAGAGGGCTCCATTTTTTAAAAAGTTTGTTGAGTTAGGAGTTCCAACCATGGCTCGGTGGATAATGAACTGGACTAGGAACCATGATGATACAGGTTTGATCCCCGTCCTCACTCAGTGGGCTAAGGATCTGGCGTTGCTGGGAACTGTGGTGTAGGTCACAGACATAGCTTGGATCCTGCATTACTGTGGCTGTGGCATAGGCCGGCAGCTGTGACTCTGATTCTGTCCCTAGCCTGGGAACTTCCACATCCCTCAGGCGCAGCCCTAAAAAGCAAAAAAAAAAAAAAAAAAAAAAACTTTGTGAGCAAATGAGTGAGCCTCACGTTGGCCTTGCTGCTTGCAATTGATTTTGAAGAACAAATTGTTCTTTACCTAGGAAAGAGGGATACTCCAGACCAAAGATCTGAAGGTCCTGGAAGGTGAGTAGTTAAGGCACACTCAGTCAATGATATTTGGTGTTTTCAGGCAGGAGTATAGATGGGGATAGAAAATGAGATGAGGAATACAAGCTTGGGCCAGGTGGTAAAAAATGTGGAAGGCTTCTTATGATTTATGTGCAGGATTAGTCTATTCTGGCCACATGCTGATAGCACTACCATGTGGAAAATATTTCCACAATGCTAAAATAGACTTACTTTGTAGCATATTGATCTCCTGTTTTTAGAGCTTTCAGAAAGCAATCAACCATCACACAGCCTAACAGTGGTGAGTGAGTGTGTATGTTCCTTGAGCCTACTACACATGGCTATTGAATTTTCTCCATCTCAGTTAACTGTTTTTCTCCTCTTAAATAAAGTTACTGAGAGGACAATAAAAGCAGGGAGTAAGATGAAATGTGCTGGTTTACATTTTACCCCAAATTAATAGAATGAGATTTTTTTTTAAATGGGAAGAGGAGTGGCAATCTTTGCTCACTGCTATCATCAAGCCTCCTTTCAAGGATTTCTTATCTACTGAAGTAATATTAAACGTACAATCCAACTGCTGATATTAATGCATAAATCCCAGAATACATCTCTAAGTGTTTGTGCTATAAAAATATAGAATGTTCCTGACTAATACAGTACTTTATAAATTCAGTGTGCATATAGCAAAAGCCAGTTTAGAGAGTGGCAATAAACAAAATCAAAAAAAAAAAAAATGGAGGGGAGGATAGTTTATGAAGCTTATAAAGGCATTTATTCCAGCATTTGGGTAATTGGAAATCTGATTATAGCCAACACAATTTGGGTCTGTGTTAATACTGAGATGGACCAGTGTGTGGTTAATAACATAAACATTAGAGTCAAATAAACAAGGACTCCAGGACTGGCTCCTTTCCTTGCTGGAAAGTGACTTAACTATCTGATCCTCATATTTTTCATCTGTAAAATGAAATTATAAAAATAGTACCTAACCCCGAGGGTTCTTATGAACACTAAACAATATTTTAAAGAAATGCCCAACACACTGTAAAAAGCTCACTAAATGGTTTTTTTTTTTGGTTGCCCAGTGGCATATGGGGTTCCATAGCCAGGTATCAGATCCGAGCCAAATTTGCAACTTATGTGGCAGCTATGGCAATGCCGGATCTGAGCCCAGGACCAAATCTGTGTCCTAGAGCTACAGAGATGCCAGTGATCCCATTGTGCTACAGTAAGAACTCCAGCTACTGTTTTATTTTTGTTCATTGAGCAATTATTCAACAGCTACTATGTTCAAGGTTCCAGAAATTCAGAGATAACAAAAACCCAACTTGAAAAAGTTAACTTTTAATCTAATATTTTCTATAAAAGCATCCATCAATACTTAGAATATGATCTCTACAATAATGGCCTTTTCTCCTGTTGTTGCACATATCCCAGGGTTTTTCAACCTTAGCCCAACTGATATTTGGGTTAGTGCTTTGTTGTATGGGGCTACCCTGCATGTTGTAGAATGTTTAGACATATCACTGGCCTTTACCCCACAAGATGCTGGTAGTATCCCCAGTTGTGATAACCAATGATGTCACCAGACATTGCCGAATGTTCCCTGGGGGTGGGAGAAGGCACACAACCTTGCATGGCTGAAAACTAGCCCTGCCTGATGGTGAATGTGTTCCCAAGTCATAAATAGGGAGGTGTAAACTGACAGAACTACAGACAGAAAATATTTTATCACCTAACTTAAGGGTTTTGATTCTTATTTGCTAAGGAACCTTTGCCTAAATGAGCCAGCACAATTAAGGTTCTACTTAGTCTCCAAACCTGACCCGACATCTACAAATTGGTTGGTGTGGTCACTTGCCTGTACAGTGTCATCTGAATCCTGCCCCTCCTCTATATTCTGAGTCTCTTTCCTAATCCAAGCACCTTCTACTACTATCAGAGCTCCCCATGCATCCAACACATGGTAAGTGTACTCATCTCTCCCAAACCCAGACCTGACTGGATGGTGTCCTCTCCAAAAACCTACCCTTATTCTGGGCAGTAATTTGTAACTGTTTTGTTGGTAGCGACAGAGTGACCAATTCATCCTGTTTTGTTCAAGATTTCCCCAGTTTTAGCATTATAGGATTGAAAGACTGAGGGAACCCATGTCCCAGGCAAACTAGGGTGAAGGGTGACACAGCAGTGAGCCAAATTTAGTTCCAGACCATTCTGAGGAACTCTAGAACGTTCATAACAGATATTAATCTAGGACTCCAAGTCAGGGGGATGGAATTTGTCATAAATATTTTCATAATAATTTAGCTTTTGACTTTTGTCATTTTTTTTTTTCTGGCTGTCCTTCATTTTTCTAGAAGGAAACACTATCTCACTAACCTGTGACCTTGCTCCCAGGATAAGCCACAGTGCTGGGCCTTCAGCAGAGCCAACAGATGAAGGAGACAGGAACTTCCCTAGCTCCCAGTCAATCATGGTGCCCAGGAGGTGGCTGCCACGTCCCCCACTGACCCTGTGCCCTTGGCCCCTTCCAAAGCAAAGGCTTCTGCTACGCCCATGTCATGTCTGCCATATGCAGCCACTGCTCTGAGGTGTGCGTCCACCAGAGCAGCCTAGATGAGAGGAATTCAGGAGCTTCATAAGCCCCCCCTTTAGTTCCTTCCCTTCTGAAGCAGGAGAAATCCCCTCAGCTTAGAGGGTAGAAGGGGGAAATTGTACATGTCACCCTTGCTTCTTTAGAACTTTTCAGTATATGTATAGATTTTGTATTTGTATTTTTTAAATGTTCAGCCACTTTCCTCACCCAGTTCTTTTCAAAGTTTAGTCCAGAGGACATAAACTTGGGTGCTAGGGCTGATGACAGCCTGAGGATAAGTTCGTTGGCTTGCCCAGTGTTTCTACTTATTTGTTTGTTTAAATTTGAATTATTTAAAAGAGAAAAGTGGTTCCTAGTTTTCCACCTACCTCAACATTCCTTGGTTCTCCTGCACCCAATCTACTTGAACTGTTTCCACTACCTGTGTGACCTAGCTGGACATTTTAAGTTTCCAACGAGTGCCCACAACTATGGAGAATGAAAACTGGCAACAAGCACAGAGCAAATGTCCATCTGAATGGAGAGAAATATGGAGAGGAGAGATAACTGGTTCATATCTCCCAGTACTGTCTTCGCCACAAATGAAAACACAAAGCAGTTGAGGTGTAGACAGGTTGTCCAGAGCCCTGACACTCAGCCTCCTAAGTTGAAAAACCCATCTCTGCTGAACAATTGCAAATCTTTAGGACATTGCAGCCTGCTCATTATACGATAGCCATTCCCTTTTGTCATCCTGCCTCTCTCTCAGCCTCAACAATCAAGCTGTGTAATTTGCTCTTTCCTGTATCTGCTCACTTTGTCCAGATTGACTTAGCTCATTATGTTTCCTCCAACCCTGAGTGTCCTTCCTACTGATTTTTAGTCAGAAGTTTAATTATCCTTCAAGTAGGAGCACAAAGTCCTATCTTCCTATTTTCCTATGCTTTTACAAATGGTTCTTGTCATCCTTTCAGATGTATCCTCCTCCATCATCATTCTTCAAGAATCCTAGGCCCTCTTCTCTGATCCTCAACTGTCGTCCCCAGATAGTCTCAATCATAATCACAGTTTCAATTATGACTATTTTGCAGGTGGCCCACAAATGTGTACATGTATTTCAAGCCCAGTAATGACCACATATTGAATTGCTGTTTGAAATCTCTTTTTTGGGTATTTCTTTTTTCTCTTTCTTTCTCTTTTTTTTTTTTTTTTTTTTTTTTTTGCCACCCCATGGCACATGTAAGTTCCCAGGCCAGGGATCAGATCCAAGCCACAGTTGCAACCCGCGCTGGCAATGCCATATCTTTAACCCACTGTGCCAGGCTGGGGATCCAGACTGGTTTCTAGCACTCCAGAGATGCCATGAATCCTGTTGCGCCACAGCAGGACCTCCTCAGTTTTGGATATTTTAAAAGCATCTCAGGATCAACTTAACTCATGATTTGTCTCTACTAAACCTGAGCTACTTTTTTACTGAATCATGGCCACCACCAACCAGCTACACTGTTAGCAACGAGAAACCTAGTCATCCACAGTTCAGGATGGACCCTTCATGCTTACACTCCACATATAAACCATCACAAAAGCAGGTTTTTTATAAGAAGGGGATTACCTCATCAGGCCAACTCAAAGTGGTCTTTCCCACCACTGCAGTGTAAATTGTTGGCATCTGGATTTCCTTCTTCAGTGTTTCTGGAAAACATCACTCATCAACTCTGGGGCACTGATAGTTTGACTTTCAGAACTAGTCAGACTGAAAAGACATGTGAGCCAATGGAATAACTCTAAGTCCAAGCCTAAAGGCAGGAAAAGACAGATGTCCCAGCTCAAAGACACTCAGGCAGAGATAGACAATTTTTTTTCACTTAGCCTTCTGTTGTACTTGGACCTTCAATTAATTGCATGAGGCCCACACACACTGGGGAGGACAATCTGCTTTACTCAGTCTACAGATTCAAATGTTGATTTCATCTTGAAAAAAAAACCTCACAGACATGCCAAGCAATAATGCTTAATCACATTCTTAATATCCTGTAGCCCAGTCTAGGTGACACAAAATTCACCATCACACAAGCTAAATTTCACCATTTTCCTTTTTACCTGGCCTGACCTTTCTAATTCAATGTACGGCTTCTACCTTCATGCCATACCAAGTCCAGGTGCACTAAACAGGCACACATCCTTTCTCCTACTCACAACAAAGTCTGCCTCTTCCTAGAAGCAAGTGTTGCCTTTTGACCATTAACCTTTCTCCAAAGGAGAAAAGAATGTCATTAAAAAGGCAGCATTTCTAAAAGTTAATTATATGGAATTCCAGTCCCATGAGATATGCTGGGGAAAAAGTTTTTCTTTGCAATTAAGTGCTATATCCCTGTATTAGTTTTTTAAGCCACATATCATATTACTACAAACTTAGCAGCTTAAAACAATAGCCCCTTATCATCTCACAGTTTCCATGGGTCAGGAGTACAGGCTTGTCCTAGTTGGGTCCTCTGTTCAGATTTTCACTAGAGTTTCATCACAGTGTGGGCTGAGTTGTGTTATCTTCTGGGGTTGAGGTTCTCTTCCAAGCTAGCAGAGGTTTTTGCTAGAATTCAGCTCCTTGTGAAGACTGAATGGAGGTTCTCCACAACTAGAGACAACACCTCTCCACTGGCAATCTTATATGGCTGCTTGTTTTTCAAGGTCATTAGGACAACCCCAGTCCCTATATTAAGGGCCTTCACCTAATTAAGTCAGGTTCATCCAGCATCATCTCATTCTTTTTTTTTTTTTTCCCCTTTTTAGGGCTGCACCTGGGCATATAGAAGTTCCTGGGGTTGTATCAGAGGTACAGCTGAGATCCACACCCCAGCCACAGCAACACCTGACCTGAGCTGCATCTGCAAGCTACACTGCAGTTTGTGGCAATGCCAGATCCTTAACCCACTGAGCAAGGTCAGGGATCAAAATTGAATCCTCATGAAGACTATGACAGGTCCTTAGCCCATGGGACCACAATGGGAACTCCTCATTCTTACTAACTCAAAGTCAACTCTTTGGGGACCCTTCACTTTTGCCATGTACCCCAATCACAGGTGTGATGGCCCATCAGTTTCACTTGTCTCATCCCCACTCAAGGGGAAGAGATTATACTGGATTCAATTAACCAAAGGTTGGAATCTTGGGGCCTGTCTTAGAGTTCTGCCTGCCACAATTTGGGAATTAGCATATTACTGCCTCTGAAAAATCTGAGAGGAAAGAAATTTGTTAACTTTTTTCTATTTTTCTCTAAACTCATTTGGCCTCTATGAAAACCTTATTTTCATGTAACATCCATAATCAGCATCCTTGAAATCAGTGTTCTGTTTCACCTGTGTCTTGGTATATACTGGAAGGGAAAAAACCTGGACCATGAAGTTAGTCCAGGATTCAAATTCCTATCCTGGGGAAAAAAGAGAGAAGAAAAAGAAAGAAAAAAACAAAAAAACAAATTCCCATCCTGTTACTTGGCAGTGGCTCTGGCTTGGGCAATTTCCCTGGCCTCCCAGAGTCTTGGTTAAATGGCTTCAGAATAACCTCACCTATTTCTTAAGGCTGTTACAACCATGCAATGAAAGTAAATACACCTTGGGACACGCCTAGCAGAGCTTAGAGGT
This sequence comes from Catagonus wagneri, assembly GCA_004024745.2. Classification (NCBI taxonomy): domain Eukaryota; kingdom Metazoa; phylum Chordata; class Mammalia; order Artiodactyla; family Tayassuidae; genus Catagonus; species Catagonus wagneri. Next base: position 50,383,819 of record PVHT021183699.1, on the reverse strand, counting down.
CCAAGAAGGTAAACAAGCCTGTTGGCCCCTCCCCTCCTTTTTCATATGAAATTTTATTAATGATTCCGAGAATTATACCTGATAAATGTTAAGAGCGTATAAGCTTTTAGATATCAGACCCGAAGCTTTGTAACATCCTTAAGCTAAAAAAAATCTAAAATTAAAACAAGATGAAGAGTATTTGCTCTGCTTACGGTAATTACTTTATGCTTTAAACAGCCTTTCATCAATATTCTCAAATGACAATAAATCCAGAAATGAATAATTAGCATATTATGTATTTGCTGTGTTCTTGTTAACTACCAAAAGCTGAAAAATTTGGAGTTATTGTTTTTTTTTTCTTTTCATAACAGCCACAGCTGCAGCATATGCAAGTTCCCAGGCCAGGGTCAAATTGGAGCTGCAGCTTCATGGCTGTCTCAGCCATGGCAACACCAGATTTGAGCTTCATCTGCAACCTGCATCACAGCTTGTGGCAATAGCAGATCCTTAACCTACTGAGTGAGACCAGGGATTGAATCCAAATCCTCCCAGAGACAACGCCAGGTCCTTAACCCACTGAGCCACAATGGGAACTGCCAAATTTGGTGTTACTGTTGAAGATGAATATGTCAAAATTGACTAAGATGTCACAAAAATGTTAACTACCAAGCAAAGTAGAATGGAAAGGCTTTCACCACATAGTGTAAAGCATGAACTACTTGATGCTTATAGAACAAGTGCAAAGTCTTAGAGACAAAATATTTGACATTTAGGCTAATTTGAGGGTCTATATGGCAAGATTAGAGGACTGATTACAAACATACAAAATGACAAAACTTGTGGATAAAATTTAAACACTGTGATAAATGTGTGACCTTTGGCCAAATATTTACCCTTTCCAAGCCTCAGTTTGCTTATCTAAAAAATGGGTATAATAATAGCATTTGCATCATAGGTACATTGTAAAGATAAAATAGATACAAACAGTATTGTATGTTCAATTTCAGTGCAAATTATTGTATAAGTTTCAGCTATCATTTGATCTCAGCTCTTGTGGTATTGTGCTTTTAAATCCTTGAATGTAAAGGTGGTGCTGAATTTTCAAAAATTCAGAAAACTTCAGACCAAAATTCATGCTGGAACTCTTGTTAAGAGGAAAAGAAAAACAGCATGCTTGTATTATTCAATGTCATTAGTCGTTAACAGAAGGGAGAAAAGTGCAGAGAATATATTACTCATAAACAAAATTCTTTGCAAATGGAATCCTTTGCAATGTATCCCACGAGGCATGTGTAGGTCTTTAGGGACACAAAACAATTTATTGAAACTTCTGTGCAAACTGAAACTCATATTTGGAGCAATATATTAAGAATCTACAGATCATTTATTTATGCTCTTCACTGAAGGAATTGCAGAGATCACTTTTATTATACAAATGCTCCTCCAGTGATTAAAATTTCTACTCTCTGATATATGGATGGAAAAGAAACAAAAGCAAGTGAATAAGAAATGTGACCTTCTGATACTGATAGATAAATTGCATATATTTAAGAACAAGGAAAGTAGCGTGTGTGTATGTGTTGTCATACTAAAAATATATATATATTGGAAACTCCTTGAATTTCCTTCCTCTGTAATGAGTGGTACAGAAAGAAAATGTTCACTTATAGCAATTTCATCAGCACACCATCAGTGAGGCCAGGGTAGATGGTTGAAAGAAATGTGAATAGGGTATCATTTTGATATTACTTCTGCAAACACAGCTAGGAGAGCTAATGCTCATTTTAAACCATGTCAAAGCTTCAAAAGAGTCACAACAAATAAAGAGAAAAAAATCCTTGCACTTTAGTTTTTACTGGAGCCACAATGTACCCAGTCCTTTCCTGAGCACTATCAAACAAATAGGGAGAAGATGTTGGCCTTTCCCAGGGCCACTGGGTAAGCTTGTGTTAACTGGGCAAACCATGACATCAAGTGACCTAGCCTGAGTATTATGACAGAGTATAAAACACAGAATTGGATGGAGGTCCCGTTGTGGCTGAGCGGATTAAGAACCTGACATAGCCTCCCTGAGGGTGTGGGTTCAATCCGTGGCCTCACTCAGTAGGTTAAGAATCTGATTTTGCCTCAAACTGTGGCAAAGGTTGAAGATACTGCTCAGATCCCTTGTTGCTGTAGCTGTGGGTAGGCTGGCCGCTGCAGTTTGGATTTGACCCCTAGCCCAGGAACTGCCATATGCCACAAGGAACAGTCATAAAAAGTAAAAAAACAAGAAACAAATAAAACACAGAATTGGGAGTCACTCAGACCTAGAGGGGAACCTGACTCTACCACTTAATGTGTGAAATTGGAACGCTTCCTAACTTCAAAAACTCAATTTTTCCATTAGTCAAATGGGAATAAAAATACCTACCTCCGACATTAATTGTGGGGATTGGATAGCTTAATGTATACGAAACACTTAACCCAATATGCTAGAGATGTGCAACAGCCATTGCTGCTATGACTTTTCTAATGTCTGTCTTTGTTTAGCTTTTCCCAACAGCATCCTCTTAGATAAGGATTTTGGTGCAGAAGTTTAATTAGGAAGTGATTCCAGAAGGAACAGGTAGAGGAGTTGAGAAGGGACACATAGAAGGGAAGGAAGATATTAAGAGGTGATATATGGGCAGTTGACTGTTGGGAGTAACTGGTACTCAGTTCTTCTGGGGAACTCTAAGAGACAAAGTAGAATAGCTTCAGTATTATCCTAGCCAAGAGGCAAGAAAGCTGAGGTATTTATCTACCAATTCTCTGTTATTAAGTGAGGACTTTTTCTGGGGGACATTAATCCTGTACCTCTGGCTGGTCCTACATACTGGACCAGTTTGTTCCCAAAGCAATGACCTCAGGCAGAAAGAATCAAAGGGACTTCAGTAAGTGGTCTTTCAAAGTATAGAAGTGAACACTTAGGGAATATTAGCAGAGATCCAGGAGGATCTGCTGCATTCACCTTAACCCAAACTTAGCTCATCTTCTTAACTCCTTAGCTATCACCACTTTTTGATGTTGTTATTGTTACATAGTAAATCTTTCAAACTGTATTCTTAGGCATCTTCTCACCTGAAGACTGTAGGTGGGCAAGATTAGAGTGTATATACACTCTTTGAGTTTGGATGTCCAGATTTTATACAATGTTAGTTTGGTGGATGCTCTTCCAGAATTTAGAAATTATTTGGAGAGATTGGACATACACAGTAGTAAATGTAAATTTAGAAATTCAAGGAACCAAAGTAGGTACAGTGGCATTTCCTAAGAAATGAGATGTGAGTTTTTGTCATTGGGAAATCTGCTGACATTCCTAATGCTTTCATCTAGTATCATTTCCCATTTTACTCTGAAACTTCAAGGGATCTAAACAGGGCACACACCTAGCACTGACTTCTTAAACTGTGGAGCTCAGGAGCAAAATGGACAAATGGTTTGGTGTGGCAAAATAAAAATGGCCAGACTGGATACTTGCTAAGAAATATCCTATTGAATTATTCTGTTTTGTTGTTTTTAAATGGAGAGTAGGAAATGGGTTATTTTCCAATTGTGGCATGAAAAAGCATCAAAGCTGGAGTTCCCGTTGTGGCTCAGTGGTTAACGAATCCGACTAAGAACCATGAGGTTGCGGGTTCGATCCCTGGCCTTGCTCAGTGGGTTAAGGATCTGGCGCTGCCGTGAGCTATCATGTAGGTTGCACAAGTGGCACGTTCCTGTGGCTGTGGCGAAGGCCGGCAGCTACAGCTCCTGTTAGACCCCTAGCCTGGGACCTCCATATGCCGCGGGTGCGGCCTTACATAAAGCAAAAAGACAAAAAAAAATAAAAACATCAAAGCCAAAGGCAAGACTTTTAAGTAAGAGTTTAAAATTGGAAAATATGTAAATTTGGCTAATTAGAGCGCATAACAATCAATTATTGAGTGTCTAATTTGGGTTGTTAGAAAAATAGCGAGAACAGAAAACAGTACAGGGAAAAACCTGTGATCTAAGCTCCACAACTTATGAGCTGGAGTGATAGGTAACTTAGTTCATCTTGCTAAGCCTTAATGCCTCTTTTGTAAAAAGGTATACAATAAGGCCTGCTCCACAGTACAGTGAAAATAATATGGCATATAAATATAGTACATAAACATGATAAAGTTCATCCACAGGTGAAGAGATAAACAAATTGTGTTATATCTTTACAATGAAGTGTTACTCAGCAGTAAAAATGAATGAACTACCGATGTATAAAGCAACATAAATTTCAAACTAATCATGCCAAACCAAAAAGCGTACTGAAGCATTCCATTTATGTAACATTCTAGAAAATACAAAATAATCTATAACAACACAAAGCACATAAGTGATTGCTTGAGGATGAGGGAACTGGGAAAAGCAGGGAGTGATGGGTTAGAAAGAGAAACTTCTGTAGTGATGGAGATGTTCATTATCTTGACCGCTGAGATGATTTCATGGGTGTATATATATATATATATACATATATACATATATATATATATATACACATATATACATATATATATATATATCAGTCAAAATTGATCAAAGTTACACTTTAAATATGTGCCATTCATTGTGTGCTAATTATATCTCAATGAAACTGTTAACAGAAAAGGTGTTAGTGACATAGCAGATTCTCGGTAAATGTAATTTTCCTTCTCCAAATGTATGTTTATCTGACCTTGACTCAACTTGCTTAGGGTCAAATTTGGTGAGTCCAAATGCCATAAAGCCCACGTCTTCCTCTTTCTTGTTCCTGGATCTCCCTCTTTTAGTAAATATCTCTTCCTAGGCTCAAAAACATGGTTCTGAAGTTCTTGTCATGGCTCAGAAGAAATGAATATGACTAGTATCCATGTGGATGCAGGTTCGATCCCTGGCCTCGCTCAGTGGGTTAAGGATCCAGTGTTGCCCTGAGCTGTGGTATAGGTCATAGATGCGGCTCGGCTGCAGAGTTGCTATGGTGCAGGCTGGCAGCTACAGCTCTGATTCAACACCTAGCCTGGGAATTTCCATATGCCGTGGGCATGGCCCCAAAAAGCAAAAAAATAAACAAACAAAAAAACTATGGTTCTGATTGGGGTTGCCAGTTAGGGAGAACGAACACTTTGACTATACAGGGATGAACATGTACAGCAAACACAAGTACTGGGTGCCTAGCTTCCAACTTCTGTGGATACATGCTGAGAAAGGCTAGTACCTGCTGAGAAAGGCTAGTACCTGCAACCTTCTTGAGAGGTTTGCCCTTTGGCTACCAGAGCTGCCTCATCTCCAGAGAGCCAGAGCTGAAAATGCCCTAACCCTAGCCTAGGAATCTCCTCCCCTGGTCCCAGAGCTGAAAATGCCTAGGAGATTATAGCTCTTCAAGGGCAATCTGTACCCAATGACTGGTGCAGAGCTGCAAAGCCCAGCTCCCTTGCTTCCACTTGCACATAAACTCTGATGTGCAATTTATGTTCCTGAGCTCCCCGCAGGATCGGACAGAGGCTAGCACTTCATCTGAAATTGCAGCTTTGACAGACTCTCTCTCTTATCCTGTTTTCCCCGTTTGCTTACCATTTCTCACTGGGAGAACTTCCCTGGCTAAAAACTACTTGAACTTGGACTCAACATAAAACAGCATGGCAGCCCTTTTTGGCCACAGAGATGTATCCAAAAATGCAACTGAGACTCTAGCTGGCTTCCTCAAACTCTTTCAGATATTTTTAGAACTTGACTGAGGTGGAGGGAGGGCTTTCCTTCCTCCATTACGAGGTAAGGATGTGACCAGGGAGCCTCTAGTACACAACTTCCTCATCTTGTCGAAAAACTTTTTTCTTATAGGGCCACATCCATGGCATATGGAAGTTCCCAGCCTAGGTGTCAAATTGGAGCTACAGCTGCCAGCCTACGCCACAGCCACAGCAACAGCAACACAGGATCCAAGCTGTCTGTAACCTACACCACAGCTCAGGGCAACACCAGATCCCCCACCCATTGAGCAAGGCCAGGTTGATTAAACCCATATCCTTAGGAATATTAGCCGGATTCGTTTCTGCTGCATAACAATGGCAACTCCTGAAAAAAACTTTTTTAAAAGACAGTCAAACTGAAAGAAACTCAGGCCAGAAATGAAGAAAGGGAGACAGAGATGGGGAGAGAAAGGGACATCATCATCTTGATGATTGGGTCCATGGTGGCAGTTATATTTTAGAATAGACACAATTTCTTTCTGGAGTGTTTTATGTTGGCCAATAAATATCTTGAGTTTGGTTTCAATTTCTGTCACTTGCAACAGAAGTCCTGATCAAAATTCCTGGTAAGCAGTGGAACTAGGACTTTCCGCCCTTGCTATGTTAAATGTATAGGTTAGAACAAATTGGATCAAACAGGTGAATTGCTCTTATCCAACTGGGCCACAGGCAATAGCCTATATTGAATGTTCAAAATTTTGCCTTTCAGAATTAGAGCTCAAACAGATTCCACTTTTTTTTTCTGGCATAAAAATACCTGTATTTTGAGATATAATCAAATGCTTTGGCAATATTTTTCATACTTTCTGTCAGTTGCTTTTAATAATTTGAACTGATTTCCTTTAGAATACCAAACTCTCCCTTTGCACAGCCTGGCGATATGAAATCACTTAGGGGAAATCTGGAGGCTAATCTTAGGTTTCTTCCATTAAAAATAACACTTTCCCTGAGACACAGAACAATAACATAAAACCCAATTTTATCAGGAAAAAAAAAATGATCCTAATGGCACAGACTAATGGTGATAGTATAAAAATGACTTCCTGGGAAAGTTTAGCTCACAAATGCTCTGAACCTTTGCTAAATCAGAAGGAGAGCAGGACTATTAACAGCTTGGAAAGCTTTCAAACTGAAATTTGCTATTTTATGCAGAATATTGGAAGAGTACTTCCTTGGCTTTGCTAAAATCAAACTAATGACAGGAGAATTACTATTTTAATTCATTTAATGATTGTTTTATGACTTAAAACTTTTTTGCTTCCCTCTTGCTATGACTTTTTAATGAAATTAACCTATTAAAGGATGAGATATATAAAATGTACAACATTTTATGCAATAATCTCTGTTGTTCTCCGTTGGTAATTTGGTGGGGGCGGAGATCTAGCTGGGATTATAGAAGTGCATAAAAAAGGAAATGACCATATTTAGCCTTAAATTTCCATTCTCAGGATAAGTATTTATACCAGTGATATAAATATTTGTACTGAGGGAGATTGTGCTCCTTCTCCCCACCCACCCCTGGCCGATCTCAGGGACCTTGGGCAATATAGGGAAACATTTTCGACAGTCATTACTCACGGCTGGGGTGGGTTAGGGCCTTTGCTACTGGAATTTAGTGAATAGAGGATAAGCTTGCTAGTAAATACCCTAAAATGCACAGGACAGCTCCTACAACAAAGAATTATCCAGTCTAAAATGTCAATAGGATTAAGGTTGAAAAACCCTAACATAGATTCTTGCTGCCAAATAGTTCCTTTCTTTTACCACTTCTGAGCTGTACATTGAATTGGTAAGTGGAATTAACAAGTGGAGAAGATCTGTGTGCATTGTACAACTTCTGGATGGGACTCTGGATTCAAAAGTCAGTCCTACCAGGTTTTAGCCATGTGACCTGAAGCAAATCACTGCCACTCTGTATGTTTTTTCCCAATCTGTAAATAGCGAAATAGCATTTATCTCATAGGCTATTTTTTTTTTAAGGTCTGTGCCTGGGGCATATGGAAGTTTCCAGGCTAGGGATCGAATCAGAGCTATAGATGCCGGCCTAAGCTATAGCCACAGCCATGCCAGATCCAAGCCGCATCTAAAACCTACACTGCAGCTTGCTTTGGCAACTCGGGATCCTTAACTCACTGAGCAGGGCCAGGGGCTGAACCTGCATCCTCATGGATACTAGTCAGGTTCGTTATCACTGAGCCAGAGGGAGAACTCCTATCTCATGGGCTATTCTGAGAACTGAGTAGCTAGACACTCTTAGTAAATGTGCTTAACACAGTGACTGCACATAATACAGATCTAACTCAATTTAGCTATTGTTATTTTTATTATTAAGAAGAATCTGGGCACAGGTATGGGGGATGAAGCAAGATAATTTGCATGGTCTGGCTTTTTTTTTTTTTTTTCCACATCCACAGTATATGGAAGTTCCCAGTCCATGCATGGATCAAACCCATGCCCACACAGCAGCAACCCAAGCTGCTGCAATGACAATGCCAGATCCATAACTTGCTGTACCACAAAGGAACTCTTGCTTTGTCTGTTTTAATGAAGCTATTTTGACACTAGGAATATTATGATGTAGCCTAAAATATAAAACACTAGAAATAAAATTTACTGTATAATTTCTACTACAGACATTCCTAGTCCAGTCTTAAATCCTTTCCTCTCCCTTCTCTTTAAGCCTGAAACTTATCCATCCCTCATTCTCAGCCTACCCCCATTCTACTTTTGAGCCTCAGTAAATAAACTCTTACCTTCTTCCGCTCTTTCTGCATGTCTGAACTGCCCAGGCTTCAGACAAAAGTTCCAAGCAGTTTATTTAGCCAGAGAGTAAAAACTGTAGGGCAAATTTCATCAGCAGTCTTGCTTTGTTTGGTCTGCCTTTAAAAACAAATTTATTTTTTCATTTGTCTGCCTTTAGAAAGGACACATACTTGTTGCCATGGTCCCAACGACTCCTCATTCCCTTATATGTTTCATTACTTTATTAATTTAGGTTTTCTTGTTTTGCCTTCTAAAGGCAAGCAGATTTGCCACCCATAACAGTAGATGCTGCAGAAGGAGGATGCTGTGGGAAGGATTTAAGACTGCTACTGGGAAGAGTGGGCACTTCAGTGGCAGGCTCAGGAAGATGGAGAAAAGGATGTCATTCTCTACAGGACAAATGCTATGACTAAGTGTGCCAAGGTAGAATTTATAAGGCATTTTTTGACGACAAAGAGTGATATCCAAGTTTGGCTGAGCGAACCTTCCATGAAGGAAAGCAATTGAGGAGACAGTCAGAAATGGTATTTAAGCCCGAGGCTCAGTAGCCTTAAGCACCAGGTGGAAGAATTTAGATTTAACTTATAGTGACGGGAAGTATTTAATGTTATAAAATAGGACATAGAGGTCACAAGATGTAAAGGATCTTCTGACTACTTTAAAAATACATTTAACTGTCCTTTTTACTATCAATGTGTTAATTGTGATAGGTTTAGAAAATTGTAAAGATAGTAAGAATCACGCCAAACCCATCTCCTAGACTTAAATTATTTATGGTTAAACACACACTTTTAATAACAAAAATTAAAGTAACAAACGTTTTACTTGTTTTTTTTCACATTTGATATGTCAATAGGTTTCCCATGTCCTTAAATATTTTTCAAAATACTGTTTTTGACATAACTGTAGAAGTAAGCAAATATCCATGTTCATTGCAGCATTATTTGTAATACTAAAAAATATCCCACTAAATGTGGAAACCAACTGATTGTACATTAATAGGAGCAACTGATCCCATTACTTCATTCCACAAATATTTACTAAGCACCTACTATATACCAGGCACTGTTCATTTGGAATATAATAGCATGCAAAGCAGACATGTATTTTTGTACTCACTGAGCTAACATTCTCCTGAGTTTTTATGTTGGCTCAGGGCTTGGCAAAGTTTTCCTATAAAAGGCAAGATATTACATATCTTTAATCATAGGGTCTCTGTTGCAACTACTCAACTTTGCCATTGTAACTATAAAACAGCCATAGACAGTACATAAACAAATTGGTGTGAGTCTCAATAAGACTTTATTTACAAAGATAAGTAGTGGGATAGATAGATAGATAGACAGACAGACAGACAGATGAAGAGCTAAGCATAGATATATATATATATAATATATAGACAGAAAATCTCTTGAAGAAAACTTCTTAAAGAGATAAACAATTAAATACTACCTTCAAAGAGTGAAAATATCTAAGAGTATGCGTACTTTGCTTCTTTAAATAAATTTAAATTTAATGTTTTTGGTGTTGTTCAATGTTCTAGTATGGTTTTTTAATTAACTATTCACCAGTATGTGGTTTCCAGATTTTCATTGTTAAATATATTTCTGCCATTAACATTTCTGAACAATTTTTTTTCTTTTTTTGTCTTTTTAGGGCCGCTCCAATAGCATGTGGAGGTTGCCAGGCTGGGGGTTGAATCAAAGCTGTAGCCACTGGCCTACACCACAGCCACAGCAACTTGAGATCCGAGCCTCGACCTATACCACAGCTCATGGCAACCCTGATCCCCAATCCACTGAGTGAGGCCAGGTATCGAAACTGCATCCTCATTGATACCAGTCAGATTCGTCTTCACTGCACCACAATGGGAACTGACTCTGAACAAAAATCTTTGACAGCAAATTTATGTATTTTTTTAGGATAATCCCTAGAAACAAAATTATTTGACTAGAGAATTTAAACTCTTAGATTCTGGATATATATTGCCAAATTGTCTTCTAGAAGGATGTAACAAATCACACTTCTACTGACAAGACAGAAAAGTACAAATTTTCCCCACAATTTTATGCACATTAAGCATTTTTGTTTAAAAAAATATACAATTTTAATAGGTGATGTTATCTTTTTTTATTTTGCATTTCTTCAATGTAGTCAGTGAAACTGACTCCTCTTTTTCTTGTTTATTAGCTTCTATCTTTTTTTCTGAATTCTTTTATTCATATCATTTGTCCATCACGGTATTTTTTTTTTAATCTTCATAAGAGCTTCTTGATGCTCGAAATATTTCCGTGTAAAATTTTTACTCTGGTCTCCCTTCATTTTTCTCCTTGTGGCATTATGGGCGTATGGCATTACGGGACTCCTATGGACACTCCTGCCCTCATTTAGGGGTAAGGTTATATCTATCTATCTATCTATCTATCTATCTATCTATCTATCTATCTATCTATCATCTATCTGGCCAGGGCCACAGCATGCAGAAATTCCCAGGTCAGGATTAAGCCCAAGCCACGGCAGTGATCTGTGCCACAGAAATGATAACACCAGATCCTTAACCATTAGGCCACCAGAGAACTCCCAATTACCTTACCTTTATTTTTTTCTTTTTAGGGCTGCACCTGCAGCATATGGAATGTCTATCTTTTTAAAGTAAATTTTCAAAAGGAAATTTACAGAGGTTTGCAGTGTGAAGCAACCTCTTCAGGCAGGTTCTTCTTTGAGGCAGCTAAACTCTTCTTCACATCCATGGCCAGCCATTGTCTCTGACATAAGTTCAATACATATTTTTTGGTTACAGTATCAAGAGTTCTCTATGTACTTTCAGTCCAAGGTTGTAAGAATCAGCAGCTGACCCAGGTAGAATCTAGGACTCTTTACCTACTTCCTTTGTAGAAGCCAGGGCATCACCTTCAGGAGCTGATGAGCCTTTCTGACTTAGCTTTCAGCAGATTTACTTCCATCATAATTACATGTTTCCTCTTTCCAGGGGAAACAAAGCCTTGACATTAGAGGAAGAAAAATCGCTATTTGCATGACTTCTATACTTCTTTAAAAAAATATATAGATTTTTATTTTTTATACTATAGATGATTTACATTGTTCTGTCAGTTTCTGCTGTACAGCAAATGACCCAGTCATACATGTACATATACATTTTTTTCTCACATTACCCTCCATCATGTTCTATCGCAAATGACTAGATATAGTTCCCTGTGCTATACAGAAGGGTTTCAGTGCTTATCCTTTCCAAATGCAATAGTTTGCATCTGCCAACCCCAAACTCCCAGTCCATCCCATTCACCCCACCCCACCCTCAGCAACCACAAGTCTGTTCTCCAAGTCCATGAGTTTATTTGCTTTGTTTTAGGAAGGTTCATTGTACCATATATTAGATTCCACATATGTGACATCATGTGGAATTTTTCTTTCTCTTTTTGACTTACTTCACTTAGTATGAGAGCCTTTAGCTCCATTCATGTTGCAGCAAATGGCATTATTTTGTTCTTTTTTATGGCTGAGTAGTATTCCATTGTGTATATATAGCACATCTCCTTAATCCATTCATCTGATAATGGACATTTAGGTTGTTTCCATTTCTTAGTTATTGTGAATAGTGCTGCAATGAACATAGGAGTGCATGTATCATTTTCATGGAAAGTTTTGTCTAGATGTATGCCTAGGAGTGGATTGCTAGGTCATATGGTAGTTCTATATTTAATTTCTGAGGTACCTCCATACTGTTTTCCATAATGATTGTACCAGTTTCCATTCTCACCAACAGTGTAGGAGGATTCTCTTTTCTCCATACCCTCTACAGCATTTGTTATTTGTGGACTTGTTAAATAATGGCCATTCTGACAGGTGTGAAGCATTATCTCATAGTAGTTTTGATTTGCACTTCTCTAATAATTAATGATGTTGAACATTTTTTCATGTACCTGTTGGCCATCTGTATGTATTCTTTGGATAAATGTCTATTCAGGTCTTCTGCCCCTTTATCAACTGGGTTGTTGTTTTTTTGTTGTTGAGTTGTATAAGTTATTTGTATATTTTAGAGATTAAGCCCTTCACAGTTGTATCATCTGAAACTATATTCTCCTACTCCGCAGATGGCTTTTTTTTTTTTTAATGGTTCCAATTGCTGTGCAAAAGCTTCTCAGTTTGATTAGGTCCCATTTGTTTATTTATTTTTATTTCTGTTGCCTTTGGAGATTCACCTGAGAAAACATTTTTAAGGTTGAGGTCAGAAAATGTTTTGCCTATGTTCTCCTTGATGAGTTTTATGGTGTCTTGTCTTTTGTTTAAGTCTTTAAGCCATTTTGAATTTATTTTTGTGCATGGTGTGAAGGTATGTTCTAGTTTCACTGATTTACATGCAGCTATCCAGTTCCCCAGCACCACTTGCTGAAAGACTGTCTAGTTCCCATTTTATATTCTTACCTCCTTTTTTGAAGATTAATTGACCATAGGTGTCTGGCTTTGTTTCTGGATTCTATATTCTGTTCCATTGGTCTGTCTGTCTGTTTTGGTACCAGTACCACACTGTCTTGATTACTGTGGCTTTGTAATATTGCCTGAGGTCTGGGAGAGTTAGGCCTCCTTCTTTGTTTTCTTCCTCAGGATTGCTTTGGCAATTCTGGATCTTCTATGGTTCCATATAAATTTGAGGGTTGCTTGTTCTACTTCTGTGAAGGATGTCATGGGTAATTTGATAGGGATCACGTTGAATCTGTAGATTGCTTTGGGTAGTATGGCTATTTTAATAATATTGATTCTTCCTATCTAGGAGCATGGAATATCTTTCCATTTCTTTGAGTCCTCTTTCATTTCCTTCATTAATGTTTTATAGTCCTTAGCATATAAGTCTTTCACTGCCTTAGTCAGGTTTGTTCCTAGGTATGTAATTTTTAGCAGTCCAATTTTAAAAGGTATTATATTTTTACATTCCTTTTCTAATACATTATTGTTAGTATATAGAAATGCAACCAATTCTGAATGTTAATCTTATGTCCTACTACTTTGCTGAATTCATTGATCAGTTTGGGTAGTTTTTGTGTGGAGTCCTTAGGGTTTTCAATATATAGGCTCATGTCATCTGCATAGAGTGACACTTTTACCTTTCCTCTTCCAATTTGGATACCTTTTTTTTTTACATTTGTTGGATTTCTGTGGCTAGGACTTCCAACACTATTGAATAACAGTGGTGAGAGTGGGCATCCTTGTCTTGTTCTACATTTTACTGGGAAGGCTTTCAGCTTTTGCCCACTGAGTATTATATTCAGTGTGGGTTTGTCATAAATAGCTTTTATTATGTTAAGGTATGTTCCCTCTGTACCCACTTTGCAAGAGTTTTTATCATGAATGGATGTTGGACTTTTTCAAATGCTTTTTCTGAATCTATTGAGGTGATCATGTGGATTTTACTTTTCTTGTTTAATGTGGTATATCACATTGATTTCTTTGTGTACATTGAACCATCCTTGTGAATCTGGGATGAATCCCACTTTGTCATGGATTATGATCTTTTTTAGATGTTGCTGGAGTCAGTAGGCTAAAATTTTGTTGAGAATTTTTGCATCTATATTCATCAAATATATTGGCCTATAATTTTCTTTTTTGGTAGTATCTTTGGTCTTGGTATTAGGGTGATAGTGGCTTCATCGCATGTCTTTAGGAGTGTTTCTTCCTCTTCAACCTTTTGGAAAAGTTTAGGAAGAATGGGTTTAAGTTCTTTGTATGGTAGAATTCGCCTGTGAAGCCATCTGGTCCTGGACTTTTATTTGTAGGGAGTGTTTTTATTACATATTCAATTTCATTTTTAGTGATCGGTCTGTTCAGTTGATCTGTTTCTTCTTGATTCAGTTTCAGCAGGCTATAGGTTTCTAGAAAGTTGTCCATTTCTTCTAGGTTGTCAAATTTGTTGACATACAATTAAAAGTATCCTCTCATGGATTTTTGTATTTCTGCAGCACTCATTGAGACTTCTCCTTTTTCATTTCTTATTTTGTTGATTTGAGTTCTTTCTCTCCTTTTCTTGGTGCATGTGGCCAGAGGTCTGTCAATTTTGTTTACCCTTTCAAAGAACTAGCTCTTGGTTTTATTCATTTTTTTCTATTTTTTTTAAAATCTCTATTGTATATGATTTTCTCTCTGATCTTTATGATTTCCTTCCTTCTTCTAACTTTAGGTTTTGTTTGTTCTTCTTTTTCTAATTCATTTAGGTGATGGGTTACATTGTCAATTTGAGATTTTTCTTTTTTGAGGAATGACTGTATTGTTATGAACTTCCCTCTAAGCATTGTTTTCCCAGCATCCCATAGATTTTGAATAGTTGTGTGTTCATTATCATTTGTCTCAAGGTATTTTTAATTTCCCTTTTGATTTCCTCATTAACCCATTTTTTTTTTAGTAGGATGTTGTTTATTCTCCATGTAGTCAGTTTTTTCTTATGTCTTTTCCTGTGGTTGATTTCTATATGGTCAGAGAAGATACTTGAAATAATTTCCATACTCTTAAATTTGTTGAGGTTACTTTTGTGCCCCAGTATGTGGTCAATCCTTGAGAATATCCCATGTGCAATTGAAAAAATTATATTATTTTTTTGGATGTAATGTCCTGAAAATGTCAATTAAGTCTAACTTTTCCATCATGTCATTTAGGATCTCTGTTGCCTTAGTGATTTTCTGTCTAGAGGATCTATCCATTGATGTGAGTGGGGTGTTAAAGTCTGCTACTATTATTGTATTCCCATTAATTTTTCCTTTAATACCTCTAAGTATGTGTTGTATGTATCTGGGTGCTCCTATATTAGGGGCATATATATTGATGATTGTAATATCCTCTTCTGCAATGGATCCTTTTATCTTTAAATAGTGTCCTTCTTTGTCTTTCTCTATAGCCTATGGCTTAAAGTCTGTTTTTTCTGATGTGAGTAATGCAACTCTTGATTTCCTGTCTTTTCCATTTGAATGAAATATCTTTTTCCATCCCCTCACTTTCAGTTTATATGTGTTCTTTGCTCTAAGGTGAGTCCCTTGTACACAGCACACTGTAGGCCCTCACTTCTTTTTTTTTTAATCCAATCTTCCACTCTATGTCTTTTGATTGGAACATTCAGCCCATTGACATTTAAAGTAAGTATTGATAAATATCTATTTATTGACATTTTAAACCTTATTTTCCAGTTGATTTTATGTTTCTCCTTTGTTCCTTTCTTGCCTTTTTTCTTTTTTTGGGGGGTTGGATGATTTCCTTTTATTTTATGCTTGAGTACTTGTTTTTTAGTTTTTGCAAATGTACTGTTTGGTTTTGATTTGTGGTTGACCTGTTTTTCAAGTGTGTTTACCTATATCTGCTTTCTTTAGCCTGATAGTCATATAGACTTGAATATTCAAACATGTTCTTTAAAAAAAAAAAAGAGAGAGAGAGTCTAGATTTTCTTACTTTCCTTCCCCACATTTTACGATCTTGCAGTCTTCTTTTTTTTTAACATCTTCATTTTGTCCTTTTGCTGTTCCTTGTGTTTATCATCACTTTTACTATTTTTTTCCCTTTAGATCTGCATACTGGCTTATTTAAGTGATTGCTTTCCAATTGTGATTTCCTCCATCCTATTTCTTCTTATTTTTTATTTAGAAAAGCCCTCTCAGTGTTTCTTTTAGAATGGATTTAATATTGCTGTACTCTTAATTTCTCTTGCTGCCTTTAGAATCCTGACTTTAACTTTTGCCACTTTTACTATAATATGTTTTAGTGTGGTCCTATTTGGGTTAAACTTGTTTGGGGACCTCTGTACTTCCTGTATCTTGGTATCAGTTTCCTTTAGATTTGGAAAGCTTTCAGACATAATTTCTTCAAATATCCTTTCAATTCCCTTTTCTTTTTCTTCTCCTTCTGGAATTCTTATTATGCATAGATTGGCCACTTTATATTATCCCATAGTTTTCTTATGTTGCTTTCATATTTTTTTCATTTGGTTTTCTGTCTGCTGTCCTGATTGGGTGATTTCCACTATTCTATCTTCCAAGCCACTTATTCATTCCTCTGCATTATTCATTCTCCTCTTCAGTGCCTTTAACTCAGCTTGCATCTCTGCAAATTAATTTTTTAATTTTTCTATGTTCCTCCTTCTAGTTTATTTCTAAAGTAATTTGCATTACTGTTCATATTTGCTTAGTTTCTTCATATTTGCTCTTAATTCCTTCAGTTTTTTCACTATCTTCTTTTGAACTCGATGTCTGTTAGACTTCAGAGGTCTGTTTCATTACTTGCTCCTTCAGGTGAATTCTCCTGTTCTTTTAACTGGGAATGGTTCCTGAGCCTCTTCATTTTGTTTATATATTTCTTATTCTGTGAGTTTAGGGAAAACAACTACTGTGATCTTGGAGGGCTATATATATATGCATGAATGCCCTGGGTACTTTGTTAGGGCTTACTTTTCATTTTTTAGGGTGCTGCACCTGCTTCAGGAGAGATGGAGGCAATGGACAGGGCTGGTAGCCAGTGCCTGGTTGCCAGGCCCTTGACAGTGGCAAAGACCTGTGGGAAGGTGGTGCTGGCTGTTCCTAGTTGCAGGGTCCTGGGAAGTGACAGTGATCAGGCATGTGTTGGAGGTTCCTATAGCATTTGGTAGTGGCAGCAGCAGGGTGGGTATATTCCCAGGGGAGCAAGAGCAACAGTGGCTGGGGCTTGGTTGCAGTGCCCTCTTCTTTGCCAATCTCTGAGGTGACTGGGGCCACAGGTGGTACCTATTCCAGATCCCTAGCAGTGGTGGGCTATGCCTCTCTATGGTGTCTGAGATGATTGCTCTGGTTTGTCCCTGCTGACTGTAGATCATGAAAGAGGTGCCATGTCGCTTTTAGCCACCTGCTAAAAGCAGGTGCCCAACCACCTGTAGCCTACACAAGAGGCACCCAGTCACCCACAGCATGAGAAAGTGGCATCTCGCCGCTGGTAGCTTGTGCCAGAGGTGCCTCGCCCTGTGAGAGTCCATGCGGGTGCAGGGAAAGATGGCAGTAGCCCTTCTTTTCTCTGCCTCCACAACAATGGTGCCTTGCTTCTCCTGTGGACCCAGACCTCCTCTGGGGTTACCTCAGCTGTGGCATTTGGCTCCCCAGTCCATGAAGAAACACTCCCTATCCCCTCAGACTGTCTCCACACAGCCAACCATAGCCCTCTCCCTGGAATTGACATCTGGAGCCTGAGTCTCAATGTCCATCTCCTGACTGAGCATCTCAGGCTGTGGTGTCCAGGGGTGTTGGTGCAATGATCTATGCAGCTCTCACTCTGCTTTGCCCTCCTCAGTCCAACTGCTGCGCTGTTCTCCCTGACTTTGACATCCCTCTGTCTCGGCTGATCTCCCCATTGGTGAGGTGGTTTCCCAGGGTGTGGGTTCTTTTCCTCTTTAACAGCTCCCTTCCAGAGGTACTAGTCCCATCCTGATTCCTTTTCTCTCATGCTCTCCTTTTTTTTTCCTTTTCTTTTGTTCTACCCAGTTATGTGGAGGGTTTCTTGTCCCTTTTGGAGGTTTAAGGTCTTTTACCAGCATTCAGTAGATGTTCTGTGTGAATTGCTCTACATATAAGAGGTTGCTTTTGTTTGTTTGTTTTGATATGTTTGTGGGAGAAGGTGAGTGCCATGTCTTACTTCTCCACCATCCTGATCCTTCCCCTATCTACCTTTCCTTCAAAACTCTTTATTTTTTCAAAACCATGTTTAAGTTCTCCCTGATTATCTTTTCCTGTTGCCACTAATCTTTTTATACATAGCAAAAAAAAAAAGAAAAAAGTCCCAAAGAAACACTTTCTGGAATACTTGAGCCGCTTCATGTCTCCACTGAGAAAAGTCCAGGGTCAGCTATTTTATGACTACGTTTTAGGGTCTAGACTACAGGGCTATTTAGAGGCTCCATGCTAAACTAGAAATGATACAGAATAGGTTAAAATTTAGTAATTGAGGTGGTCAAGAAAACAGGCAAGAGTAGAGTTTAGAACTATAGTTTGGAAGATTTTCTCTTTCTCTCTAATAAATTTTAAGTAGCAGAACCTTTCTTGCAGACACAATCTCCAGTGACCTTCCTCCCACCCCAGATAAAACACTGATATGAGTGAACCTCATATCAGTTTAAAGGGAAAGGCAGTATAGTTTTACTTGGGTCCACAGCCTCTTGACCTCCCTGGAAGTCACCTGCAGTGTTGCAGGACAGTCCCTACCTCAGAGACCTGCATCTCTCTGCCCTAAGGCTTTGTCTAGCCCCAGGGATATGAGTGTTCTGAAGAGAAAGAGGCTAGAACTTTCTCCAGGACCAGCTCTCAGCCTATGAGGTGTAGTATTTGGTGGACAAACATGACCACTTCCTCACCCCTCGATGCGATAATTATGAGATGCATTCCATAACATTCTATCACAATGTTCCTGAAAGAATAAAGTCCAATGGCCTTCGGTCTGTTCCACCTTCCCTGTCTGACTTTCCTGATCCTTCACCTGCTTCCTAGGATCCTCTCTTAAATAATGTATTTTTTACGTCAGTCAGGAACCCAATGAATAAAACTTGTAACTAATGGGAACCCAATTCAGAAAATAGAGGGATGGTGCAAATTTTGTACATCATGTAAATAGTATAGACCTGTCCTGGTCAATATGACAGCCTCTAGCTATGAGTAACTATGCAAAATTAAATATAAATTAATTATAATTAAATAAAGTGAAAAAATTATTTTCTTAGGTCCACTAGCCACATTGCAAATGCTCAATAGCCATACATGGCAGATGGCTATGGTACTAGACAGTACAAATACAGAGTTTTTCATCATGGCAAAAAATTCAGTTGGGTAGTACTGACCTCAATTCAATCCCAGAATGATTGAGATTGGCCTCTTCCTAGTCATGATCTCTAGCAACTTACTCTCTGCTGTGAGACTCAATTTGCATATCTGTAAAAATAAAGCTGTTGTGAGGCTTAAGTAAGATAATTTCTGTAAAGCTTTGAGAAAGTACATGCTGTTCAATAAATATTAGGGGAATGAGAGAGAGAGGGAGAGGTGGGGGGGTGGTTCTTGAAATGGCCTAAGAACTCTGAGGAACAGTGAACAAAACCACTAGTGTAGAGTGTGATATTGCACAGGTTATTTCACTTCATGAACCTTAACTTCCATTCTTGCTAAGCACTACTGGTAGAGTTCCAGACATCCACAAATCTTTAATTTTCTCATTAGGGTAACTTTTGCACTGGTTTCATCATCATTTCATTATGCATTTAGCTAATATTGCTGGAATCCCTCTTGTTCTCCAGGCACTGTACTGGGTACAGTGTCATAATAGCAAAGAAGATAGTCCCTGCCATTGCAGATTTTTAAATCCTAAAGAAAGAAGCAGACAAGAAACCAATGGGATAATTGCCTGGTGATAACCACTGAGGTAACCCCCAGCCTTGCCTTCAGGAAGCCCTTCTGAGTGGGGAGAGATGACTGAAACATAAGGAATGAAAGAGCCCCGGCCTGATGGACAATAGGGAAGAGTGTTTCAAGCAGAGGGAAGAGTTTAGACCATTCCTTTGGAGCCTCGTTCCATAGTCCTTGTTCTCATGTAGTAAATTAGATATCAGAGGGGTAGGGAAAGGTTAAGGAACATAGTAGAAGTGATAAGAAATGGAAAAGAGTAGTTCCAGCCATGGCACAGTAAGTTAAGAATCCAAAGGCAGGGGCTTAGTCACTGCAGAGGCATGGGTTTGATCCCCAGCTCAGCATGGTAGATCTGGAGTTTCCTCAGCTGCAGGCTGGGTTGCAACTCTGTATTGGATTCAGTGCTAGGCCCAGGAACTTCCACACGGGTGCAATAAAACAAACAAAAAAATGAATAAAAAGGAAAAGATAATGAGAGTAAAAGAAAGGAATTGGATGATTGCTGTCTTTTTCCTCTAGTCTTCTCAAAATCGCACTACTAGGTCAGGGCTTCTCCAGTTATGGAAAACAGATCACATACAATAAAGATGGTGGGATAGGACAGTTACTTATAAAAATGCAGATTCCTGGGTCCCAGGATGCCCTATGGAATCAGAACCTTTGGAGAATATGGCCCCAAAGACATTAAAAAGGAAAACAAAAAACCTGTTAAAAGGATTCAATTAAGAACCACTGCTGTGACTGCTTATTTCCTAGTGAAACAGGACACCTGAAATGGAATGTCTCTAATTTCATTTAAGTATTTAAAGGAAGGATGTCTTAATAACACCGAAAGTACAAACTCCTCATTGTAGTGGGAATGTAGATTTTGTTTCCAAAAGGAATTTCTTTCCCACAACCTGGTGCCATTTTTCTTTCAGTCCCTATTTATCCACTGTCCTTTGTGTAAATGCTCTTCACTCTGCTTTTACCATCTTCTTCATCCACTTTCACATTTGCCAACAAATAGGATGCGTGATCTTTGTTTCTAGTGTTACATCTTTTCTGCACCTTTATTCTTCTGCTGACCTGGACCCTGAATGCTACTTCTCTGGGTTTCTGAGGATCCTTACTCTTCCCTGTTTTTCATCTTGACTTTGACCTATTACTTTGGCTCTAACTTGGCTTCCCTGAATTCTCTCCAGGATATAGTGAGAATTTTTCTTGAGCACAGGGCAGTTTTGTCAGAGGAGCCACTTTTAGTTTTAGATCCCTTTTCTTCTGTGCACCTTATAATTTAAATAAGCTGCTGAGAAACACCATCAAAATTAATCATTTTAATGCATTATTGAAGAGGGGAAAAATAACTTCAGCACAATGGAAGTTCTGCCTATGCCATTGGCAAATAACCAGTTGAAGCATTGGTTAAAATGGCTGTCACGAACAGCAACAGAGATATTACCTATGTACATAATGAAAGGCCAAAGTGCTTCTGCCTGTAAATTCAAGAAATCTCTTATCCATTAAAAAAGACATAAGCAAACAAAATCCATAAATGCCCTTTATTTCATCACTGTAATAGTGATTTTCATTCCTGACGAGCAGCGGCATGAACTCAAATATGTTATTCATGAAAACTAGCGTTGTTTCTTAAAAGAATTATATTCAGTTCTACTGATTATGAGTTTGTGTTTGTCAAATGGTTTTTATGCTTAAATGAAAAGGTAATGATAAACAGCCATTGAAACTGCAAGATGCAGGATCCCTGTGCTAGGTTTCCTGACATGCCTCCTTGGCAAATCAGGGCCTCAGGAGTTAACAGTATGGATATGAAAATGAACACATTATTTCACTGTTAACCTGCATGGCTAAGATTAAAGGGAAGGTGTGAGGGCCTACTGATGTTTTTATTTTCCTTCCTGGAACAATTAACTCAACAAGAACCAGTGTAGGCAGAGTGAGCGAAATCCAGAGTTTGATCAAGGAGTTTTAGAATTTAATATTTCTGTTGTAGGTAACATTTATGAGAAGGGCTACACTGTTCGCTCCCAGTTCAAATAAGATGCTGTCATACTTGGCCTTCATTTTACCAATGGGGAAATGGGCTCATAAAGATGTACAGACATAAATAGCCAAGAAACAAACATGAAGAAGGAATTCTTCCGGAGTTCCCTTCGTGGCTCAGTGGTTAATGAATCCGACTAAGAACCACGAGGTTGCGGGTTCCATCCCTGGCCTTACTCAGTGGGTTAACGATCCCGCGTTGCTGTGGTTGTGGTGAAGGCTGGCAGCTACAGCTCCTGTTAGACCCCTAGCCTGGGAACCTCCAAATGCCACGGGTGTGGCTCTACATAAAAAGGTAAAAAGACCAAAAAAAAAAGAAGAAGGATTTCTTCCTTTTTTTATTTTTAGAGTGATCCTTTTATTTTTATTTATTTATTTATTTTTATAATGATTTTTATTTTTTCCATTATAGATGGAGAACAGACTTGTGGTTGCCGAGGGGGAGGGGGAGGGAGTGGGATGGATTGGGAATCTGGGGTTAATAGATGCAAACTGTTGCCTTTGGAATGGATAAGCAATGAGATCTTGCTGTATAGTACTGGGAACTATGTCTAGTCACTTATGATGGAACATGATAATGTGAGAAAAAAGAATGTGTGCATGTATATGTAACTGGGTCACCTTGCTGTATAGTAGAAAACTGGTAGAACACTGTAGACCAGCTATAATGAACAAGGATTTCTTAGTCAAGTAAGCAGCCACTGGGATCTCAAGTGCTTCACAATGCACTGGCAAAATATGTACTATTTTAACCCCCTTTTCACAGATAAAGGATTGAAGCTTGCAAATAACTGACCCAAGGTCACAGAGCTTTTACATCACAAGAGTTAAGACTTGAATTGTCTGTCTGATGTCTGTCTACCTCTGTGCTTCAAACTGACCCCAGACAGTACAGAATGCTTTCAGTGGTGCTATTGCCAATGGCCACAGTTAGACTTAAACAGTCCACAATTGCAATATTGGTAAAGAAAAAGCATAGAATAGCTGTTTATTCACTCTCAGTCAATGCTTCTACTTTTTGGGGCTGACCTAGACCCCTCGTAGAAGACAGGTTTTCTGCTAAAGTGTCAAGACTCTCTGAAAGCAGCATTTAGTCATTACCTCCATCTGTGATTTATGGAATTTTCATTCTAAATTAAAAAACCCAGTGGAAGAAGGCAAAGTAACTTGTATCTTGATTCACCAGGAAACCTGAAAGTTTGCCACTGCAGTTTGGTTTGTTTGCTTTTTTTAGTTCTCAAACTAAAGAACTCCTTGACAAAATTACTTAAAATATAGATCTTGGACTCCATTCTAAGTGATTCTGACTCAGTAGGTTTAGAGTGGAGCCCAGGAATATGCATTTGTGAAAGCTAAAAATATAATGGTTCCCCGACCACTACTCTTCCACCCTGTTCCTGGAGGCAACCACTTTAGACTCTTAATACTTTCAACTGGCAAGTGTATATCTCCTCTGTTCTCTAAGTGCTATCAAGATAAGTTATAAAGTTCCAGGAGCCTTTAAACCCTTATCTCAGATTGGCTCTGGTGTTTTATATTACATATCAAATATTTATTAAGAGGAAGAAACATAAAATTAAGACCCTACTATTTGCAAGGTCTTTACATATAACATCTTTTTGAATACTTACTACCACTGTATGAAGTAGGTAGTTCCCCTGGCTATAGGTTCATAAAGGGCAGAGCTGCGATTTGAATCCAATCCAGTTTCACTGAAAACCCAGTGTTTCTGTCAGTAAAGCACAGTGCAAAACTCTTTGGTGGAATCCTTGACCTCAAAGAACTTCCTATTTAGGAAAAAAGGGTAGAAAGGGAGAAATCAAAAAAGGTGAATCATTCCACATGTGTTTATTGCACACTTTCTCAAATCCTGACCCAGTGCTAAGCACTGGCGATACTATATGAAGGTCCTTCTGCTCCATCTCTTCCAACTTCATGGCGGCAGAGATGGCAGAGTGAGAGAATGTGCGTCAAGACACTCAGGTACTGCCAAGAACAGACTTGGGCCCCACATCTGAGGACTTGACTGTCTTTCCATTCAAATAGGAAAACTCATATGCTACCCACCCCAGAAAGTCTCCAGTTATATACTAGCAGATAATGAACCAATCAAAGATTGCCACATGATCAGAAAGGTTTTGCACACTCCACTTCCAAAAATCCTGCCCTAATAGAAAATTCCCATCCTGACAGAAAACTCAGCATTCAGGGTGGTATGGCCTTAGATTGCATTCTCTCTCTCTTTTTTTGTCTTTTTTGTCTTTTTAGGGCCGCACTCACGGCATATGGAGGTTCCCAGGCTAAGGGTCAAATCAGACCTACAGCTGCTGGCTTATGACACAGCCACAGTAATGCCAGATCTGAGCTGCATCTGCGACCTACGCTGCAGTTCATGGAATGCCGGATCCTTAACCCACTGAGTGATGCCAGGGACCAAACCTGCAACCTCATGGTTCCTAGTCGGATTCGTTCCCACTACACCACGACGGGAACTCCTGCATTCTCTTTTCAAACCCTTTTAAGTGTCCGCTGGAAGGAAAGTGATAGTAGCCAGCTCCCTTGCCATAGTACTATCTAAATAAACAGCTTTGATTAATTCTAAGGGTGGTCAGCTTCCTTCTGTCAACATGTTCAAAGCTCTCACCAAGTATAAACATTCAGTCTGCAAACATTAATAAGCATCTTCTCTCCACCCTGGCTAGGTGGTTGACCTAATAGCAGTAATGATGGACCAGGTGGGAACTAAGATCCACTCATGTCAAGAGGAGGGTGTGGTCAGTGTCCAGCTTTGGGGTCAGATCTTAAACTGTGATCCTGGGCAAGTTACATAATATTTCTGTGGAGCAGTTCCCCTTCTGGTAAAAGGGGAGTAAAAGCATCACCCCTTAGAGGGTTCCTGTGAGAATTAAATGACCTATATTCAGAGGCAGCAGAGTACAACATAACAGGAATGAGCATAGGTTTGGCACTGAAAACAAAGGAACCCATTGAGTCCATATTGATACAAGTGAATACAAGAACAAATAAAGAAATGTACACGGTAAAGCTCTTTTCAGAGCAGAATGTGAACAGAAAGACCTAGAAGGGAATGGGATTAGAAAATCATGATTTTGCAACCATCATAGTAATAACTGATTCAGGAAATAATCATCCACAAATGCTAAATCTAGCCAGTAAAATTATGATGAAGAATGGGCTATAAATCTACATATCTATATCTATTTATTAAAATGGCGAATGAAGCAAAATGTAAAGGAGGGGTAAATCTGGCTAAAGGATATATGGCATTTTGGGATAACACTCTTGCAATTTTCTGTAGATTTGTTTTGTCAAAATAAAAATTAAAAAAAAAACAATAGGTGGAAATTGGCAGAAATTGTCACCTAGTTCTGTTATATATTACCTTTCCTCATGCTCATAGGCTCAAGAATAAGGTAAGGTTAAAAAAGTTCTGAAATGGTCCTTAATACTGTGGGGAGAAGAAAGTATGACTTTGAACCTCATTTTCACTCCTTATCATATCCATGACCTTTGTGTAATTTAGATAATCTCTCTACGCCTCAAATTTCTCCTCTGCAAAAAGAGAAACATTAGAACCGACCGAGAACGTTGCTACGAGTACTAAATGAGTTCATATTTATAAAGTGCCTGGCACATATTAAGAGACTTTGCTATAGTTTTTTGTTTGTTTCTTTGTTTTTAAATATATACAGTGTTTACTCACACAGGTAAAATCCTGCTCTTATCCTGGTGATTACTGGTTTAAAATCCTTCCAGAGCTTGGATTTAATCTTCGGTAAAAGATAAAAAAATTCTTACTAAGGTGTAGAGGTTCTCCCCTCAAGTTGCAGCTCTACCCTAGACGAGCATCTGGGACCCATGACTAGACCAGAAGCCTCCCTCACTGGGCAACAGCTCCGTGGGCCGGTCCTTAGAGCACTCACTGCAGTGTGTTTTTCCTCACCGTGGTGACCTGAGGTAGCACTGGGAGAAGCCTAAGAGATCTCTGAAAGCTGGAAGAGAACTTTGGCCGAGGAGGGCTGACGTACAGTTGGAGTGCGTACTCCTCTGCCGGTGCGGCCGCGTACAACGGGCACCAGGCCGGCCCGGGCGGAGGGGGCGGTGCGACGGCGGCCGGGCCCCGCCCCCTCCCGCTTCCCCTCCCGCCCTGCCTGCGCCCGGTCCCGCTGCCCACGCCGGGTTTCCTGGTTAAGATGGCGGCCCCCGTGGCAGCGCAGGCTCGGAAACTTCTGAGAGACGTGGCGCTCCGGCCCCTGCTCTTGGCAACTAGGTCCCAGGTGAGCAGGTCCCTGGGCGGGAGCCTGGAGCACCCCAGCGGGGCCCTCCTATCCCCTTCCATCCCCCTCCTCACGGCTTCGGGTGTGCGGCCGTTGGAATGCGGGACCTGTGGAGCTGACCCGGGGGCTGCGCCCAGGGCTCATGAGGGACCCCAACACCTGCGCCCGTGTGGGGTCCTAGGCCCGGGGGAATGGTAACCCGGGCCACCCCAGTGTCTGAGCCCTTCAGCTCTCCGCTTTTCGCTGACGTTAGCTCGTTCCCCCAGCTCTGGGGAAGGCCCCTGACCCTGTACCAGACGCCTTTAGGCAAGTTCAGGAAAGTTTCTGGAACTGGGTTTTGGAGTGCTGAGGTTTTAGTATGTTGATAGAAAAAAAAAAAAGGCACAACCTAAAAGTTGAGATAAACATTTTGGGGGGGGCTCTGGGAGCAGCCTCTTAGCTCTGAGACTGTTCCCAAGAGGTAAGAGAGAAGCCAGGATATATAGTTTTGCTGAAAACAAATAGTTGAATATCAGATTACTGCTTGCCACAAAAAACCAGTTATCTGATGTTAGTGACTTTAGTGGTTTTCTCTGTTTGGAGAGGTGCAAGAGCCTAGGGTCATTGAATTACTCCTTTGATATGCATCTTAACAATCTAGGGCCAATATCCGATTCCCTCAGGGCATAACGTCTGGGGCTGCTGCAGTGGCTGCTGGCTAGATAGCAGGTAATGAATGTTCTTTGTTTTCCTGAGCTGGTGAACCACGATTTTTGGTTCACAGCTACCCGCTTTGCCAGTTCTGCTTTTGAAACATCTCTCTTGAGTACATTTGTTAGGCCACACGATGGATATGCCTAGAAGCCCACCCTGGGCTCCCTAGTATGAGTAACTTACCTCCCAAAGTTGGCTTTCATCAGGCTGCCTGCTTTTGCAGACTTCTGGGGCGCCTGAGTTGGTAAAATGCAGGGATCCAGGAGAAGGATGGGACTCGCTCTCTCTCAATTTGGTGAAAAATCAGTACTGTCACTAAAACACATCAGAGTATTGGCCCTAACCTCTTTCTCCTTGTTCGTAGAGATTAAAAACCTAGGTGGTTGCTGAATAGCTGTTAGAATTTGGCCTCCAGTAGATTTTACCTTGTACAGTGGTGAGAATCTCAGTAGTCAGAAGGACATTGAGAATTTGAGTTAGTGATGAGTCTTGGAGAAATTACTCAACCATTCAACTTATTCTCTTTAAGTAATACTACTTTTATTAAGAAAGGACTGTGTGGGGCTCGGTCATAGAGCATTGTCCTTTTCTGTTTTCCCATATTTTATTCCCTTTCCTTCATTTCCTGACTTCTCATTTGTCTGTTTTTGTTAGTGTAAATTTAAAAGGTGCTAATGCTGATTACTGTAGTATCTTTAATAGGAAGTTGACAGTATGGTGGGATAGCAAAAGGAATAGTGGTTTTGTCTAATTAGAATCACTAATAACTGTTGTAATACAGTAAGGAGAATACCTGCAGGTGATCAAGTCCTATTCATTATTTAAATGTTACAAAAACAAGAGCTGTGGTGCTAACCGTGAGAGTAGACTGGAATTGATAAGAAACATGGAGCCTAGGGCAGTGAAAACTCAAGCAAAGGAAATAACTGTGCAGAGAAATTCAAGTGTTAGTTAAGTATGATAGGGCTTCTTGCCTTACCAAGAAATGGGAGCCCGAACACAACACTGTAGAGAATCTGGGTGGGGAGTGATACCCTGGTTTTGGCAAGAAAACAGTAAAAGGATGTTCTACCTCACTCCGTCTGGTAACTTTGATTCACATACTTGTGGATGATGTGTTACCTTAAGCTTACGAAGTGAGAATTTTTTTTTTTTTTTTAAGTCAGGAATAATACACTGTTCAAGAACTGGAAGTGGGCATTAGCAAGCATCAGATCCAACCAGCTCATTTCCCAGATAGGAAAATTGAGGCCTAAAAAAGTTCAAGGACTTGTTCAAAGTTACGAAGAGAGTTTGTGGCAGAGCTGATTCCAGATTAAAGGTCTCCTTCTCAGTTTACATTATACCAAGATGTGGTGTAGGTTTCCTTATGAAAATGCACTGTATCGGAAAGTAAGTCAGTCTGCATAGCAAGGAACTATGCATTACTACTGACACGTTTTAATTTTTTCTTTACAAACATCTTAGAAGGGCAATAAAAATAGGTGAGTATTGCTTGAGATAAGGAACTCTTCATATTCTTGGATGCTTCTTTTTATCTGCTCCACCTACATCTGCTTTGTCTTGTACCTCCCTACTCCTTAACCCATGGCAGACATTACACTTGAACATGAACCTCTTTTTCCGGGAAACTTTAGAATCCCCACCATGTGTCTCAGAAATCTGTTGCACTTTTGCCACAGATCTACTTTGTACCAGGCCTTGTGCAAAACTGTTGTGGGTACATAGACAAAAGACCCATTTTCTGCTGTGAGAAGTAACTTGAACCACTCTCACAGAGGTACCATAGAATGGCACTTTACCCCTTCCCACAGTTAAATTTAACATTTGACCCTTATTCCTAATGCTTGATGTCATTGACTTTTTTTGTTGGCTTCACTGTTTTGACTTTTGATTGATGCTGTATGCTAATAGGCTAGCCTTTAGCCTTTTCTTATTTTTTGGCCACGCTCACTGCTTGCGGAAGTTCCCAGGCCAGGGATCAAGCCTGCACCACAGCAGCGACCCGAGACACAGCAGTGACAACACCAGATCCTTAGTCCACTGTGCCACCAGGAAACTCCAGCCATTTCTGATTTTATAAGCACTGTTTTATTCTGCCGGTACCTGAACTGTTACAGGTGGTGATATTTGGAAATAGTAAACAAGTCAGGCAGAAATATTGGACACGTGAAACTTTATTTTAATGAGGGTGAGGAAGATCTAGATTGTACATACATAAACAATAATGAAAATGCTTTCAGCCAGTGACATATGCTATGAAGAAAATAAAACAGGGTCATGGGTTAGGGAATGAATAGCTTAGCCAAGATGGGGGGCTGGTATCTTGGATTAGATGATCAAAACCAGTTTGATAAAATAGTGTTTTGTTTTGAATTGGTTTTTTATTGCACTGAAACAAACATATTAAAGATATACATATTATAAGTGGACGGTTTGATGAGTTTTCACAAACTGAAGACGTCCTGGTGACCATATCCACGTCAAGAAGCTAATAGTTTGGCAGCAACGCAGAGGGCCCCTGGTGCTCCTTCCTGTCACTACCCTCACCCCCAAAAGGTAGCCAGTCCCCTGAATTACAACTGCTTTTGTTCCTTTTATATTTTATGTAAATGGAATTATATACTGTGCACTCATTACTTAATATTATTTTTATAAGTTCCTGGAGATAACTTTTTGACATTTGGACGGACACTTGAATAATGGAAAGTAGCCACCCAGGTAACACTCTGGGGAAGAGAATAGCAAGTGCGAAAGTCCTGAGGTGGGACTCGGGTTCAACATGCTACTCAGTTAAAGAGGGGGAAAGTGGTAGTGCTGGTTTTGTTCTGAGAGGTAGCCAGGGCCGGATCAAATGTGGATGGTAGGGTCTGGTAAGGAGTTTTTGAAAGTTTAAAGTGCTCAGGAGTTCCCATCATGGCTCAGTAGTTAACGAATCCGACTAGGAATCATGAGGTTGCGGGCTCAATCCCTGGCCTTGCTCAGGGGATTAAGGATCCGGCCGTTGTCGTGAGCTGTGGTGTAGGTTGCAGAAGCGGCTCGGATCCCGCGTTGCTGTGGCTGTGGCGAAGGCCGGCGGCTACAGCTCCTGTTAGACCCCTAGCTTGGGAACCTCCATATGCCGAGGGTGCCGCCCTAGATAAGGCAAAAAGACAAAAAAATAAATAAATAAATAAATAAATAATAAAGTGCTCGTGACTTGCCCAGAGTTATTTAGCTAGTAAAAAACACCTGAATCCCAGTCCAGCTGCCAAAGACCAGGCATGTGATTACTATCCTCTACTCCCAGTGGTAAATAGAGTAATACAGTAAGGCACAGCCTTGGTGGGCACAGAGATGAGCCCATTCCATTGCTCATGTCGCAGGGGAAATCTTGGCTGAGGGTCCCAAGTTTAAATGGTAAGTGGTAGTCTAAGCATGGTATTTTGCCTTTTAGTACATGACTCCTCTCATAATCTCATAATTTCTGGGTGAAGTTCACAAAGCCGTTCAGTTGTGAGAGAAGCATAGATATTTTGGGAAACACTGATACAGCCCCACTCCCCTCCCCTAACTTTAGAATCCTTGTATGGTTCTCTGCAAAGCTTCTGTCCAGGAATGTGTCTTATTGAAGGAAACTGAAACCATGCCCCTGCTGTTGTATACTTTAATTTTTTTTTTTTTTTTTTTGATTTTTAGGGTCACACCTGCGTTGTATGGAAGTTCCCAGGCTAGGGGTCGAATCAGAGCTACAGCTGCTGGCCTTTGCCACAGCCACAGCAACAAGGGATCTGAGTTGCGTCTGCGACCTACACCACAGCTTACAACACTGAATCCCTGATCCATTTAGCAAGGCCAGGGATCAAACCTGCATCTTCATGGATACTAGTCAGATTCATTTCCACTGCACCACAATGGGAACTCCTGTTGTATACTTTAGAATAGATAGCTCCAGCTTAATTTTATGCTCTTTCCAGAAGTGGGAGGAGAAAGATGGATGCCTGGCTTGTTGAAGTGAAGGACTAAAGCTATGTGCATGTTGTTATCATCTAAATGAGGCTATGGAGGCTGCGTTGGAAGTTGTGACTTACTTATATCTGCCTTCTTGCCTAGAATAAATATCTTTTTTCTTTTTAAAAGTGAAGTACAGCTGCAGTTTCTGCTGTTAGAAACGAAAATCCATCTCCAATAATTTAGATGCTGAACTATTGACTTCTGTATGGGGAAAACCTTTACGCGATAGCTCTTGTTTATTTAAAGCGGTTTTGTTAACTGTAAGTGAAACATTTCTTTTATGGATAAGTGATGGAGCACACAGATACATAGTAGTGAGAATTTTGCCCCCTTGTTATCCTGGCCCAGTTCTATAGGCACAACGCTCAGAAACTCACTGACTTGTATGTGGGGAAGGAAAAGAAATTACATACGTGCCTTTAGATCATTTGTCCTTCCACTCTCTTCACTGTTCATTCAATCTGGAATTGTCGCTTGATACATCTGTCATTGTTCTCTGGTACTTGATGGAAACGTTTTGTTTGAAGAATTAGAGAGATTTCTACATGTTTGAGCAAATGCTAAAGTCCGTATACTGATGAAATTTTGGGAGATGACACCAGAATTAATCTGGTAAAGAAGATGTAGGGGAGGGCATGCCAGGTGGGGTGGACTGTGTGCAGGGGCGGAGGAGGAGAGAGAAGATGGGAAGATCAGAGGAGTCATTGGGAACACCTGGGTGTGGAAAAGGAGAAGCAGGTGAGCAACAGAAGTGGAGGGCTGGTGGTGATCTTTTACGCAAATGAGGAATGAAAGATGGGCTGTAGAAAGCCCAGAATTTGGCGTGGTATAGAACTACATAGCTAAACACCAAGCGAATATTGTTCCCTTAGTAAATATTTTCTGAGTGCTTAGTCTTTGCCCAGTGCTATTTGTTGTAAACTCCCTGAAGGCAGAGACTATATTGATTTCGATCTTCACTGTAATCCTAGTGTTTTAGAAAATACTGAGCATATGGATGAGTATTTAATAAATGAGTATTCTGTGAGTAAGTGAATTCAGGAAAAAGATACACAATGCTACCGTCAAGGGGCTCATAGTCTAGTGTCAAAATTGGCCTGTGAACCAGTAATTACAGAGCAGCATTGTGAGTTCAGTAGAGCTGTGTTCTTAGTCTTCTAAGACCCTGCGTGGTCCTGCATGGGGCTTGCTGTTCCTGTCTGAAACCCATTCCTTCTGATCACAGGCCTTGTTCAGCTTTCTGATTCAAAGTGAAGTCTTCCCACAGGGCTTTCCCTAATTAGCTGACTCACCCACTCCCGGGGAGATTATTCTTTGCTCCTTGCCTGCTTTATACCACTTTATACCACTACCTGGTGGTTTATTATGCGTTTTTAAATTTGTTTTATTGTCTGTCTTCCTTCCTTTCCCACAAATGTAAGGATGTAAGATCTGTGAGGGCAAAGTTTTTTGTACGTGCTGCTTTTTTCCCAGCCTGCCTGACCAGGTATTCAGAAAGCTTTTGTGATGTGAATGAATGTGTGAGGTACACAGAGAAATGAGAGGCAGGTAAATATAGAGAAGATGAGAGGTGATACAGATCATTTAGGCAAGTGAGGAATGAAGGTGCTATGGAAAGTCTGGTTGTGAAAGTGCTTTCGTAATAATAGGACTGTGTATTTCTTATGTAACAGAGCCTGCTCAAAGTGATTTCTGCACATTATTTCCTTAACCCTTATAACAGAACTGCAAGGGATATTGTCTGTGTTCATATTACATAGAAGGGAACAGAAGCATAGAGGAGTCACATAGTAACCTGCTTAAAATCACAGGGCCAAGGAGTCATCTGCCTCATGCTGATAAGGTACTTATGCTGTTAAAACATTAAGCTACTTACCAGAGGGTCCTGTTGGGCTGAACAATCCAGTTATGCTGATAGCTCTTTGTCCCTAAGAGATGGGCACCTAGGTATTTGAGCTGATACTGACATAGGTGGACCAAACAATACTATAGATTGTCTTCTTATCTGGCTCTTATCAGGCTCTTAGCTGACTCCCTCCCTCCCTGGCTCTAGGAAATGGTAACAGAGATGAAAAGGGTAGTTCTGTGTCCAGATAGGACTAAATTCAGATTCTGGGTCTGCCAGGTACTGCTCTGCAAATTATTGAACTTGACTGAACCTCAATTTATTGTTCTGTGAAAGGAGATAATTTCTACAGATGGTTACAAAGAGTGAGTAAAATGATATGCATGACATCTGACATTATGGTTAAATGGTGTGGGCTCACAGTGATTATTTCTCTTGCAGTGAATTTGAAGCTAAATTTACTTTTTTGGGTTTTTTTTTGGCTTTATTAAGCTAGATTGTTTTCTTCTCCCAGATTTGATAAGCATGCCATGGCAGAGAAGTTAGGTATTAGCTTGGTATTTCCAAAAGTTTTATTTCACTTAGTCCTGCAACAACCATGTGAGACAGAAGTGATTATTGTCAGTGTACATCTGGGGAACTTGAGGCTCAAAAGGTTCATGGCCTGTCTGCTGGGCCCCATTTATCTTCATTTTTCCACAGGTGGTTTGCAGATCTGGTGAGGCGTGAGGTAGCAGTGGGGAGAGTTCCATGGGGAGCTCAGTTGACTCTCCTGGATGTTGCTCATTCCAGAAATGTTTGCACATTTTGATGTTGACTTAGTAGATATGGCTTTTGGACCTTATGTGTGTCAAAGATTTGAGGTGAGGGGGCGCCAAAAGACTAGACTGTAGTTACACCGTGTACCGAAAGGCAACTGGCACATGTCCTTCACTCTGTGCAGGGCATAGCACTGTTTTTGGGTTTCTGGGATGCTGGAGAAATTGGAATTGCATTTCCTTGGAGGCTGAGTTTTGGGGGATGGTGATAGAGGATTGAGTTTCCTGGTATTCTGAGTTCAGACTTTGGTCATTGTGCTGATGATGTGGCCAGCTTTTGCCACTTTCTAGAAATGATTCCAAAAGAATAGAACATGGATACTGGTCACAAAGGCATAGATTTCTAACATTAGCCTCTAAAATTTAAGTTTATTTTAAAATTGGAGGGATTTGATGTTATATATGAATTGATACTGGAGACAAGGCAAAGATTAAGAAATAGGTCTGTGTAAGTTTGGACCTGTGAGTGGGAGTGGGATGGGAGTCTGGCATCTCTTTTTTTACCCCTATCCATTTCTCCATATGTTATCCCCCATTTCTATTTCTAGGCTGTCTTAGTCCCAGGGTTGTGACTTGAGGGCCCTGAGGAATTTCAGGAGGGTTGCTTTATGGAGTTAGAGGTGGGGGAACAGTGAGAGATGAGGCTGGAGACATTAACAGGGGCAAAATTTTGTTGATCTTGTGAATCTGGTTACAGAATTAAGTTAGTTCTTGAGGGTCATTGAAGGGTTATAGACAGTGGGGTGGCTGGGGCAGTTTTATGCTTTAGAGTATTCTTTCCATATAGCGTGGAGTGGGTTGGAAGGATGTTAGAGTGGAAATCTTTCCTGAAACTGTTGTACTGATTCAGTGCCAGTAATAATTGTGCTAGGATAATAGGCAGGAACTAGGACTGGAATCATACTGCTTAGGTTTAAATCATGCCTTCAACATTGGTTATCCTTGTGATATGTGACAATTACTTACATATTCTATTATAAGCCTCGCTTTTTTCTTTTCCATGTTTCAGCATTGCTGAAAACTGAATGTGTTTGTATACTTGTGTCACAGATTGAGAGTTTACTTTTTTTTTTTTTTTTTGCTTTTTTAGGGCTACACCTGAGACATAAGGAGGTTCCCAGGCTAGGGGTCAAATTGGAGCTGCAACTGCTGGCCTATACCACAGCTATAGCAACTCGGGATCTGAGCCGCGTCTGCCACTTACACCACAGTTCATGGCAACGTGGGATCCTTAACCCAGTGAGAGAGGCCAGGGATCATACCTGCGTCCTCATGGATGCTGGTCGTATTTGTTAACTGCTGAGCCACGATGGGAACTCAAAATCAGGATATTTTTTGAGAGCGAATATGAACATCAGGGCAGTAGGTGTAACAGAAACCCAGACTTTGTGCCTGGAAAACTTATATGGTCCCCTTAACCAAAATGGACTAAATGGTGGCAGTGGGGATAGGATAGAAAGATTGGCATTATTAAGGAAATTGGCTGGACAGGATTCATGCTTTCCCTGCTTGGTCCCCATTGCTGGCCTCTTGCATCCACCACCATATACCAAAAAGGTGATAAAAGGCTATTTCCTGTCCCTGAGTGGAGAGGGTGTGAGGAGCTGCTGCAGTTATAAAAGATCCCTGCTCATCTCTGCCATGCAACCATGTACCTTGTTCTTAGGCCCAGTGTTCTCTGGATATGTTGTTTTGGCCTCAGAACGAGAACAGACACATAAAAGAAGAGAAATAAAAAGACCCATGAATATGCCAGGCTTGCAAAGAGCAGTTTTCTAAACTTGAGCGCAGTGAAGCGCTTTCCCAAGTCCCAAGCCTACCTTATCTGGTATTCACGACATTCTGGGCCGTAGTGAGATCCTGCAGTCTGGCCTAGTTATTTCTTTCTGTGTTCTTAGTCCCGTGTGGATGATGCAGTTGCTTAAGGCTTCTTTGGTTGAAAGATGTTCTTAGACTTGTCTCAAGGTGCGGTGGTGGTGGTGGGGAAGTTTATTGTAAGGGCCACATACTAGAACTCAAGACTCATTTTACTTGGTGTTGGCTCCTCTATGCCTTTTCTGTTCTGTTAATTGGTTACTTACTGATGGTAACATCTCTTTATCACTTCCACCTGCACACAGCTTTGAGTGTCTATTCCAGGCCCATTCCAGCTTCCTAACCTGAGCATATCATCCAGCTACTGTTTCCCAGAATGTTATAGTTCTAATTATAAGAGCATCTCATTGGTCTAGCTCATCCTTCTGCACTCACATTTGGGTCGCTGGCCAGCTGAAGAGCTGGCTAGTTCTGTACAAGTATCCACCTCTGCCCTACCACCTGTGACTGAAGAGGGGCCATCTTGGAGAGCAGCATACCATGGCCCCCATGAAGAGGAGACCTGTGGGTGCAGTGTTAGTGGGGTGGCCTGATCCAATTAGATTCCTTCCTGAACTGCTGGTAACTTGTCCATCTTCTTTTCTCCAAGTTCACATGTTCATAGTGACTGTTTCCTTTTTCATGTTACCAGATTTCTGAAGATTTTCTTACTGTTCACTTTGCTGGTCTTAGCTGGACTAATTTACCAGAGATTAAGGTGATGGTAGTGGACCATGTTTTAGACCATTTTCTTACAACGAGAAGTTATTCTCAGAAGAGAATTATTCATTGGGAAAATGGGGTATCATGGGAAGACAGCTGGTTCATCCAAATGGCCAAGTGAGTGTTTCCAAGATAGATGTAGACAGCGGGCTTCATATGGCCCTGGAATAATTCCTCATCTTGGCTTGGAGCAATATTCTGACTTGAAATAACCTAACCTCTGTTGGTTCACTATACTTTATGCTTCTCAAAGAGGATTTGTTTGGGTCTTTTTGCCACCACTCAAAAACTGCCATTTTAAGCAGGGATTCCTTGAAGCCAACTGCAGAGGTGGGTGTCTCCATATTAGTTCCTGGTGCAGTTAGCTGGGATGAAGCGTACAGGGTTTATTTCACTCAAACCATGACTAAATCATAGGACCATATATTTTATCCTTAAAACTGGAGCTCTTTTGATAGTTGAAAGGGAGCACTGTTAATAATTTTGCCAGGATAATAGGCATAAACCAGGACTAGAACCAGACTGCCCAGGTTCAAATCTCGCTTTCAACACTTAGTGTATTTGTGATCTTGTAAAAATTACTTAGGTATTTCATTGTAAGACATACTTTTTTCTTTTTTGCGTTTCAACATTTCTGAATACAGATGGGTTTTATACTTATGTCATAGATTGATTGGCAGTTTTTTCCCAGTGGTACATAAAAGTGGTACAAAAAAACTTGCTTGTGCTTAAACTTGATGAAATTCTTGTGCCTCAGTTTTCTCATCTGTAAAAGGTAGAGTTACAGTATTCACCTCTCAGAGCTATATTGAAGATTAACTGAGACCGTGGTATATGTCTTAGCACCATGCCCTAGGTGATCAATAAGTATTAGTTATTGGTTTTGGTATTATTATCACTAACTAATAAATTATAGTTATTATATTTATTGTTAAATCATAGTTAAATAATATTACATAATATGATTAAATTACATTTAACTTAAATGTGTTGATTAGAGTGTATTAGTTAAATAATATATTAGTTATTAATATATCACTTAAAATATATTAATTGAAAATGGTTAATTAAAATATATTAAGTCATGGTTACATGTATTATAGCCAGAAAAGCTTTATTTACCTCCTTCTATGTTTTCCCTGCTTCCTAAATCCCCTCAGCACTGCAACTTGCAAGGGAGATGAGCACTGTAAGTACAGAGTAGGGAATTGGAAGAGTCAAGGTGGAAAATTACATGGAAGGAGAGAGGGGCTCTTGTAATGCCTTATTGGTGTCAAGAGTTGAGGAATACAATGAAATATCTTGGGAAAAGGACTTTCTTGAACTCAGCCCCAGATTGGAAGTGCATACCAGCCATTTAGCTTTATCAGAAAATATTACAGTTTTCACCTTATCTGTGGAGATCTCTTCACATTTTTATAAAGAAACCCTCTCTGTCTTTTGTTTGATACCATCATCTCCTGCTGATGCTCTCCTAATTGCTGTCAAGATGACCACCTGGACTTTGAAGGCCATATTTGGGTTAAGTTAACTTTGAAAAGAAGGGGAGGAAAACCACATTTACTATGCATGCTTATACCAGCCTTAGGTCTTACATAGTCCTTTAATAAGTAAAGAAAGCTGAAACTTATTATTTTTAATTAAATGAATAAACTATTAATGGTAAGTGTTTTTTTTGTTGTTGTTAAGTTTCAAGGCTTTTTAAAGTAATATATCATTAAAATTGAAAACCAACAATATGGGGAAAGAAATGCTTCTTTAAACTTTTTATAACTAGCATGAAAAAAAATTAATGTGCTGTTTGACTAATTAGAAAACCTAAGTAAATTTCAAGATAGTGAAGTTGTAAACAAACTATCCTCACTAATTTATTTATTTATTTATTTTTTGGTCTTTTTGCCTTTTATCTAGGGCCGCACCCACGGCATATGGAGGTTCCCAGGCTAGGGGTCTAACAGGAGCTGTAGCTGGCAGCCTACACCACAGCCACAGCAACGCGGGATCCGAGCCGCGTCTGCAACCTTCACCACAGCTCATGGCAATGCTGGATCCTTAACCCACTGAGTAAGGCCAGGGATCAAACCCGCAACCTCATGGTTCTTAGTTGGATTCATTAACCACTGAGCCACGACGGGAACTCCTATCCTCACTAATTTAAAACTGATGAAGGATTGAATGGCTGAGTGTTGAGGAGGCTAGTTTGAAATGAAAGTAGAAGGCTTGTGACTGGTTTCTGGGGAGTCTGTGCTCAAAGGTGTAGATTCCAACACCAATTTTGATGTATGGATTTTCTGGGACCACCCAGAAATTCTCCATCAGCTGCGTGTCATACAATCCAGCTCGTTTCTGAGGCTGTGGATGTGGAAGTAGCATAAGATTCCACAAGTTAAGGACACAGGCCTACAAGACTGCCTGGGTACCACTTCAGAGGCCAGTATCAAGTCTAGGCTGTCACCTGTACTTCTGACCAACTGGCTATATATTGAAGATTCCTATGTCAGTTTCCATTAATATACTAATCGAGTGGCTCAAAGAATTTAGAGAAACATTTTGCTTACTAGATTGCTGTAAAGGAACAACCAGGTTGAAGAGATGGCCAGGGCAAGCTGCG
Source organism: Catagonus wagneri (assembly GCA_004024745.2). Lineage (NCBI taxonomy): Eukaryota > Metazoa > Chordata > Mammalia > Artiodactyla > Tayassuidae > Catagonus > Catagonus wagneri. Next base: position 50,345,031 of record PVHT021183699.1, on the reverse strand, counting down.
TAGGGATGGTCGTGGAGCTTCCAAGCAGACTCTCTGAGGAGAGCTCCCACTCTCCATAAATCTCCACATGTTCACCGCCCCAGAAGCTCTCCAGTCTCCTGATATAAGGATCTTTTTGGAGTCCTCATTACCTAGGCAAGGTTGATTGAATCATTGGCCTTCAGTAATTGGATTTAATCTCTAGCTCCGCTCCCCACCTCTAAAGGGGAAGGGAGGCTCCCCTAGCAACCAGCCCCTATACCTAGGTTACCTAATGCTTCACCCACTTAAGAAAGACACTTTTAACACTGTCTTAGGAAATTCCAAAGGTTTTAGGAGCTCAGTACCAGAACTGGGGACGAAGACCAAATATATATTTATTGTAAATCACAGAATCACAGGGCGCTGTTAGTATTGGAGGACCAATTCCAAACTCCTAGCAGGCATGTTGTGAGTGTAATGGATGCTTTCTCTTTAGTTCGATATAGGTTTATGGTGACGCTTTCATGAGTGGTATAAAATTGATTTCATAACTATATTTTATATAAAATATAATTTTAAGGTGTGGAAAAACAGTTAAAGTTTAGATAGAGACAAGAGAAAATTATTGTTTCCTTTTCCACTAAAGTGCTCCAAGTGAGTATGGCATTTCATTTCACTTAATATTGACAGTATATCAAAAATTTTATATTTATAGTAATCCATGAATTACAGTATTCCTTTCTTGAAGATATTTTATCCTGTGCTGCAGTATGAATCTATTCCCCAACCCCAGCATAATTCAAAGGCTTTTTTAATAGGTCAGAAAATAATCCTTTTCCTGAAACTTTGAAGTTCTAAATAAGCAACATTGTCATAATTTAGTTAAAATTAATCATGAATGCAAAGCAGTATTTTTGTGATTCAGTTCTGGGGTGTTGAGGCAAGTAGCAGAGGAATTGCTTTTTTGATTCAAAGTTTGGACCAGCAAATGCCTTTAATGTCTCTGAAACCTTGTTTTTGCTCTGCAGCTTCTAAAGTTACTAAAATATGAATGTATGTAATTTTTAGTTTTAAACTTAATTTTTTTACTTTTTTGTGGTAAAATATACATAGCATAAAATCTACCGTTTTAACCACTTGTAAGTGCACCTTTTTGTGACATTAATTATATTTAATTTCTGTGCAACCATCGCCACCATCCATCTCCAGAGCTTTTTAATCTTCTTCAACTGAAACTTTTGTATCCATTAAACACGGACTCCCCATTTTCCTCTCCCCACCCAGATCCTGGAAACAGCCATTTTTTTATGTATCTCTATGAATTTGACAACTTTAGGAACCTCACATCAAAGGAACCATATAATACTTGTCCTTTGTTACCGGCTTATTTCACTTAGCGTGATGTCCCTGTTTCATCCATGTTGTAGCATTTGTGAAACAAAATCCCCCTAAAACCAAGTTCCTCTGCAAAGTTTATGATTAGCTTCTCTAAAACTTTATTCACCTTTTTGTCCCTTACCTGTTCCCCTCGAGACTAAGGAGTATCAAAGAAAAGGGGGCCCTGAAGGTTAGCAGGTCCCTCCTTGGTGCCAAAGCCTGTTCCTGTCCCCTGTTTTTTGTGTGTAGGAAAAATACTTCAGCCTCCTAGACCTTTCCTGTGTTCCAAAGGGTACATTCAAGCAGTTACTGATTAGGGTAGTGAGGGAATGCAGAAACAAAGAAAAAGCAGTCTAGAAACTGTAGTGCAGTGACAAGACAGAGTCCTAGCTCCTTGTCAAGGACTGGACATAATAATCTGATACACGTATTTAAGTTGTTCTATAGGAACTAAGGCCCCTACCCAGATAGAGGATGGCAGCTACATGCTGAGACCCCAGACTGACTGGAACCAGAAGGTTAATGAATGAGATCCCAGAACCCCGCCCTCTTGCCTCACCACTACCCAATGTAAAGAAAGTCATACACCGTGCAGCTGTCACCCCAAATGTTACCTTTAAAAGTGCTTTGCAAAAAACCATAGGTGAGTTCAGGTCTTTTGAGCGTAAGCCATCTATCCTTGCTTGCCCCTTGCAGTAAACCTTTCTCTGCTCTGAACTCCATTGTTGCTTCACTGTGCATCAGTCACACAAACTTGGGTTCAATGGCATGTGTCAGAATTTCCTTCCTCTTTAAGGCTGCATAACTTGCACTGTGTGTGTGCACACACACACACACGTATATATATGCATATATTTATATAACATTTCATTTATGTATTAATTTATTACTGGACATTGGAAATTTGGGTTGCTACCACCTTTTTGTATCTGGTCAAAATATCTGTTAAGAAATAGCATTAATTTGATCCCACACAGTTACCACAGCTGAGGCTTGGATCTTATCCCTGGACTGAGAACTCCATATTCCACAGGGTGGCCAAAAAAAAAAAAAAAAAGAAATAGCATTACTATTTTATTAAATAATCACAATCATTTATTCTTCCATTGGGTATTTGTTAAATGCATAATAGGTGCACTGTTAGGCCTGGAAGATAGTGGGTTGGTAAGAAACTTGGGCATATGAGACAGCTACTGCCTTTAAGGAACATGCACAGTCATCTGGTAGGGCCAGCAGAAATGGGCAGTTACAGTGACAGGTGTTTGGTGTTCAGGAGGGCTTCTCAGGGCTCTCTTGATATATAGCTATATTGCTTTTCTTGGACTCATCTGCTATTGATTCTGTTACCCATGTGGAAATAGACACTTGACATTTATCAAGCACATTCTTTAGGCCAGGTCTTACACTACTCACCTGAAGGTGACTGTCTTGAGTCCTCATAGCAACCCTAGGGGGTTGCTAAGCACATTTTGAAGTGCAACCAAAGGATGTTAAGAGACTTTAAATAAATAACATCCCTGTTGTCACAGCTATTGTCCTGTACAATCCCTGCTATGTCACTCACATTGGTCTCTTCAGTTGTGCCTATTCTGGGTTGATTTGTGTCTCTTCCAAAATTCATACTTCGAGGGCCTAACTACTTGGTTCCTCAGAATGTGACCTTATTTGAAAACAGGGTCTTTATAGAGATAGTCAAGTTAAAGGGATGGCATTGGGGTGGGCCCTAATCCACTAGGACTGGTGTCCTTATTAAAGGGCAGTTACATAACTTGTTGAAGGGGGAAGTTTAGACTTAGAAATAGCAGCAGGGAGAACAGCATCTGAACACAAAGAGTTATGCTTCTACAAGGCGAAGAATGCCAAAGATTGCCAGCAAACTACTAGAAGCTACCTGAGAGGCATGAAGAAGATTCTTCTTCACAGCCTCTGAAGGAACCAACTCTGAGATCAACCCTTTATCTCAGAATCCTAATATCCACAACTGTGAGTCACTACATTTTTCTTTAAGCCACACAGTATGTGGTGTTATGGCAAGTTGAGGAAGTGAATACTGTGCCCCTTGGCGTTGTGTGCTGTGTGTGCTGCTTAACTCATCCTGAGCTTTTCCACTTAGACATTTTTGGAGTCTCTGAGCCTATCTTAGAGATGTGCATCTTCTTTTATAGCTACTTGGGAAGCTAGCCCATGAACCATGACCACGAGTTGTCTTGCTTTAAAAGGATTCATATACTTGTTGTGTAACCAAGACATTGTTTCCCATTATCCTATTCACTGGCATTAGATTTGAGAAGCTCTGAGAATTTCTTTTTTTTTAATTTTTTAAAAAAAGTTTTTACATTATAGCTGGTCTACAGATTTCTGTCAATTTTCCAGCTGCACAGCGTGGTGACCTGGTTACACATACATATATGGATTCGTCACAAGTGATTACACATAGTACCCAGTGCTATATAGCCGGATCTCCTTGCTTTTCCATCCCAGAGGCAATAGTCTACAACTGTTAACCCCAGATTCCCATACCATCGCACTCCCTCCCCCACCCCCTTGGCAACCACAAGTCTGTTCTCCAAGTCTGTGATTTTCTTTTCTGTAGAAAGTTTCATTTGTGCAGTATATTAGATTCCAGATATAAGTGATATCATGTGGTATTTCTCTTTCTCCTTCTGACTTACTTCACTCAGTATTAGGGTCTCTAATTCCATCCATGTTGCTGCAAATGACATTATTTTATTCTTTTTTATGGCTGAGTAGTATTCCACTGTGTATATATACTACATCTTACTAATCCAATCATCTGTCGATGGACCTTTGGGTTGTTTCCATGTCTTGGCTATTATGAATAGTGCTGCAGTGAACATGTGTGTGCAAGTGTCTTTTTCAAGGAGATTTTTGTCCGGATATATGCCTGAGAGTGGGATTGCTGGGTCATATGGTAGTTCTATGTATAGTTTTCTAAGGTACCTCCATACTGTTTTCCGTAGTGGTTGTACCAGCTTACATTCCCACCAACAGTGCAGGAGGGTTCCCTTTTCTCCACACCCCCTCCAGCCTTTGTTGTTTGTGGACTTAATAATGATGGCCGTTCTGACTAGCGTGAGGTGGTATCTCGTGGTAGTTTTGATTTGCATTTTCTCTAATCATCAGTGATGAGCATTTTTTCATGTGCTTATTGGCCATCTGTGTATCTTCTGACCATTTCTTAAGTTAAAATTATTTTAAAGGAAGAAGAGACTATTCCAAGGAATAGGGCACAGGCTTTGATACCGTTTCCTAAATAGGAGTTCTAGAAATACTTTGAACACTGGCAAGAAATTGGAATAAACACAAAACCTTACTTATTCAGATGTGTCAATTGTGGCATTTTTCATTTTGCTTAAATAAAATAACACTAAACCTCATTTTTTTTTTCTCACCTGATTCTTAACCATTCTCTTTATACAGACAGCTATCCAAGGTTAAACAACAACAAAAAAAAACCACTACATTTTAAAATTTTTGTTATAGACCTTTTAAAAAAGTTGCATAACTTAATACAGCTGATTTTGTAATCAGAAATGTAACACCAAGAACAGTTTTCTTCAGTAGTATAAAGTTGAAATTTAAGAATAATCAGGATGCAATCAAAAGCTGATTATAAATGAACAATAATGAACATTAAAAAAATCATTTCTGAGGGTTATAATGGGAAAAACAGGAGTAATAGCAATAGTCGAAAATGGAGTTTAATAAAAAGAAGGTATCATTATGCTAATACGGAAATAATGGATGAAAAGCAGCCAGCAATGATATTCCATAGAATTCTCAAGGAGTTTTGAAAAGAATGGAGGCAACAGACAGTTAAGAGAGTAAAAATCTATATACTTGTGTGTATTTACTGCCTTTGATGAAGTCATCTAGGAAACACTGTAGTGGGTTTTTAGGAGTAAACCAAATTTTGGTTCTAGATGCTGGTAGATGACATGGAAAAAAAGGTGCAGTTGTTTCTGTTTCTGGCCCACAGATCAACATTGTGGTTCTAGATAAGACATTCAACTTCTCATAGACTCAGTTTACTCGTTAAACTGTTTTAACATTTATTGTACACTAATTATGTGCCAGTGATTGTGCTATGTACCAGTGTTTCTTGCCTGTGTATATACACAGCTTTGCAAAATGGCTACTAACGCAATGCTTCCTGTGATGTGGGGTGCATACCTTTGGCACTTTGTAAGACTAGGTAATATGGGGATGTGGCATCAAATACCAGTGAATCACATAGGAAACTTCTTTCTTTTAAATCTTTGAAACCTTCAGATTTTATCAAGGAGAATTATTTGGTTCTGTGCCAGTGTTTTAAGATCTTCAGCGCAGGACTTTTTCCTGGACTAACCAGATTTGAATTTCTTTTAATTTTAAATTGTATTTATATCACCTTCTAGTAATGCAAACAGCATGGGTAGTGATATAGAGTACTCTTTTTAAAATGAATTTAAAACCAGCCACATAAAGAAGTTGATAATAGTATTACTCTTCTGTGGATATAGCAAGAATTGTGTGTGAATGATTGTCATTTGGGGAAACTTTGAACCAGTGTAACCCTTAAATTTGTCTTCGTTTGTGTTCTCTGGTAGCAGAGCCTGAGAAAAGGATTCATGTGAAAGTGATTTGAGGGAAAGGTATTCCTAGGAAAATCTGGAAGTTGATTGGGGATGTTGAGCTTGGGGAGGAGGAGACTGAGAAGGGTATGTTAATAAGCTGAGTCTCAAGGTGATAGCTTTGCTTTATTTCAACAGGGCAGCTTTAGAGAAAGTGCAAGTAGATTACACCTCAGTGTTGTCCTCTTTAGGAGAGAGGGAGTTGGGGTATTTATATACCCTCATCCATTTGGGATATAAATTCCCAGGCACTTCTGTGTCTTCATGCTAAAGAGCAAGTTGGTGTCAGTACCCCATAACAAAGGGCCACAGGGCCTGGCTTTTGGGAAGGAGTGAGAGCATACAGTGTTTGTGTGCAAAAATGGTGGAGGCAGAAAATAAAATCATGGACATGAGAACAGACTTGTGCTTGCTGAGGGGGAGGGGGAGGGAGTGGGATGAATTGGGAATTTGGGGTTAATAGATACAAACTATTGCCTTTAGAATGGATAAGCAATGAGATCCTGCTGTATAGCACTGAGAACTATGTTTAGTCACTTATGATGGGGCATGATAATGTGAGAAAAAAGAATGTATACATGTATGTGTGACTCAGTCATCTTGCTGTACGGTAGAAAATTGACAGAACACTGTAAACCAGCTATAATGGAAAAAATAAAAATCATTATAAATGAAAAAAAATGGTGGAGGGATCTGAGGCTGTGTGGGTAGAGAACTGATGGCATCTGCTGCAAGCCTCTTCCATATTTAAATGACATGTAAACCACTTACTAGCCTCGTGCCTTGGACATTTGGTTTAAGCCATTGTGTCTTGATTTCCTGTTTTAGGTTAGAATAACAGTAGAACTTGTCTACGGGATTTTTGTGATTTTAAATAACAGTATTAAAGATTTAAGATTTGGAGTTCCTGTCGTGGCTCAGTGGTTAATGCATCCGACTAGGAACCATGAGGTTGCGGGTTCAATCCCTGGCCTTGCTCAGTGGGTTAACGATCCGGCGTTGCCTTGAGCTGTGGTATAGGTCATAGACGTGGCTCGGATCTTGCGTTGCTGTGGCTCTGGCGTAGGCTGGTGGCTACAACTCCGATTAGACCCCTAGCCTGGGAACAACCTCCATGTGCCATGAGTGTGGCCCTAGAAAAGGCAAAAAGACAAAAAATAAAAATTAAAAAAAAATGAAGATTTAAGATTTTCTTGTAAATCTACTCACTGTTTTTTCAAAATTTAAACCCACAGTTAAGCCTTTTACTTTGAGCAATAATATCCTTGAGTTATGAACTTGATGAGTAATTGATACATATTTCCTTCCTAACATATATTAATCAGCACACACAAGAGGGGCCTGAGACAGTAAAAGCACTCAGGTCAGAACTATTATCTGTTAACTGGAGCTGTCTATTCTTTTCTCCAGACAAGGCCTGCTGCATTTCTCAGCTGGCCTTGCAGCTGGACATGGTCATATGTCTGAGTTCTAGAGCAGTGGAATGTGACTAGAGGTGGTGTGGCCCAGTCTAGCTCATGAAGAACTCCTACATGGTTACTTTATGCTTTTGTGCCTTTCTGTTGGCTGAGATAGTGATGACCAAGGTAATTTGGGAGGCTTAAGGTTAAGATGGCAGAGCCTCTGTCACCTGGGTACCTGGGCAGCCTCCATGAAGAAGAACCCCGTATCTACCTGTTCATCTTCCTAGAATTGACTTTAGCAAGAAGAACACTTTTGTTGTGTTGAGCTACATTGTGTGGGGGTGTATTTGTTACCATAAACTCTCATCCTGAACCGATTCGGAGCTTAAAAAAATGTTGGATAAAATTCCACTTATGACCTTGAGTGCATCGGTTTGCCTCATATGTAAAACGGGGATGTCAGTGACTTCAAGAGTGGATGTGAGAGTCAGTATAGAGATACGGAATGCTTGGTGGGCAGTGAAAAGGTCCACATAGAAAGGGGTTATTGTCATCTTTTACTTTGTACCTATGAAGAACAGGAGGGAGTGGGAGATTCTGTGCCTTTCCAGCTAGGGTTGGAGGACAGTTGTTATTTGTCTGCTATTCTTATCTGTGAGATTCCTCTCAAACTTAACCATATTTACAGGGCTCCTCCTTCCCTGTGACCCTCATCCCTAGGTGTGGTGAACTGGGGAGAGAAGAAGGCCAGGATTGGCCTTAATGTGATGTACAGCTGGTGGCACCCCAGGACTCATGTTTGGGATACCTCTGTGAACATTTTAAATGTTAACAGTTACGCATTTTATAATAGAAAAAATATATAACTTACTAAACCTGTAGTTTCATACATGTTATTGCTTAAGGTGAGGCTAAAGTAAGTATTCAAGTAAAACATAGTAGACTTAAAAAAGTAAGTATTTTTTGTACTTTTGGTAAGGAGCTGTAGCAAAAATTAAGGAAGTTGGGTTTGGGAAGTACTGTAACAGACAGAATCATCTTTAGTTCATCTGTCTTTAGCTGATTGGTTTAGCAAGTGATATTCCAATGCCTACTATCATTTAGGAACATTTTTAGTTACCAGGGATAATAGCAGAACAAAACAGATAAAAAAATTTCTGCCATCTTCCTGGTGGAGAAAGAGGCAATAAACAAAGAACATGTATGGTGTGACAGATGACAGTATGTGCTGTTGAGAAAAATAAGGCAAGGAGGAAAAAAAGAGTGTGGGTAATGGAGTTACACCTTTAATTAGGGCTGTCAGGGAGGTAGTCATTCATAAGGTGGCCTTTGAGTAAAGATCTGAAGGTGGGAGAGGTTTGGAGAAGTTTGGGTGGAGAGTGTTCCAGGTAGGGGAAGGGGCAAGGGCAGAGGCCCTGAGGTGGGGGCATGTGCCTGGCATGTTTACCAGTATATCTGGAGAGAGAGAGAGAGGTGCTTGGCAGGATGGACAGTGCATTATTTTCCTAGAGCTGCCATAAATTACCACCAATGAAGTGGCTTATGACAGCAGAAATTTTTTCTGAGTTCTGGAGGTCAGAAGTCCTGAATCAAGGTGTTAGTAGAATCTGCTCCCCTGAAGGCTCTAGAGGGCCTCATTCCTTGTCACTTCCAGCTGCTGGTGACTGTAGGCATTCCTTGGCTTGTAGCTGCATAGTTCCAATCTTTACCCTCATCTTCATAGGGCTTTTTCCTCTTCTCCAGGTAGTCTTACCTTTTTTTCTCTTACATTTGTCATTGGAATTATGGCACACCCGGATAATCCAGGATTATCTCCTCTGCAGATGCTTATTGTAGTTGCATCTGCAAAATTCTGTTTTCCAAATAAGGTCATATTCAGAGGTTCTCTGATGTGGAGGTTGCAGGTGGGGACCACCATTCAACCCATTACAGGCAAAAGCAAGCGTATTACACATCTTGAAGGACCTGTAGGGAGTTTTAAGGACTTTAGTTTTTATTCTGGTAAGTTAAGTCTTTGAAGCATTAGACCAAGGTTTTTAAAGAGACTTAAAGAAGGTCCTTTTTCTGTGAAAAGAATACACTGTGTATGTGAGCAGCGAAACCATGCAATAATCCAGAAAAATGAAGATGGCTTAGACCAGAGTGTTGGGTATAGATAGATGATAAGAAGTGGTAGGAATCTGGAAACATTTTGAAAGAAGGATCCTGATTTCCTGATGTATTGAATGTCAGGAGTGAAAAGATAGAGATAACTGAATCTTTTTTTTTTCTTTTTAGGGCCGCACCTGCAACATATGGAGGTTCCCAGGCTAGGGGTCGAATTGGAGCTACAGCTGTCGGCCTACACCACAGCCACAGCAATGTGGGATCTGAGCTGTATCTGCGACCTACACCACAGCTGACAGCAACGCTGGATCCTTAACTCACTGAGCAAGTCCAGGGATTGAACCCACAACCTCATGGTTCCTAGACGGATTCGTTTCCACTGTGCCATGATGCGAACTCCCAAGATGAGTGAATCTTAAATAATTGGCAAGGTAGAGGTTAGTTATCAATTTTAATCAGCACTGTAAATTTCCCTAGAAAGCTTCTTTTTAAATACTTTATTTTAAAATAAGTATAGATTCATAGGAAGCTGAAAAGACAGCACAGAGAGGTCCTCTAGTAGTTACATCTTATACAATTAAAAGTATGCCACTCAAACCATAAAATTTGATACTGATTTAAGGTATGTGTATAGTCATATGTCATTTTATCATTTGTGTAGATTTTTGTAACTACCACCACAGTCAAAATACAGAAATATTTCATTGTTCCAAAGATCTGTTTTGTCCTAATCCTTTATAGTCTCTCTCACTGCCTAACTCTACTATTCCTAATCCCTGGCATCTCTATATAATTCCCATCACTATAATTTTGTCTTATGTTGTATAAGTGGAATTGTACATTTTCTGGCTCTTTGAGATGGCTTTTTTTCACTTATCCTAAATTCTTTGAGATCCATCCAAATTACAAGTATTTGTTCCTTTTTATTTCAGAGTAGTATTCCATGGTATGGAATGATCACAGTTTACTCACTTATTGTGCATTTTGGTTGTTTCATTTTTGTCTATTTCAAGTAAAATTTCTGTGGACATTCATTTACAGGTTTTATGTGGAGTTAAATTTTCATTCTGTGGGTAAATGCCTAGGAGTACAATTGCCAGGTCATATTTTGAGTGTATGCTTACTTTTTAAGCAACTGCCAAACTATTTTTCATATTGGCTTTGCTTTTTTCATTTCTACTAGCAATCTGTGAGATCTGTTTTCTCTGCATTCTTGCTATCATTTGATATTCTATCTTAAAAATTTAGCTGTCCTAATTGGTATGTAGCAATATCTCATTGTAGTCCTACTTTGCATTTCCCTAATGGTTAGTGGTATTGTACATCTTTTTATATGCAAATTTATCATCTACATATTTATCGAATTGTTTCTTCATCTCTTTTACCTGTTTTCTAATCAGACTGTTTTGTGTAATGTTTTTGGAACTGCTTTATATATTCTAGGTACTAGTCCTTTGTCAGATGTGTGCTTTGCAGATATTTTTCTCCCAGTGTATGGCTTGTCTTTTTATCCTTTAAGCAGGATCTTTCAGAGAGCCAATTTAAATTTTGATGAAGTCCAGTTTATCTATTTTTGGCTCTGATAAGTGCTTTTGATGTCAGGACTAAGAAGTCTTCACCAAGCCTTAGATCCACAATATTTTCTATGATGTCTTCTTTTTTTTTTTTAATGATTTTTTTCCATTATGGCTGGTTTGCAGTGTTCTGTCAGTTTCCTACTGTTCAGCAAAGAGATCTAGTCACACATACATATATACATTCTTTTTCTCACATTATCCTCCATCATGCTTCATCATAAGTGAAAAGATATAGTTCCTAGTGCTATATATACAGCAGAATCTCATTGCTTAGCCATTCCAACTATGTTGTCTTCTAAAAGTTGTTACAGTTTTACATTTAAATCTGTGATCCATTTTTAGTTAATTTTTATATGAAGTGTGATGATTCGATTAAGGTTCCTTTTTTGCCCATGGGTGTTCAGTCCCTGAAGTATCATTTATTAAAAAGTCTATCTTGCCTCCATTGATTTGATTTTGCTCAGAAAACTTTTAAATCTTCTGATGAAATTTTGGAATATTAGAACTGCTAGGCATCTTTAACACATTTCTTACCCAGTAAAGCATTTGAATTGCAGAGAAGTTAAATATCGGAGACCAGTTACAGTGCCTTGGTTAAAGCAAGAATTTGAACCCCTGTCTTCTAACTCCCTTTCCAGGACAATAATGGCTTCTAACTCCAGTGAAGTAAAGTAAACGGATTTAGGTGTTTGGATATTTTTTTGTTTTTGATGTAAACTCAGTCATTTGTGTCTTTACATGACATCATTTAGTTTTTTAGCTTTTCTGAATTAAGGGCCATTTTGAGATTCTGGAAAGAGATATTGAACATTTGTGCTTAATATTTCCAAGGGCTCTGTGCTAATAAACCCTAGCTGAGCTCTGCTATCCATCTGTATTAAAAAGATATTACTCTCAAAACTTGGTATTTGGTTGAAATCAGTTTATATATTTTCTAGTGTAGTGTAATGGACTACAGGAACCTGGAGAATGTACCTATTGGTGATAATCTCAGTAACATTTATAGCTTGTTGATCAAATAAAAATTGTTGAAATGGGTTCAGGTGGTGTGATGACAAAAGATTTGTTTCTCTCAGCTTCCTTTCTGTGGTTCTCTCAGGAAAAAAATTACAGAAGTTCGAGTGTTCCTTGACTCTTTAAAGAATCCCATACATAGACTGTAACAATTCTACTTCAGTGGTGGTTTATAGAATCTTAGGGCTGTAAGGAACTTTGGAAATGATTCAGTGCTAACACAGAAGTCAGTGCCATTTTATATGGGCAGTGAAAAGCTGTTTATGGTCACTGGGAACAAAAATCTGTGTTTTTTGCTTTTACACTAGAATATGGTGGTTATATGGAATCAAAGTGATGTTTTAAAGCCTTTGTTTTTATTCAGCTTTAGTCCTAAATACTGTAACCAAGACCCTGAAGCAGTATTCATAGTTTGGTGGCTGGGCATGGGGGTGGAGGAAATAGGGAAAGTTTGGTGGAAGGGTACACACGTTCAGTTTTAAGATGAATAAGGTCTAAAGACCTAATTAAAACATGATGCCTGTAATTGATAACACTGTTATATATTTGAAATTTGCTGAGAGAATAGAACTTAAATATTCTCACCAAAAAAGGAAGGAAGGAAGGAAAGAAGGAAGGAAGGAAGGAAGAAAGAAAGAAAGAAAGAAAGAAAGAAAGAAAGAAAGAAAATAACATGTGAAGAGATGGAAATGGATGTGTCCATTCACTTGATGTTAATCCTTTCACAGTGTATAAATGTATCAGATCATCACATTGTGTAGTTAAATATCTTGCAGTTTTGACAATTAGGCCTCAGTAAACTTGCGGAAAAATAAAAAATTAAGCAATCTTGAAAGGCAAAAAAAACAAAAACACAGGCTCTAAAGGTAGACTTCTTGGTTCTAATCCTATTTCTGACCTAACTAGATGTGTGTTTTTAAGCTGATAAATTAAACTCTCAGAACTTTATTTTCTGCATGTTCCAGTGAGGAAATAAAATAAGGAAGTTGTAAAGACTTAGAAAGTTTATGACTAGGCAGGGAACATAGTAAGCATTCACTATATGGTGGTTATGGTGATGATATTAGTAGTACTGGTTGTTTTGTTAGGAGCAATAAAAAATAATACATTTTTTTCTTTAAAGTTTAATAAGTTGAACATTTTCTTTATTGTTTTACATATGGGGGTGCTGTAAGGTGTTTACATAGTGTGTTTTCTTAAAGAGCTATATAACTTATTTTAAATACTATATAACTGCCCTGTTTGGAAAGTAAGAGTCCATTCTGATGATATTTTCTCTGTGTCATCAGAAGCCTGTCTTAAGAGAGTAATCTTGGTCCCATGGTATATACGGACCACCCTGATGTTTCCTCTTTCATCTCACTTTGAGCCTCATTCTCTTTTCTCCTTCTTCACGTGAACTCACATGCAAACCTAAACTCCCATGTTCATATTACACAGAACTGTGAGGTCCATTCAGACACTGGCTTGGATGTCCTTGTGTTTTTGTACATTAGGTTTCTTCTGCTGGAAATGCCTTTTCCTAAAATCTCGGTTGTCTTCAAGGTTTACCCCAAAGGATACTTCTTATAAGGTTTTCTGTGTTTCTCACTGTTATCTTTCTCCCACCCACCTCCAGAGGCTGAGTCTCTTTCATCTTTTTATCACTAGCATCCAGCACACGGAGGTTCTGTAGAATGAATATATACAATTGCTGGTTAACAGAAGCTTACACTCAATTGAAGGAAGCAGTTTTCTGCTTCTGATAAATAATTAGTATCTTTAAATTATCCAGGAAAAGTTTGGGTGTGTGGATAGCATCACCAGAACTTGAAAAGTTGAGAGAATATTATGTTTCTTATTTAATAAAAAAGTGCCTCATGGATAACTGAGAAAAATTTAATTGAAGGAATAATCAGGTATTGCTTCCAGCCATCCCCGCCCCAACCATGAGAAAAACCAATTACTTTCTCTTTTACCTAAGGAACTGTTTAATCAGTGTGATTTGGAATAGACTGTAAAGGAGAAGTTAAGAGGTGATAGTTTAATATCTGTCCTTAACTTTCAGGGCTGGAAAGCTTTGTGGTATGCCTGTAGTTGACACTTTTAAAATTCTTTATAGTTATTAGCATGGTTTTTAATACATTAGAATTTACTGTACTAAATGACAATGTTGCAAATAAATACGGGCATAGTTGGAAAAGCTTTTAGTTCTAATGCAATGTTAGCTATATTTACAGAGGACAGGATATTTGAATACCCTCCCCCTTTTTGGTTGTGGTTCTAATCCTAGCTTTGTATTTAGTTTCCAAAGTTTACTTATTTGTTTCTCATGTTTTCATTTATTTCGTGATATAAAGTGAAATAATCAATGACAATAAGATAAACTATTTGAGAGGAACAGCAAAGCCAAAAATCTCATCTTTTCTAAAATAATTTCATTTGCTTGGATATGAAAACTATTTTGGGGAAAACCTTTGATTTTAAAAAAAAATTATTGTTTTCATCTAGATATTTTGTACCTCTTTGCTAAACAATTCTGTTTTTTTTCTGCCTAGTCTGTTTAAGTTTTTATAAACCATCTCAAAATAGGATGTCTTCTAGCTTGACAGGTAGCAATTGGTTTTATATGAAAACAGTTCTGCTAGGAATTTGAGAAGATTTTAAGAAAACTTTTCTTACAGATAAGTAATGTTTTAAAGGTATCATGTTGCTGATGTGAAATGACTGATATAAAGCACAGTGTTGTTAAAAAAAACTATGAATGTCAGATATTTTGAATATCTGGCCCAAAGAGGTAATACTATTTATGTTTTTAAAATTTGTATTTCTGGATAAAAAAATTTCAGTTGGATTTGTTCTAAAAAATCTTGGAACTACAGAAAAATATTAAAGGGTTGTAAAGATCCCAGGCAATCACCTATGCTCCAGAGAAAGCCATTGTGAATGCTAGTGTGGGCCTTTTCATTATTTTGCATACCTGTGCATTATGTATATGCCTGCATCTTCTTTTAAACAAAATTAGGATTGTACTAGTTTGATAATTTTTTTTGTTATTTCCCTCTCACTTGACATAAAATAGGAGTACTAACCTATACATTAAGACTTTTTGAAAATAATAATTTCTGGTGCCAAAGGTTTTGAAGAAAAAGGAAACTGTGCTCACATGGATGTTCTCATATATTTTATTTGCTTATTAATGGGCATTTGTGTTATTTTTGATATTCTACTGTTTTAATGTAATCAATATTCTTATATATAAATTTGTTCACTAATCAAATTTTTTATGTTATGTCTTTGTATTCCATTAATTAATGAATTTTATTACAAATATAGGTGTACATAAATCATCACAAGTCAATTTGATAGCATTTCTGTCCCAAACCCTCTGTGCATTCTCCCCACCCCCCAGATTGTCTTATTTGGAAACCATAGGTTTTCCAATGTCTGTGAGTCATTATCTGTTCTGCAAAGAAGTTCATTGTGTCTTTTTAGTTTCCATATGTAAAAGGTAGCATTGGATGTTGCTGTCTCATTGTCTGACTGGTTTCACTTTGCATGATAATTTCTGGGTCCATCCATGTTGCTATAAATGTTGGTAATTCGTTCCTTTTAATGGCTGAGTAATGCTCCATTGTGTGTATGTACCATATCTTCCCTATCCACTCTTCTGTCGATGGGCATTTATGTTGTTTCCATGACCTGGCTATTGCATAGAGGGTGAATGAACACTGGAGTACATGTGTCTTTTTTTTTTTTTTT
>PVHT021183699.1:50251934-50326195 GCA_004024745.2 Catagonus wagneri | reverse complement strand
CGATTTTCCTGTCTCAATCCAGCTGCTGCGTTTTTCTCAGGCTTTGATGTCCCTCTAGTTCCGATGGTCGTTGATCCGCTGATCGTTGTTTAGGTTTCTTCCCAGGAAACTTTTCTTTTTCACAGCTCCCTCCCTGGAGTGCTGGTTACGGTCCTAATTGCCTTTCTCTCTCACCTTTTTTTTTTTTTTTTCTTCACTTACTCTACCCAGTTATTTAAAGGGTTTCTTGCAGTTTTTGGAGGTTTAAATTGATCAGCATTCAGATGATGATTTGTCCGACTTGTTTTATATTTAGATGCGTTTTGTGATGTATTTGTGGGAGAGTGTGAGCGCGACCTCTTACTCCTCCGCCATCTTGCCGCCTCTCACATGTGTCTTTTTGAGTCATGGGTTTCCTCTGGATAGATGTCCAGGAGTGAGATTGCTGGATCAAATGATAATTCTATTTTGAGTTTTCTGAGGAATCTCCATAATGTTTTCCTCAGTGGTTGCAACAATTTGCATTCCCACCAGCAGTGTAATAGGGATCCTTTTTCTCCACACCCTCTCCAGCACTTATTGTTTGTAGACTTTTGGATGATGGCCATTCTGACTGGTGTAAGGTGGTACCTCATAGTGGTTTTGATTTCCATTTCTCTAATGAGGAGCAATTTTGAACATCTTTTCATGTGTTTTTTGGCCATCTGTATGTCTTCTTTGGAGAATTGTTTGTTTAGATCTTCTGCCCATTTTTGGATGGGGTTGTTTGTTTCTTTGGTGTTGAGCTGTAGGAGGTGTTTGTACATTTTGGAGATTAATCCCTTGTCCGTTGATTCATTTGCAAATATTTTCTCCCATTCTGTGGGTTGTCTTTTCATTTTGTTTAGGGTTTCCTTAGCTGTGCAGAAACTTTGAAGTTTAACTAAGTCCCATTTATTTTTCTTTTTATTGTCTTTTCTTTGACAGATGGATCTGAGAAGATGTTGCTTTCATTTATGTCAGAGTGTTTGGCCTGTGTTTTCTTCTAAGAGTTTGATAGTATCTGGTCTTATATCTAGATCTTTAATCCATTTTGAGTTTATTTTTGTGCATGTTGTTAGGAAGTGTTCCAGTTTCATTTTTTTACATGTGGCTGTCCAGTTTTCCCAGCACCACTTACTGAAGAGGCTGTATTTTGTCCAATGTATATTCTTGCCTCCTTGGTCATAGATTAGTTGACTATAGATGCGTGGGTTTAATTCTGGGCTTTCTGTCCTGTTCCACTGATCTATATTTCTGTCTTTGTGCAAGTACCATACGGTTTTGATGACTGTAGCTTTGTAGTAGAGTCTGAAGTGAAGGAGGCTGATTCCTCCAGCTCCATTTTTCTTTTTCAGGATATCTTTGGCTATTCTGAGTTTTTTGTGCTTCCAAATAAACTTTATTTATTTTTTTTTAATTTTTGCATTATAGCTGGTTTACAGATTTCTGTCAAATTTTCCAACTGCACCGCGTGGTAACCCGGTTACATGTACATATATGGATTTGTCACATGTAATTAGACATAGTTCCCTGTGCTATATAACTGGATCTCCTTGCTTTTCCATCGCCGAAGCACTAGTAAACCCCATTCCCTCCTACCCCCTCCCCCACACCCTTGGCAACCCCAAGTCTGTCCCCCAAGTTCGTGATTTTCTTTTCTGTTGAAAGGTTCATTTGTGCATTATATTAGATTCTTGTTATGAGATATCATATGGCATCTGTCTTTCTCCTTCTGGCTTGCTTCACTCAGCATGAGGGTCTCTAATTCCATTCTTGCTGTTGCAAATGACATTATTTTATCCTTTTTTATGGCTGAATAGTATTCCTGCATATATATATATATATACCACATCTTCCTAATCCAATCATCTGTCGATGGACCTTTGGGTTGTTTCCATGTCTTGGCTATTGGGAATAGTGCTGCAGTGAACATGTGTGTGCAGGTATCTTTTTCAAGGAGATTTTTGTCTGGATATATGCCCAAGAGTGGGATTGCTGGGTCATATGGTAGTTCTATGTAGTTTTCTAAGGTACCTCCATACTGTTTTCCATAGTCGTTGTACCAGCTTACATTCCCACCAACAGTGCAAGAGGGTTCCCTTTTCTCTACACCCCCTCCAGCATTTGTTGTTTGTGGACTTAATAATGATGGCCGTTCTGACTGGTGTGAGGTGGTATGTCATGGTAGTTTTGATTTGTATTTCTCTAATCATCAATGATGTTGAGCATTTTTTCATGTGCTTGTTTACCATCTGTATATCTTCTTTGGAGAAATGTCTATTCATGTCTTTTGCCCATTTTTCAATGGGGTTGTTGACTTTTTTGGGGTTGTGCTTCATCAGTTGTTTGTATATTTTAGAGATTAAGCCCTTGTCAGTTGCATCATTTGAAACAATTTTCTCCCATTCTGTAAGTTGTCTTTTAGTTTTCTTTTTGGTTTCCTTTGCTGTGCAAAAGCTTGTCAGCTTCATTAGGTCCCATTGGTTTATCTTTGCTTTTATTTCTGTTGCTTTGGGAGACTGCCCTGAGAAAACATTTGTAAGGTTGATGTCAGAGAATGTTTTCCCAGTGTTTTCTTCCAGGAGTTTAATTGTGTCTTGTCTTATATTTAAGTCTTTAAGCCATTTAGAGTTTATTCTTGTGCATGGTGTGAGAATGTGTTCTAGTTTCATTGATTTGCATGCAGCTTTCTAAGTTTCCCAGCAATGCTTATGGAAAAGACTGTCTTTTTCCCATTTTTAGTTCTTGCCTCCTTTGTCAAATATAAATTGGCCGTAGGTATCTGGGTTTATTTCTGGGTTCTTTATTCTGTTCCATTGGTCCGTATGTCTGTTTTGGTACCAGTACCACACTGTCTTGATTGCTGTGGCCCTGTAATATTGTCTGAAGTCTGGGAGAGTTACGCCTCCTGCTTGGATTTTGTTCCTCAGGATTGCTTTGGCAATTCTGGGTCTTTTGTAGTTCCATATAAAATTTTGAATTGTTTGTTCTAGTACTGTGAAGAATGTCATGGGTAATTTGATAGGGATTGCATTGAATCTGTAGATTGCTTTGGGTAGTAAGGCGATTTTTGCAACATTAAGTTTTTCGACCCATGAGCATGGAGTATCTTTCCAGTGTTCGTATCTTCTTTGATCTCCTTGATTAATGTTTTGTAGTTCTCTGCATATAAGTCTTTCACCTCCATGGTCCTGTTTATTCCCAGGTACTTGATTTTTTGGGGTGCATTTTAAAAGATATAGTATTTTGGTATTCTTTTTCTATACTTCATTGTTAGTAAACAGAAATGTGATTTATTTCCGAACGTTAACCTTATATCCTGCTACTTTGCTGAATTTGTTGATCAGTTCAAGTAATTTTGGGGTTGAGTCTTTGGTGTTTTCTATATATAGTGTCATGTCATCTGCATAGAGTGACAGTTTTACCTCTTCTCTTCCTATTTGGATGTCTTTTATTTCTTCTGTTTGTTTGATTGCTGTAGCTAGGACTTGCAATATTATGTTGAATAATAGTGGAGAGAGTGGGCATCCTTGTCTTGTTCCACATTTTAGTGGGAAGGCTTTCAGCTTTTCTCCATTGAGTATTATATTTGCTGTGGGTTTTTCATATAGGGCCTTTTATGTATTCACACTTTGATAAGAGTTTTGATCATAAATGGATGTTGGACTTTGTCAGGTGCTTTTTTCTGCATCTATTGAGATGATCATGTAGTTTTTGACTTTTCTTTTGTTAATGTGGTGAATGACGTTGATTGATTTGCGTAAGTTGAAATATCCTTGTGCACCTGGGATGAATCCCACCTGGTCATGGTGTATGATCTTTTTGATATGTTGTTGGATTCGGATGGCTAAAATTTTGTTAACAATTTTTACATCTATGTTCATCAAAGATATTGGCCTATAGTTCTCTTTTTTTGTGGTGTTTTTGTATGGTTTTGGAATTAAGGTGATGTTGGCATCATAGAATGTCCTTGGGAGTGTTCCTTCTTCTTCAATCGTTTGGAAAAGCTTAAGGAGGATGGTTATGAGTTCCTCTTTGTATGTTTGGTGGAATTCACCTGTGAAGCCATGTGGTCCTGGACTTTTATTTGTAGGGAGTGTGTTGATGACATACTCAATTTCATATCTAGTGATTGGTCTGTTCAATTGATTTATTTCTTCTTGATTCAGTTTTGGCGGGGTGTAAGTCTCTAAAAGCTTGTCCATTTCTTCTAGGTTATCACATTTGTTGGCATACAATGGTTCATTGTATTCTCTCATGGTTTTTGGTACTTTTGTAATATCCGTTGTGATTTCTACTTTTTCATTTCTTATTTTGTTTATTTGGGTTTTTTCTCTCCTCTTCTTGGTGAGTCTAGCCAGAGGTTTGTCAATCTTGTTTACCTTTTCCAAGAACCAGCTCTTGGATCTATTGATTTTTTTCTATTGTTTTTTGAATCTCTATTTTATTGATTTCCTCTCTGATCTTTATGATTTCCTTCCTTCTGCTGACTTTAGGGTGTTTTTGTTCTTCTTTTTCTAATTCATTTAAGTGATGAGTTACGTTGTCGATTTGAGATTTTTCTTCTTTTTTGAGGAAGGCCTGTGTTGCTGGGAACTTCTCTCTAAGCACTGCTTTTACGGCATCCCATAGATTTGGAGTGGTTGTGTCATCATTCTCATTTTTCTCAAGGTATTTTTTTTTTATCTCTTTCTCGATTTCCTCATTGACCCATTCGTTTTTTATAGCATGTTGTTTAGTCTCCATTTAGTATGTTTTTTCTCATTTCCTTTTCTGTGGTTGATTTCTAGTTTCATGCCTTCGTGGTCAGAGAAGATACTTGAAATAACTTCTGTACTCTTAAATTTGTTGAGATTAGCTCTGTGCCCCAGTATGTGATCTATCCTTGAGAATGTTGCATGTGCACTTGAGACGAATGTATATTCTGATATTTTTGGATGTAATGTCCTGAAAATGTCAGTTAGGTCTAACTTTTCTATTGTGTCATTTAGGATCTCTGTTGCCTTACTGATTTTCTTCCTAGAGGATCTGTCCATTGATGTGAATGGAGTGTTAAAGTCTCTTACAATTATTGTATTGCCATCTGTTTCTCCTTCTATGTCTGATAGTACTTGTTGTAGGTATTTGGGTGCTCCTATATGAGGGGCATATATATTGACAATTATAATATCCTTTTCTTGAATGGATCATTTAACCATTAAGTAATGTCCTTCTTTGTCTTTCTTTATGACCTTCATCTTAAAATCTTATTTTGTGTGATATGAGTATTGGCACTCCTGCTTTACTTTCTTGTCCTTTGGCATGAAATGTCTTTCCCTATCCCCTCACTTTCAGTCTATCTATGTCCTTTGCTCTAAGGTGAGTCTCTTGTAGACAGCAGATTGTAGGTTTTCGCTTATTTATCCATTCTGCCACTCTGTGTCTTTTGATTGGAGCATTCAGACTATTGACATTTAAAGTGATTATTGATAGATATATATTTATTGCCATTTTAGATCTTGTTTCCAATTGATTGTATGTTTCTCTTTTCTTCTTTTCTTTTTTTTGGATGGATGGGTTCCAATTATTTTATACTTAATTTCTTTTCTTTTCAGTATTTCTGGATTAGATGTCCCATTTTGGTTTATGGTCGCCCTGTTTTTTAAGTATGTTAACACCTTCTTATATCTGCTTGCTGTGGCATGATAACCATATAGGCTTAAGAAAAGAAAATAGAAAAAGAATAAAGAAAAAAAGTTTTTTTTTTAAAGTTTAAAAGGAAAAAACATAAAAAAAGAAATAGTCTACATTTACCTATTTTCCCTCCCCACAATGTATGAGGTTGTTGTCTTTTGTAATTTAATTTAATTAATTTATTTTGGCATCTTCATGTTTAGATCTGTATTCTGGCTTATTTGAATGATTGCTTCACATTTGTGGTTTCCTCCATTCTAATTCTCTCTCATTACTTTTCTTTCTTTCTTTCTTTTTATAGGAACCTTTTCATCATTTCTTTTAGAAAGGGTTTAGTATTGCTGTACTCTTTTGGCTTTTGTTTGTTGGGGAAATTCTTTATATTCCCTTCTATTTAAAATGATATTCTTTCTGGGTAGAGTATTCTAGGTTGCAGACCTTTTCCTTTCAGCACTTTAAATGTATCTTGCCATTCCCTTGTAGCCTGTAATGTTTCTGTAGAGAAATCAGTTGACAGCCTTATGGGGGATCTCTTATAATTAATGCTTTGCTTTTCTTTTGCTGCCTTTAGGATCCTCTCTTCATCTTTTATTCTTGCCATTTTAAATATAATATACCTTGGTGTGGGTCTGTTTGGGTTCAACTTTTTTGGGGCCCTCTGTGCATCCTGTATCTTGATGTCAGATTCCTTCAGATTTGGAAAGTTTTCAGACATAATTTCTTCAGATATGTTTTCAATGCCCTTTTCTTTTTCTTCTCCTTCTGGAATTCCTATTATGTGTAGATTGGGCCACTTTATATTATCCCATAGATCTCTTATGTTGCTTTCATGTTTTTTCATTTGATTTTCTGTCTGCTGTCCTGATTGGGTGATTTCCATTATTCTATCTTCTACATCACTAATTCTTTCCTCTGCATTATTCAAACTGCTCTTTATTGCCTTTAGCTCAGTTTGTATCTCTGCAAATGTGTTTTCTAGCTTTTTTTTGGCTCCTCCTTGTTTTCTAGTTCCTTTCTAAGGGAATCTGCATTGCTGTTTGCATCTTCTCTTAATTCCTGGATTATTCAGCCTTAATTCTTCAAGTATTTCATTACCTCCCTTCTGAACTCCATTTCTGTCAGACTGCAGAGGTCTGTTTCATTGTTGGCTGCTTTAAATGACTTGTCCTGTTCTTTTAACTGGGAATGATTTTTGAGCTTCTTCATCTTGCTTGTGGTTTTCTTTTTCTGTGAGTTTGGGGAAGCTACACTATAGTCTTGTAAGGCTACTTCTAGGCAGGAGCACGCCTTTGTATTGTTTGGTGGGGTTACTATTTATTTTCGGTGTGGGAGTGTGAATATTTTTTGTTTTTTTCTTTGGAGTGAGCAGGCTGTTATCTCAGTGGTACTCTGAATGTTCTCTGGGAGAATGAAGAAATGGCTATGGTCAACAGTTGGTGCCCAGTCTCTGGGTTCTCAACTGCAGGAAGGTGGCGCTGGCTACTCCTAGTTGCCAGGCCCTGGTAAGTGCTCATGAGTTCTAGGCAGATCTACCAGGTGTCCAGAGCAATTGGCAGTAGCAGCAGCAGGAAGTATGATTTCCTGGGGGAGTGAGAGCCACAACAGGTAGCATTTGATTGCAAAGTCCTCTTTGAGGTGATTGGAACCACAGAGGGTACCTGTCAGAGGCTGTCTCATTAGGCTGCTGTTGGCTCTGCCCTCCCACTGATGCTTGCTTGTGGGTCGGCGCGGGCTCCTGGCTCCGTTGGCTGGTGCAGTGCTCTGCCCCCCTGCAGAGGCTGACTCTGCAGGGCTGGCGCTGGCTCTGCCCTTTTGCCAATGCTGGCTCTGTGTGGTAGTGCAGGGCTCCGCCCACCAGAGATGCTAGCTCCTGGCTCCGTGGGCTGGCACAGGGCCCCACCCCCACCGATGCTGGTTGGTGTGGGCTCCTGGCTCCATGGCCTGGTACAGAGCTCTACCTGACCGTCACTGCTGACTCCACAGGCTTCCAGGCATGGGCTCTGACCCCGCCACTACCACTGCTGTCTCCACTGGCTCCGCCCCACTGCCGCTGCTGTCTCTGTGGCAGGGACTCTGGCACCCCACCCTCTGCGCTAGTTCAAGGTGCTTCCTATTGTGGTTAGCCCCTCCTCCTCTCCTCCTCCCTGACAGTGGAAGCTTGCCTCCCCTGTGGGACCAGACTTCCCCAGTTCCCTCTGTCCTGGCTTTGCACTCCACAGTCCATAGGGTATCGCCCTCCCTCCCGTGTACTGTTCCCTAGCCTCTCTCCGCAACCACCAGGGACCTCAGCCCTCTCCCAGGGACTAACCTCAGGAGCCTATGTCTCAGCTCCCAGGCACCACCCAGCGCCTCAGGCTGTGGTGTCTGTGCCTGTATTCAGTTCCTCTGTGTGAATCTCTAACTCAGCTTTTCCATTCTCAATGCAGCTGCTGCGTTTTTTTCAGGCTTTGAGGTCTCTCTAGCTCCCTTGATTGTTGGTTAGGTGGCTTCCCAGGGTGTGGGTTCCTTTTCTTTTTCACAGTTCCCTCCCTGGGGTGCTGGATGCCATCCTGATTCCTTTTTGCTCTCTCTCTCTTTTTTTTTTTTTTTTTTTCTGTTGTTCTACCCAGTTATTTCAAGAGTTTCTTACAGTTTTTGGAGGTTTAAATTAAGCAGTATTCAGATGATGTTTTGTCCAAGTTGCTTTATACTTAGATGGTTTTTTTGATGTGTTTGTGGGAGAAGGTGAGCATGACGTCTTACTCCTCTGCCATCTTGCTGCCATCCCCAAACAAAACTTTAAAATATTTTCTTCTAGTTCTGTGAAAAATGTCCTTGGTAATTTGGTAGGGATTGCATTGAATGTGTAGATTGCCTTGGTTAGTATAGTGATTTTGATAATATTGACTCTTCCAATCCAAGAGCATGGTATGTCTTTCCATCTGCTCACGTCATCCTTGATTTCTTTCATCAGTGTCTTATAGTTTTCAGAGTACAGGTCTTTTGTCTCTTTAGGTAGGTTTATTCCTAAGTATTTGATTTTTTTTGATGCAATGGCAAGCGGGATTGCTTTCCTAATTTCTCTTTCTGATGTTCCATTGTTAGTATATTGGAATGGAGTTGATTTCTGTGTATTAATTTTGTATCCTGCGACTTTGCCATAGTCAAACCAATTTTTAAGCTGTTTTGTCAGACTGACCTCTAGAAAGGCTATAAAAATTTATACTCCACCCCATGATGACAAAAAGTAATAGCAAGAATAGTGACTGTTATTCACTGACAGTTTATTATATGTTATGTGCTCCATCCTATTCAAAGTTCTTTATGTGGATTAACTCACTTATTCTTCACAAAAATGCTAGTCTCCTTTCAGTGATAGGAAAATCAACATGGAGTATATGAGAACGTGTGTTTTTTGTACCCTGACCAACATCAAATATCATAATTAAAAAAAAAGTTTTTCTCTGCGTTGCTGTGGTTGTGGTGTTGGCCAGCAGCTGTAGCTCTGATTTGATCCCTAGCCGGGGAACCTCCATATGCCGTGGGTGCGGCCCTAAAAAAAAAACAAAAAACAAATCTTTATAAAAAAAGTTTTTCTATTTTTTAGATGGGAAATAACTTATTGTTTCAGATTTAATTCTTATTATACTACAAAGATTGCACACTGTTTTTTAATCTGCCCAAAAGCAAACACTGTTATCTTCCTCTGTCTTAGGAAGGAATGTATTCCTGAAAATCTTAATGAAATACTTAATAAAAATTCTCATGAATCAAAACTATAGTTACACTGATTTCAGTAGGAAGTTTTTGAATGTATTCTTAAACTCCAAAATTCATACCAATTTTATGCTGAACAATACGAAACCCTGTTAAAATGGACACAGTTTCTTCAGGCATTAACGTCAGTCATCATAGCGTGACATTACAAGATGGTTTCCTTTCATTATTTACCCTGTAACATGGCTGTTCCCCATGTTCTGTAAACTTTTATTAGCTTTACATAGCGTGCACTTAATATTCTACTTGCCAAGTATTCATTGATCCCAGTGTTTATGTAATTGAAACTTTAATGCAAGCTCCATTCAAGAAAATTGTAAAGTGTACAGAAAAAAAAAATCAGTGGAAACAGTGTAAGTGATACATGAATTAATGCTTATGAACTAGCAAACCACATGCACACTTAAATCAAATATAAGGCCACTTGCATGATGTCGATTGTGTTTTTCGTGCGCCTGCAGCATATGGAAGTTCCCAGGTTAGGTGTTGAATCAGAGCTATAGCTGTTGGCCTATACCACAGCTACAACAATGTGGGATCCAATCCATGTCTGTGACTCAAGCCACAGTTCATGGCAACGCCGGGTCCCTGACCCACTGAGTGAGGCCAGGGATCGAACCTGCATCCTCATGGATACTAGTCAGGTTTGTTTCTGCAATGCCACAGTGGGAAGTCCCAGCATGAAGTCTCTTGTTTTCCAGCTTTTGGCTGCTCACAAAATATGAGATATCAGAAATCATTCTTGTAAATGTAGACAGATGCCATGTAAGCTGAAGCAGGTTTGGAGTTCCCGTTGTGGTGCAGTGGAAACGAATCCAACTAGGAACCATGAGGTTGCGGGTTCAGTCCCTGGCCTCGCTCAGTGGGTTAAGGATCCAGCATTGCCGTGAGCTGTGGTGTAGGTAACAGATGTGGCTCTGACCTGGCATTGTTGTGGCTGTGGCATAGGCTGGCAGTGTAGCTCTGATGAGACCCCTAGCCTGGGAACCTCCATATGCCATAGGTGCAGCCTTAAAAAAAAAAAAAAAAGCAATAAAAAAGAATAAAAAATAAGCTGAATCATGTTTATTACATGAAACTTTTCATTAAGTTTAATTCTTGTAACCTGATGGATATATTTTAGGGTCTTATTGTATTATAAATAATTGGGATTGGGGAGAGGGATTGAAGCTTATTTCTTACTTCATTGCTTAGGTAAGCATTTTAATTGAGTTTCACAAATGGAGGTTTTGGTGCAAAGAGGCAATGTGATTAGATTTCAGATTTTAAAGAACCATGTTGACTATTGGATGGAGAGGAGACTGTAGCCGCAGAAGTAGAAGTAGTGAATCAAGAGTTAGGAAGCTGCCTGGAGAGTCAAGTAGAAAGATTCAGGTGTGATTTCTTAGACCACCTGCTGCAGGATTACCTGGGATGCTTGTTAAAAATGCAGATTCTTGGATCCCCTTAAATATAATCTCTGGTTAAACCCCAGGAATCTTCTCCCTAACAAATATCTTCCACATCAGTGTTTGAGAATCATTGATCTAGCTATCTATGGAGTCCATTTTGGCTCTGACAAAGGGGAAAAAAAGCTCTTGGGTCTGTTTTATGAATTTTTGCATAAGAGAGAAGAAATATTTTAATACCTTTTCATGAGAAATCATTTTGAGGTTGTATTTTGAAAAATAGGGATTAATAGTTACCAGGCATTGTCCTAATTGCTTTAGATACTTTTCTTCTTAAACCTTCAACTAGTGGGCAAGCTCAGTATTAATGACCTAATTTCTAGGTGAAGAAACTGAAATTCATAGAATCTGAAGTTATTTTCAGTTAGAATGCTTTTGTCTACAAGTAAAAAAATCCTGACTCAAACTAGCTTAAATAATGAAGAATTCGTTATTACAAATATCAGACTAGTCCGTTGTTCCCTAGGTGATTCAATGGCTCATGTGGGTTATTGAGATTGTAGGATCTTTGCTTTTCTCTGCTGTGAGGTTTTGGCACTGGTTTTACCTTCACTTTGGAACCAAGGTGACGTTAGCATTACTAGAAGAAAAACAACATTAAGAGGAAGAACAGAGATGATCTGTTTTTGTTATTCTTCTAAGAGGGGAAAGTTCCTGTAACCCTCCCATTAGTCTTCCTCTCACTTGACTCAGAGGAGGATTAGGCCATATGCTTACTGCTGAACCAGCAGAGATGGGATTCCCATCATGGGCTGGGATTTCTGAATGATTTAGAAAGGATACTGGAAGTCATTTATAGTGTCTACTTTGGCCACACTGCTGGTGAGAGGTAGAGCTAGGATGTGAACCCTCTATCTGTCATACTTTAGATTCTATTCCATATGCCTCCTTAAATATCTGTCTACTTGCCATAAAGTCTTCCAGTGCAGCTTTCTTATTGGTTTCTTTTTGGGATTAGGCCAATGGCCAGTGATTCCAAATTATGCTCAAGTGTCCATTTACTGGCTTTCCCTGTGGACCAAGCCTGCCCATCCCTAGGCTGTAAGAGCATCTCCTGTTCCCTGGAGCTCATAGCCTAGGTAAAAGGACTGCATTTATATTCAGCTGACTGCTAAACCAAGGCAGTTTAAACAACTGCACACTGTCAGCTAACAAGTGAAAGGTCAGTGTAACTATGAGCTGGAAAGATGATGTGTGTCAGGCTGGAAATGATGCAGGAAACATCATTTCTGAGGTTTTATAGGGAAAACCCAGCCCAAACTGGGACTCCTGAGTGCCAGGTTAAGCACTATAATTGCATTTTCTTTTCCTCTTTTTTTTTTTTTTTCCTTATGGGCTGTACCCGTGGTATGTAGAAGTTCTTGGGCCAGGGATTGAACCTGCGCCACAGCAGTGAGAGCACCTGCTGGATCCTTAACTTTTAGGCCACCAGGAGAACTCCTGTAACTGCATAATTCTCCTTCACATTCAAGCAATGCTATGATGCACAGTCATTATTAATATCTATCATTTTCCTCGTTTTACAAAAGAAGAAACTGAATCTTAGATGGGTTTAAGTAGTTTCTCTAAATTCACCAAATGTAAATGTTAGGGTCTAGATTTTAATTCAGGGCTATGGGACTTAAAAGCTTGCATTTTTATTTCAAGCTTTTAAAAATTGTGAAATATAGCATAGAATACTGAAAACAAATCTCTACAACATATGTCTTGTTTAATTATAATTTTAAAGTGAACACCACTTCCAGGACCAAAATAGAAAGTTATCAATATCCTAAAAAACCCCATCCTCACACTTTCTACTGAATGATTTCCATACTGCTAATTTTTGTCATATTCTTTCACTTGTGAAACTTATACTCTTGTTTAATTATCCTCCTTAGCAAGTCATAATATGGTGTGTGGAGGAAGATGCATGAACAAGAAATCAGAGGCTTAAATATTCCCCTTCTGTAATTGTATTTACCTTGACCATGTTATATCTCCCCAAAAAAGGCAGGCATAAGGCCAGATAGCTTCTAAGAAACCTCAACCACCATTATGCAGGTAAGGAGTTGTTTAACTGGCACATGAAAGCCAGATTAGAGGGCAGATTTTGCTTTTTTTTTCTTGTTAATTTAGTATTATGCTTATAGAAACCTTTTAACAATTTCTGTGACAGAATTCACTAATTTTGAATAGCAAGTATTTTGTTCAGTAAGTCAGTAAATTGCCCTTATACCTTATTGATTAAAATGTCCTAGCTCTTGAAGGACTCACAAGTATAATTTCTCTGAGACAGACTGTACTTGAGTTTTTTAAAAATCCACCGTTGAGGTCTGTGCATGATAAAGTGGAACCAAGTGGTTATTAATTTTTCATTGAAATCTTCTGAATAAGTGTTTTCTCTTGGTTGACTTCAAAAGGAGTCATATCCCTGAATCTAATTAGAGGCAGTTCATGTACTGTGGGCTTATTAAGATTCAAGGCACTTTTTTATTTTAGCCTGTCTGATATCCCTTTTTAATTTCACTTAAATTTGAATTACTCTAAACATCATCTGGGCATATTGAAGATACTCAGTGTTATTAATAATGATGATGTTGATGAATCTGTCCCATCTTCTTCTTCTCAAGTTCCATAACCTTATTCTTGATCCTGGCTTGTGAGTATGTGGGACTGCATTGTTTCTCTTTTCTTCCTGTGGCAGACACCAGCAATCAATCATGGCACTGTTCTGGTGAGCCCAGACAAAGCCCCTGGGACCTTCTTCACATAGCCTACCAAGTAGCCATTCCCTCTTGGTCAGAGTGAGCAGGCTTCTTGCCCTTCCTGGTCCTGATGTTGGGTGTCATAGATTTAGACTTGTGTATCCCTCTTTATGACCTATTGAGTAAGTTATATTGTCAGCTGGTTGTTATTTTTTCTCAGTTTCTGCCTTGAACTCACATTTTTCTACCTATTTAGATGAAAATCTTTCCCTTTATTGGAGCCATCTGTATTCTCTTACTTCCCGTGTATACTCAGGTCATTCATGGCTGCCTACATAGTGTGTGTATTTTAGAACAAAGTACGGATTTAATCCCTTGCCTGGTCTTTGTTCATTCCTTTAGAGTTTATTCCCGATGGTAATTTCTTGTCTGAAGGTAAGAACTCTTTCTCATTTAGTAACAAGAACCCTCAGAGTACTATCTCTACTGAGTTCCTGTTCTCTGGCTGTTTGGAATAGAAAAGAACCTCTCTGCCTGAATCCTCCTGCATAAGTATCAGACAGGCTCCATTTTCAATATGGCCATGTAAGTTCTTAACAGACTGAACTTTGCATAACTAGTGACTGTATACTCTGAACAGAATGCAAAAACCGAGAACTTGAAGGCTCTGGATAGTGAAAAAAAAAAAAGAGATTCTGGAGGGGAGTTGAAATTGGAAGGGACAGACATACATAGTTTCTAGTTTTTAATCCCAGATTTTTTTCTTGAGAACAGGTCACAGTGGTATCCAGAACTTCATAAGAAAACCTATAATTTTTCTGCCCTGAAGAGCCAAAGGACAGAGTTTGGGATAACCACAGAAGCTGGAAGTGAGGGGGTATCCTGGAAAGGAGAGAGATGGGACAGAGGGGCTGGGACATGAATCCTGGATTCTCTACATAAGCTCTGCCCAAATCAGAAGTTGTCTCCTGAAGGATATATGCAGGAGCCTGATTGCAAGTGGCCCAGCTAAATGAAAGAACTGAACTAACATTTGAGCTGCTGCCCAAGAGAGAGCTTGTAGTCTGAGTCTGAATACATGTCACACACGAATCACGCTTCACTGAGAACTCAGCTGTTTTCACTTGCATCTGATACAGGCAATGTAAATATGCTCTTTTCCCACTGTTCAGTTGCCTGTCTGAGTTTTATAGGCTTTGTTCACAGTTCACAGTTGCTGGGCTTATAAGGCAGGTAAGAAATCTAAAATATTCGGAGCTAGTGCAAAGCCTCATCCAAAGCAGGAGTTCACGATGAGATTTTAAGGATGATGGTTCTACCACTGTTCCTACTTCTTTTGCGCATTTACTGGTGTGCTGTGAAGATTGCCCTCATGCATTCTAATGTCATGGGATACCTCCTTTGTTGGCTCTTCATATGGTCTTAGAAGCAGTGTTGACTATTAAGAAAATCACGGTAATAATAAAAGGTAATAACTAATATTTCCTGAGCTCACATTGCACAACAGGCACTGCTCTAAGGACTTTATATGTAGTAACTCATTTTATTCCCATGACAATCCTGTTTTATCATTTCTATTTTATTGTTGAGGAAATAAAGGTCTAGAGGTTAAATACATACATAGCTATGAAGTGGTGATGCCAGGAACCAAGTGGAAGAGGAAGATGAGTTGGTATGGTACATCCTCATGTGTATACTCTCAGAAGTTTGGTTTGAATTGGAAGATAGGTATCCTTCGGGCTGAGTTCCAGTAGACTCCTGAGCAAAGTAGCTGTAAAAAAATACCTTTGCCCTGTTATTGTGTCCTTTTAAGTTTACTGGGATGAGCTTGATAGGGAAAAGGTTAAGAAATACTTGTGTTGGCCTAAAGATTGAACCCTAATTTAGTTAAAGGGATAATTAACAAGTGAGTAATTAGCGTATCTGAGTTGAGTTAGGTTCCATCTGTTTATTGACTCTTGTAGCCAAAGTACCACTGAGATTATTGAGTGTCCTCAATTGGAATGAAAAGATGAAAATAAACTGCTTATGGAAGAATTAATAGTTTACTTTGTTTAGACCAGAATTCTTGAAATAGCCTCAGAGTTCTTATAGGCTCTTGACTAGAACTTTGATGGTGGTAGTGGTCCTGGTCAAGAACTGGCAAAGGAAAGAGGCACCAAAGAGCTTTTAATAATACACTGAGCACTGCAGGATACAGGCTAAATGACATGGGATCTTTGTGGTTTCAAAAGGAAGCTGTCGCAGTATTAAGTTTAGGTGCTATACAGAGGATGTCCAGCATGTAGACGTAGTGTTTCTGCTCTGTTCCATATTGTTCAGATCACATCTGGAAATTTATCCTCTTCTGAACACCATGGTTATGGAATGAACACTTTGTTCCAGTAATGGAGTAGCTTGTATTGGACTAACAGATAACATATAGAACAGTCATAACTTCTGGACAAAACATGAAAATATTTCAAAAATATTAAAATATTTGGCTATAGAGTAATCACAATAAGGCAGAAACTGGGGAGAATTCCTCCTTGAAGGAAGAGAGTGATACTGAACAAGAGTCACATTTATACAGCTTTTCCTTTGAGGACTTTTCCTAGCCCACCCAGTGCATTAAACAGCTATCTGTGGAGATCTTATTTTTCTTGATTTGCTAGACAAATTTAGCCTTTACTATTGCCAGGAAAATCTGTTAACACTGATAGGAAGCATTGTTCTTTAACTGATATTTATTATAACTAGATATTTTCCTTGTGTTTTATTAGGGAATATACACTTAATTAATATAGACTTGGAAGTCTAACCTACAGACTTAGACTATTCTATAGGTTAGAAGACATGAGAAGTCAAATATAGAGTAAGGAGTCAGTATATTAGCTATATGGATTTGGTTTAGAACTTAGTATTTGAAAACATGCAAAATTCATTTGCATTTTCTGTTTTAAAGGTTTGACCTCTGTGTAAATGACTTTACTACAGAAACTGATTGCCGTGTATTGCAATGTTTTTGAATATTGATATAATAAATATTTAATGGATACATTTTGCTAGTGCGTACTCTGTCTAAACTGGAATTAGACTAATTTTACCTGAATCAGCCTGTGAAACAGCCGGAAAAACATAATCATGTCCTTTTGAATAACCTTAAAAACATTTTACTTTTCATTCTTAATATGTTCTTGCTTTTTGGTTTTTGGCTTAGGCACATAAATTAAAAAATGCAGTACCTATACATTCAACCTTTTATACTTGTGTATTCTTGCAATGAGGGCAGTGGAAAAGCAAAATTGTACAATTCAGATTTGTATTTAAATATGAAAAATTATGAAGTATCTTTGTATACATTCATTAAGTCTTTGAAAAACCAAATAGATTTCTTGACTGTGGTGATGTAAGAATTACAGTATTAAAACCATTTGTTGTATGTTAGGCACTGTGAGACATACTTCAAAGGGAGGATCTCATTGATGACAGATGACAACCTGACAGTGTAGTGATTAATGTCTTGGGCTCCACACATTTGGTTTGTATCCTTGAGACATTGGAAACCTGTCTTAGTCTCCCTGTGCTTCAGTTTTCCATCTGCATTTGGGGATAATCCTTTTTCTGCCTTGCTATTTCTACAGTAATACCCTGGGACAGAGTCATCTCCCCTGGTCACTTCCTATTAATGGTCATGGATATTATCATAGTGGGGTCTCTCTCCAAAGTTCATGATTTTAATCACTTTACTGCATGTATAAGCATGCCTGACACATAGTAAGTGCTCAGTAAATGTACTCTGTGGTATATCTTCCCTGTAGCGTTTGCGTTTCAACTGCCATTTGTGTATAATATATGGCAGAATGTAGAAAGAAACTTCTCAGCTTTGGAGTCTTAGAGATAAATGATAGGAATATAGGATGATATTTGTATAATTCTAGAAATATCATTACTGAAATATTAGCCCAAAAAGCATGTGGCCTTGTTTAATATAATTTATTGTCATGAGAACCATTGTTATTTGTCTCCATGAAGGCAGTTTGGTGGCTCCAGTTTTAGGTTGAGATAGTTTTATCTATGGTCTTTTTATCTAATAAATAAATTGTCATTTAGCAAGTTTTTACAAAGTATCTTGTACACGCAGGACTGTCCAGGCACAAGGGATGCATTTGTGAACACATTGTCTGGTTTGTCCCTTTAAGATCATCACAGTCTCTTGGGATGCAGCAGGCATTGACAAATCACACAAATATATAATCAGCTGCATTTTGAGAGAGGCTGTGAAGGAAAGGGATGGACTGTGTGAGAAAGGTTAACCTGAGAATGGAATGCTGATGTAGGTTTTGGTAGGAGTCAGCAAACTTTATCTGTAAAGGACCACATAGTAAATATTTTAGGCTTCCAGTCCTATATTCCCGCTTGCTACCACTCAACTCTGTCACTGCAATGTGAAAGCAGCCCTTGATAGTATGTAAGGGATAGGTTTGATTGTATTACAGTAAAACTTCATTTATGAAAATGGCAGGTGGGCACTTATGTCCAGTGGGCTATAGTCTGCTGACCCCTGCTTTAGGGAGTCAGGAAAGATTTTCTAGAGGAAAATACTTATTTGAAAAGGCAATCTGTGTCCTCGGTAAAGAATTCAAATGCATAGGGTATTATAGTAAAGATTAAATCTGTCACACCCCATGTCCTTTCTCAGAGGTGAGTGCCCTTGCCAGTTTGGGGTGTAGTGTTCTATGTATGTAATTTATTTTGCAAACCACCTCTATAAATTTGAATACACTTTTTAAAGGCCATTTATCCAATAAGCAGATTTAAGCAAGTTTTGTTTGGGAAGAAGTTGGTGCTGCTTCTGGCTCTGTTGCTATTCAGTGATGAGATGAGGCTAGGGAACTATACTCATATTTAGTCTTCTTTTTCCATCAATAATGAGACACAGTCTTTCAGTACTTAATATAGATGAGGATTTGTGAAAAGTAGTATCCGCTTCTGAGACATTCTAATAATAAAACTGATATTAGTATGAGAAGGAGCACCTCTGGAATTGCCATAGAAAGGCTTAGGAAAATGAAATTTACAATCTGGAGCTTCTCATGCTTCTTTCACTTTTGTAGTTTTAGAGAAGGAACTGTTCTCAAGAAAGCATGGCAATCTGTGGAAAATGTGCTCAAAACTTAAATTTGGTAGCCCCTAGGTGAAAATTTCCGCCCTTATTCCCTGTCATGGAATCACATGCTGAGTTAATCCATGGCTATTTTGCATTTTTTCACTTGGGAAATGAGGTAACATACCCAGAACTCTCCTCCTTTTACTTTTGCCCTATCCATCTAAAGGTAGACCTCTTCTCCCATGATCTGGACTGGTGAGAAAAGGACATTGGGGCTAGCAGAGTGTTTCTGATGACAGTCAAGAGAAGCTCATCAAAATCCATAGCTTGTTTTTAACATAATAAAGTGATATCTTGTATAGCTGCACTGGAGAGCCACTTGTATGTTTTCACTTAAGTGAAAGCTGTCCTGTGGAACTCTCAGTGCTGGTATAAGAGGACATCAGGATACAGTCTCCTCCTCGGGACTCTTAAGTAGTCTATCCTCATCTCTCATACTGAGGACAGGGGGTCAGCAAACTGTTTCTTTAAAGACCAGATAGTAGCCATTTTAGGCTTTGCAGCCATGCAGTTTCTATTGTGACTACTCAGCTCTGCAGTTGTGGTGAAAAAGCAGCCATAGACAATATATAAAGAGGCAACTTGCTGCTGAAAACTTATATTATTTATTGTATGTTAGTTCAGAAGAGTTGAATAAGACTTAGTACTCCAGGCGCTGAGTTGAATGTTTGCCCCCCCCCCCAATCGTATATTGAAGCCCTAATTTCCAATGTAATGGCATTTGAAGGCAGAGCCTTTTAGAGCTAATTCATTCATAAAGGTGGAGCACTCAT
This sequence comes from Catagonus wagneri, assembly GCA_004024745.2. Classification (NCBI taxonomy): domain Eukaryota; kingdom Metazoa; phylum Chordata; class Mammalia; order Artiodactyla; family Tayassuidae; genus Catagonus; species Catagonus wagneri. The sequence continues at coordinate 50,306,709 of PVHT021183699.1, read as the reverse complement.
GAATGGCATTTGTGTTCTTATAAGAAGAGAGATGATCCTTGTAAGGAATTGGTTTAGCACAGAAAGAGGGGAGAAAGAAACGAGCAGGGGATACATGCAAAAGGCTGCGATCATGATTTATTGGAGAATTTGGCTCCCGGGCGAGGTTCCGTGACTCTCAGGCATGGAGTCAGGGAAGTCGCGCCTGGGTTGGGAGCGCGGGGGTTTTTAAGCCTAGTTGGTTCCGGGTCTGGATCTGGGTAGTACCTTTGCCAAATTAGGCAAGGGACCACCGTGTCCCTAGGTGATTGGTCGGGGGTAGGTGTTTGGGGGCTTTCCGGGTAGGTGTGGCTTCGATCGTCCGTTGGCGCGGGTGGGGTTGGCAGCCTATCTTCCCACACAAGCTTGTCCGTTCCTCATGGGGTCTGTTTGATATGAGGGGTCTCTTTGCCATTTGGGGGCCACTTCCTGTCTCCGCCAGCCTAACAATCCCTTTCTCAGCCATGTAAGGGTGCAGCAAGAAGGCAGACACCTACAGCCCAAGAAGAGAGTCCTCGAAAGATCCAGCCGTGCTGGCACCCTGATCTGGGGCTTTCCTGTCTTCAGAACTGTGACAAATATATGTTTGCTGTATAAGACACCCTGTCTATGGTGTTTGTTACAGCAGCATGAGCATCCGGCTCTTGTGGATGGTGTCCATGTGGAGCATTGTTTGATGAGGATTCTGAGACTAAGGCCATCCTTTGGGATAAAGGAGGTGATTGATTAATCATAACTGTCATAAGCTCAGATTCAGGGAGGACTGTTAAATGTGTTCTGCATCTTTCATCCTTGCCCCTAGGAATGCCTTGAGAACAGACTTTGCCATTTATCTTTATGTATCAGGTACTTATAGTGTATTTTGAGTTTATTTTTGTGTATATGGTTAGAGAATGTTCTAATTTCATTATTTTATATGTAGCTGTTCAGTTTTCCCAGTACCTCTTATTGAATAGACTGTCTTTTCTGCATTGTATATTCTTATCTCCTTTGCCATAGATTAATTGACTATCGGTGCATGGGTTTATCTCAGAGCTTTCTATCTTGTTCAGTTAATGCATATTCTTTCCATTTTTTTTGGGGGGGGCCCAGTACCATACATTTTTGATGACTGTAGCTATATAGTATAGTCTGAAATTGGGGATCCTGATTCCTCCAGCTCCATTTTGCTTTCTCAAGATTGCTTTAGCTATTTCGGGTCTTTTGTGTTTCTTTACATATTTAAAGACTTTTTGTTCCAGTTCTGTGAAAAATGCCATGGATAATTTTATTTTTTTTGTCTTTTTTTTTTTGCCTTTATGTAGAGCCGCACCTGCGGCATATGGGGGTTCCCAGACTAGGGGTCTAACAGGAGCTGTAGCTGCTGGCCTTCATCACAGCCACAGCAACACGGGATCCGAGCCGCGTCTGCAACCTTCACCACAGCTCACGGCAACGCCGGATCCTTAACCCACTGAGCAAGGCCAGGGATCGAACCTGCAACCTCATGGTTCTTAGTCGGATTCGTTAACCACTGAGCCACGAAGGGCACTCCTGCCATGGATAATTTTATAGAGATAGCATTGAACCTATAGATTGCCTTGGGTAGCATGGTCACTTTGACATATTGATTTTTACATTCCATCAGCATTGTATATCATTCTATTTGATATTCTTATTTAAATTAAGTAAGCAAAATAAAAGGTTATGAGACAGTAAGTGGCGGGGCACTTTCACCCATTTCTCACTTTCAGCTCTTGAACCCATCATCATGACATGACCAAGCAATATGTCAGATTTTGCTCTTTTGTTTCTCGTTTTCTCTGTTAACTTTTGTTTTGGACCAGTTTTCAAGTTGTAATAGTATCATATAACACTTCATTATAGCTTCTTGAAAGAAAAAAAATGGCTAGGATTAAACTTTAAGATTTCTTTAGTTTTTTGATGTCCAATTTTAAGAGGCTATAGCATGATTAGAATATTATTTTCTTTGCTGCTCAGATATTGTGTCACATTGTCTATTTTGCAAGAGTCCTTTGTGTGTGTTTGCTTTTTGGATTTTTCTGTCATCACAATGGACTTTTCAAATGAATAACAGTATTTCTTTCAAAGGTTTCCTGGAGCAAAGTGAATGTCATATATGCTACGTTGTGGTATAAATTCTCTCTTCAGGGATTATTTTGAAGTTTCATTTTCATGTTATCTAGTTTTCTGAAACCTTGCCTTGAATTTTAACTTCTATGAGTTATTCATTCAGATATATGTAAAATTGAGTGATTCTATGCCTTCCCAACTCTAGTTAAAGAAACTTAAATTATTGCAGAGATGACAGATGCAAGTCAAAAGATCTGGCATGTGCTTTTCTTTCATAAGTAGGACATTTTATATGGATTATTGGGCAATTGGATTTAATACTTGAGATTGTAATTTCTCCTATAAGTGGGAATTATGACAATGGAAATGTGAAAAAAGGGACACCTTCTATAATGTTGACTTCTTCCCTAACAGACAATTCTAAGATTTCACTTTCCATAGCAGTAATGTTTCATTTATCAATAAGAATGAAGTCTCCTTATAAACACAAATAGCTTAGAACTTTGCAGGCACCAATTATCATTCTGTACAGCAAACCTTCAAAATATCAGATGATCTCAGGAATTTACCCAGCATAGGTCACTCATTTACTACTCTCTGAGTCATTTCTTCAGCATGCTAGGGTGACAGGTGAACCTGTGAGATTAAGTTATCTAGGTCACTCAAAATTACTGCTATAAAGAAGTCATGAGAACTCTATTTCTATCAGGTAAATCCTATTAAATTCAAATGTAGCCTAAACTATTAAGTGCTATTAGATTGTGAGAAGGAGCATGAGTAGGTTGACTGAACTAAAGTCTGCCCCTTCCAGGCTTTCAGCTGAGTTTATTAAAAGGGACTTCGGGGAGTATTTAAGGAGGGCTAACAAACTGCGAACAGAAGAGGATGGAGCAGGGTAGGTGGCAGGTCTTTGTTGGGGGGGCTGAATTTGATGCACTGAGCTGATACGTGTAACTCATTGTAATGTCCAAGATGAACTCATATAAGAGAGCACCTTCACATACCTTATCTGTTTGTATCCTCCCCACAATGCTGGAAAGTTGGGTGTTCTGCTTTACTCCTATCTCAGCCTTTCTTGCTGAGTATCATAAGCTCATTCAAAGTGGAGATCTTGAAAAATGCCCCATTAAGTCTTCTCACAGCAGTTATGTGTTTGAGTAAGGTGTCTGAAGAAAAACATCTGGCATTTTCCCTTCTTTGAGTATTATACATGGTCTGTTCGGACGGCATGTGTAAATGTGTAAATTCTTGGCTTGGCTTAGCTGAGTAATTAATGGCCTCAGAACAAGATTGAGCCCTGGCTGTTGTATTATTATTTTACAGTGAGCACTTTGCCTGAAGGCTGTTCTTGGAATCCCAAAGCCCTTCTTGCTACTCCAGAGACTCACTTGATTGAGTAGAGGAAATCTCTCTCTCTCTGTCTCTTGCTCTGAGGTCTCTCTGTCAATCTTTCTAAGTCTCTGTCTCTCTCACACACACACACATTTTTATGAGGTGAAACAATGACCTAATTTTCAAGAAGTTACTTCCAGAGTTACTTACTCACTTATGCTAGAAATGAGCAGAAACTTGATTTTTTATGAACATAAACTTAAGAGCTGGCTACATGACACATACCTGAGACATTCAGGGATCAAATCCCGTATCCCAGCTCCTTCCCTGCACTCTAATGTTCTGCAAAGCCTTGTAAAGTATTGTGCTGGAAGGGCCCGGAGCATATGGATGGACACTTCCTGCAGGCCAGATGAGGCTCTGCCAGCTTTGTAGGAGGAGTGAGGCCTCCAGAGTTCAGTTACTTATGTGCAATGTGATCTGTTGGCCCTGAATGATCTCAGATTTTTTGTAGATCTAAATTTTTACTTTTTTCTGATGAAAATTATTTTTTCTAGCTTTCTGTCTTATATTTTATTGGTTAATAGCTCCATCTTAGCTCAGGGAATTAATCATAGTTATTAAATGAATTATATTAAGTCTATAACTGTATTTAGAAAAAATGGAGAGTGGTGAGATTATTATCAAGTTGTCCAATATGAAGTTTTGAATGTTTCTTCTCTTGTTTGCTAAGATCACGTTTAAATAAAAGATTTAAAGTCATGTGGTGCCCCTTCCCAAAACCCATGACTCTGTCAGTCTTACCTAGTCACGTTGGACACTTGGCATGTTGTGTTTTAGACTGTTTTGATATGTAAACATACATGTGTTGGGGACTAGAAAACTTTTTTCCTCTACCCATTTTAGGTTCATTGTCTGGGGTACAGAATTAGGCTGACAAAAATAAGAGCAAAATAGAAGTTTATTAACAAGTGCAGTGTGAACAAACATGGGAACACTCAGTGATGAGTGACTCGAGGGGATGGGCACAACTTGGCTTTTGTAGCATCTTAACAATAAATTTGTAGGGCAGTGACAGTACAAATGAAGAGGACTTTGAGTTTCTAGGGGGAGCAAATTGTGGGAAGATAAACATATGAGGGACACTGATGGGAGGTAAGGACTAATTAGCAAGATTCATTGTCTTGGTCCCTCTGGTTCTGTATCTGTGCTGAGTGTAGATTTGTCTCCCCTGATTAAGAATCATCCTGCTCTTCCTGGTGTATGTGAAGGTGGGATGGTAGTTGGAAGCAGAGTTTTTCTTGTGTCTACTTCTTTGTGATTGCCTTTAGCTCAGACTAACCCTTATGTCCTGAATGACATATTTTGGGGTGACATATTCTGAACCCCTTCACTTATCTCCATAAGATTAATTTTTTTTCCTGTTATATGTCCCTCTCGTATGTCACGCTGCTTCTCTCTTTTCCTTTGGAACTATGTCTGCATTCATCTGTTTCAAGTGTTGGCTTATTCATTTGAAACATTTTACAGAATTCCATTGGTTATACCACATATTATTAATCCTTGGTTTTTATTTCTTTTTTGCTATACTTGCATGCTCTGTCTTTAGTCAAGGGAGGCCTTGCGTTTCCTCCTTGGAGAGAAGCTGCAGATGGGCCTCTGTAGCGGGATACTACTATAGCTGAGCAGTTTGCCTGTTGCCTGCTGGGATCAATATTAAATAATGGAAGAAGGTTATAAGATCAAAGACCCAGCAGCTCTGATGTGGTGGAATGATGTACAGGAGTGTCAATTATTAAGTGTAATGCAAGGCTAGTTTGGGCAAAAAAATCAAAGGTTAAGATTGTTTCCAAAGAAATGCTATTTTATGACTAGTAGGTACATAAAACTAACCAAGCTTAATGAACTGATCTTGTAAAGTATGTGTGTGTTGTATGTATGTGTATGTGTGTCTAATTATACTAGATTTCTTATTTCATATACCCTACATCTAAGCCATGAGTAAGATTTACTTCACCAAACTTCTACCCAGAATCCCTTCATTTCTCTTTCCACCTCCACTGCCTTCTCTGTGATCTAGCTGAGAAGTCTGTTAGCCACATCCTAAAGATTTATTAGAACACAGCCCTGCCCATTCTTTTATGTACTGTCTAATACTGCTTGTTAAATAGCAATAGTTAAATAGTTGCAACAGAGACTGTCTAGCTTAAGGCCTAAAATATTTACTGTTTGGCTGTTTACAGAAAAAGTTTGCAGATTCTCGTCTGGCTTAACGCTGTTCTCTTATAACTATTCTGTAAACAGAAGAAAGAGTGACTTTTCTAAATTATGAATTCGATCATCTCACCCCCCTCCTTAAAACTCTGAGTGAAAAAAATCTAAACTCCATATTGTAGCTTCCAAGCACCTGCGTGGTCTGATCCCTGCTCACCTTTCCACCCTCATCCCTTGTAGGATTCTCCCCTTTTCTGACCATACTAAGCCTTTTCTGCTTCCGAGCCTCAGAACACGCTGCTTGGCCTCTCCTCATAGTTTCTCCACACATCTACTTCCTTTCTGTCTTCAGACCTCGGCACAGATGCTATTCCTCAGAATTGACGGCTCAGTCTACAGCTGGCCCCCCGTTTTTCATCGTGTATATTTTATTTCCTTCATAGCACTTCTCACGCTCTGTAATTACGCTCTTCATTTATCTGTTCACATTTTTCTTCCTTGCCTCCTGTCTTAGGACACAAACTCTGTGATGGCAAAAAAAAAAAAAAATCTTGCCCATGCTGTTGATCTTGAACACCAAAGCCTATTTGCCACCATGTCATAAAGCCCAGTGGAAAATTGGTGAATGAATGAACAAGGTACAGGTTCTGCCTGTTTCCTTGGTGGGAATTAAATGCAGGTGTATGTTTATGTTATGTTAATTTGTTTTCTTTTTCTGTATAAATAATTCTTGCCCACTTCTGTTCACAGTGTAAACTAAAGGCAATTTTCCTCTACACCATAATCGATCTGGTATACTCTTCACCTGGGAACAGGCAGGCATTTTGAAAGGATGCTTCTGAGGACTTTTAGAGCTATTTATACAGTTGTCTCTGCTTTGTGTTAATATGCTAATGTTTATCATGATTGTATTTTTTCCCACCCTTTCTTCCTTGCTGTTGGTAGAGCAGTAGTATGGAGTTTTGGAGTCAACCTTCCTCTGGGCATTTGTCCTTACTACAAAGAGTTTTACATTTCCTTGCTCCTTAAAAAAAGAGGTGCTCCTTTTCTGCTGAACCTAGGATAAAAAGAATGAGGCGATATTTTTGAGAATCTCAATTCTTTTGACTTGGTGAAACCCATCCAGGAAGCTCTTTCACCGAGAGCTTCTCATTTTCCCCCAGACCTCATTTTCAGTTCAGCTCTGTAGTTTCCTGCCTTTAAGTACATAAACCAGAGCCTCCTGTATGTCCTCCTGCCCCAGTTAATTTCACCACCTAGGACCCACCTTTGTAGCTGGGAGGCAAGTCACCATTTCTGCCTCAGTAAAAAGCATGGACTCTGGGGTCGGGCACACATGATTTGAATATGGCTCTGCCTCTGAACACTTAACTTTACTGAGTGTTAACTTGCTTCTCTGTAAATTGGGCTTCTGCCAATTTCTTTCTTTGTAGGATGGTTGTGGGAATTAATTGACATAATACTTGTCTAGTGTCTACCACAGTTTCTACAGTTTCATAGTGCTTATACATGTCAGTTGGTATTTGGTACAGTTTTAAAATATAAGACTTTGTCAAGGTACTTTAAAAAGAATCTAAATCTGGATAGTCTGAAAGCTCAATTTTTAACTCTTTCCTTGTCGGACAGATTATTATTTTAACAGATGCCCCCTCCTCCCCTTTACTGTGGGGCTTTAGAGAGGTGGTACTATCAGAGATGCATTAAAAGTGTGGCACAAGTGACCTCAGGCTCCTAGTCTGTTTCTGTCCAGTTTGTTGTAAAGAGTTCAGGGATTATTTCTCTTGATCAGTAAAATTTGAAATACTTTTACTCTCTAGCCATCTACTCTAAATTCCATGTCCCATCAACACTTTTTTTGGGTGCCACACCATCTTTATTAGTGTTTCCTATTTTTGTCAGCTGCTTAATTTCCCCTTCTTTTAAATAGAAAAGTGTATTTTGGAGTTCCCTTTGTGGCTCAGTGGTTAACGAATCAGACTAAGAACCATGAGGTTGCTTGTTCCATCCCTGGCCTTGCTCAGTGGGTTAAGGATCCAGCGTTGCCGTGAGCTGAGGTGAAGGTTGCAGACACGGCTCGGATCCCGCGTTGCTGTGCCCGTGGCATAGGCCGGCAGCTACAGCTCCTGTTAGACCCCTAGCCTGGGAACCAGCATATGCTGCGGGTGCGGCTCTATATAAAGGCAAAAAGACAAAAAAAAAAAAGGTAAATAGAAAAGTGTATTTTAATGTCAGGAATGGCGGTATAGTTTTTGTCTTTGATGGTTCCAGGGATTGACATAAGATTCACAGAAATAACTAAAAAAAAGTCAGGTGTAATGTTGGAAGGCTTATGGGTATTGTAAGCAGGGAAACTTGAATTCAGATCTTAACTCTCATTTAACCAGCTAAATGCCTGAGACACGTTTCTCATCTTCAAACTCTCTCACCTTCAAACTTCCTCATCTGTGAGATGGGGATATTTTGGCTCAAATGAGGTGGAAAGTAAATTTCCTTAGAACAAATAGCCCGTTTTAAGATGCTCACTGAATTTGAGAATTGTGTGGTCTTTCCTCTTGTAAATTACTGTTTGGTCTCTTTCTGTGATTGTCCAGTGAGTTAAGTAGAACCTTCCACTACTAGAGTTTAAAAATACCTCTCCAAGTGAGCAGCAGGTCACTGAGGGCACTTCTTTATCATTTATACGAGTGCCCTACTGTTTTTATTCCAGGGATTCCTCCTGCCTCCTCCTTGCACTTTCTTTTCTCCCCCTTTGTGTTTCTGCATAAAATAATAACAGCTAAGCTTTTTGAGGGGTATCTATGATAGAGGATGGGTCTGTAAGTGTCCTCTCTTTTAAATGAGGAAACTTATTTCAGCTGCCTTTTCTCTCATCCATACAGAGCCCTGTCCCTCTGTACCCCTGCTAGAGTTTAGGGACTTAGCCACAGGCAGCTCACTAATTGGTTAATTAATTTCCTGAGTGTAACATAAATGGCAAGCAGCCAATTCTGGACAAAAAAGGATGCTATATTTTCAAACATAACTACATGAAGGCCCCACACTTTAACCTAGACATGCAGTAAAAAAATAAATTCACATTCCTGTTCCTCTAAATCTGACATCATTTTTTTCCTTTCCATAGTTAGCCTAGGGCTTTTAATCACAATGCTGCTTTTCTTTATCTGTTTCTTTAACATGTTTGCTTTGTGGAGGAGTTGATGTGCTGACATTATCAAATTAAGGGCTAAACATAAAAGTGCTATTCTTATTGTTGTTATTATTATTTTCCTCTTCAAACAGGATTCCACTTAATCTCTTTTCCAAGGCAATAGTGAAGTGGCTTCTTCATCAGAGCTGTTTTAAGCAAGCACACCTTTTACTTTATGATACTCATATTGAAAAACATTGAGTTATATCTGTCTTTTCATTTGCACCAACATGTTTATTTGAAGCCCAGTATTTCCTAGGTAATGTGACTAAGGTAGATTTCTGGGTGCTAATTTGCATATAGAATAACATTGGCAAAAACTAAAATATAGCAAACACATAATAACTCTTGGCCTGCTGCTGCCCACTGAGCATCTGCCTTCCTTGTGTGTAATGAGAGGGAAATATATTTTCATCTGAGTTTACAGCTAATTCCTTGTTTGTATTCCACTGTCGTCATTGTTATTGAGAGATCAGAATGAGGTTTAAGAGCTTCTTCTTACCTAACAGCAGGAGTTTATATTAGAGGTAGAAGTTCTTTGTCACAGAGAAGGCAAGCTTTTGTTTTCCCAACTGGATTCACACTGTGTTTGAAGAACCCCCACTATATTTAAGTAAGGGTGCAAGCAAACCTTTCATTTTCCAGGCAAGTTAATAGACTTGATTGAGGCTCTGCATTTGGGTTAAAGCCTACGCTTGATTACTTCCTCTCAATGTTGTTTTTGAGCAGATTGATTTTCATTACACAAATAATAAATGTTTTTTTTTTCTATAACATTTTTAAACAAACTTATAGATTGGGTTAAATCTTCCTTTGATCACTGTGTTCTCAGTCTGCCCTCCGCAGGTTTACTGACATTAAGTTTGGTGAACTTCATCTGGTCCTTTTTTGTATGTATTTACTTATACATATGTCTGTCCTTGAAAGACAGAAATATTGCTTTGTGTGTGGACATATGTGTCTGAAATATAAATGATATTCTACTTATCATTTATAAATGATAATGAAAGGAAATTGTTTTCTTCCAGTAACATGCCTTGGAGAACAATCAGTATTAGGCCATTTATAGATATTAGGATAAACTAGTCAATGAGGAAGTTATTCCTGAAATTTCTGTGATTAAACACATCAGAGGTTTATTTCTCGTTCATGTGAATGTGGGTCAAGTGACTCTGAGGCAAGAGTCTTCCATGTAGTAACTTAATAATGCAGCTTTAACCCTGCCACTCCTCCCTCTCCACATGTGGCTTCCAGGTCCTGACAGCCACGGAGAAGGATGCTATAGGGTTTATACGTGGTTGCCACAAAGTTTTGGCATGTCAGGTACAGGAGAACTGGGAATGGAGGGGAACAGTGGATTCTGGTGCTTCCATGTTCACACAGGTGTTTTCAGTGCTTCATATAGTTTGACTGTATTGTGGTTTCATTAGCCACAATAATTAGCTACAATTTGATGGGCATTTAGATCACTTCCAATTTTATTATGTACAACACAGACTAGCCTGTTATGTATCCCGAGTTCACCATTTGAGCATTTTGCTAATTTAAACACTTCTTTTTTTCAAAAAGCAGACTTTCCAGTAGAGAGGTTGTTTTCTATACTATTGGTGCTGTCACATTGCTTTTGAAGGTGGTCATCCTGGCATTTGATTTGCATTGGTAGCATGTGAGAAAGCCGGTGACATTATCAAGGCTTCGTTTCTCTCCCATCCATTGACATCTTTGTTCCTTTTGGCAGAGTGGCTTCTCATTTCTTCTGTCTTCCTGGTTACTAGCGAGTTTTGGGCTCTTTGTCACACTCCATTATGCTGCCTTCCTGAGTGAAGTACACTGTGGAAAGTCAGGCAGAAGAAAGGCAGAGGGAATGCAGAGAGCCAGTGTGCAGATGCGGCTCACAGATTCTCCTTTGGGGGGCTCCCAGCTCAATGACATATCTTTCTATATTCCCTTTATTGATTTTCATTCCTCCTCTGGTGTTATTTCAGTAGTCTCTACACCTCTAATTTTAAAACCATGGAGGGAAGAAGGCCTCCTCCGTCATGTCATTTTTTTTCTGTGTAGCTGTCTAATTTTGTGCTTTGAGTTTTGTTAGGAATTTTTCCCTGCCTAGTCATTGTCTTTTTACCTCTTGGTTCTTTTTGTCCTCTTCCTAATTTTTCATTATTTTTCTTCTGCCTTTTGCTCACTTGTTCCCATAGGCCCTTAAATCTTGCTGTGCTGCTTTTCTTTTAAGTTCTATCTTCCCCTTCCCCTCCAAGCTTAAAAATCCTTGCTCTGTCAAAGAAGCAGGGAAAGGAAGGGAGCAATGGAAAGGTCAGTGCACAGATCCAGAAGGAACCAAACCCAGGTGCCCACCCACTCCAGCTGTTTTGAGAACATGATACTGTACATGATACGGTCACTCTACCAAACTCTCTATGAAAGAAGGAACAAAAATTGGCATTATTTTGGTTCTCATTCTGACTCTGACTCACTGTTAGATCCCTAGCCACATTACTTCCCATCTTTAGATCTCAGGTTTTCTAAATGTAAAATGAGTAGCCCTTCAATACCTTGGAATCCCACTCTATGAAACATGTGGGAAACTGCTGCAGAGTGAAGTGCCCAAAGTCATCTTTATAATGGGCTGTCACCATTCCCCTTCTCCTGTGATGTCTCGAGGGGCACCTTCAGGTTCTGTTGAGCACCAGGTCATTTTTAATAGTATTTAACATTACAAAAGTGTTAGAGCAATTAGAATCCAAACAGAGCTGGGGAGGCAACTAGATACTGGCAACAGCAGGAATCTTCTGTCAGTCTGAGGAGTGGAGGGAGAGAAAGGTGGTTATGTTGGCAGAGTCTAGGCCAGCTGCTGGGTACAGGAGTCATGGTGGGAAGGTAGTGGAAGCCGGAATTAGGGAAGAAGGAGTGTCTGGAGGGCCCTGAAACTTCAGAGGAGATGCACTCACTGCTGGAGTGGTAACCAAACTCAGAAAGAGGGAACCAAACCTGATGTCCTCCTCTTGCTGCCCAGTCTCCAAACTGTCTCAGATTTAGGCAGGAGCTAGTTGACGAAGAGCACAGAGAATAAGACAAGCAGAAAAATAAGTGGCAGAAACAGTTGAAAGACACTGGATCAGATGGTCTTTATACTCTATTCCATTACTCACATTCCAGAGTTTGTAGATTCCCTGCAGTGAAGATGTTGTAGGGCTTTAATAGCTAGCTCTAACTAGGAGTTGAAATAAAGTACATTTTCTACTATTCTAGAGTCTTAGTACAGCACCCGCTCACATCTCCTTTACCGTCCCTCCGCAAGCCTGGAGCAGTTACATTTTTCCTTGAATGTACAGTGCCAGTGTTTCATGAGAAGCCTATTCTTAGTAGGTTTTTGGCCATTTTTTTTTGTTTGTTTGTAGTTTTTTTTTTGTTTGTTTGTTTTGTCTTTTTAGGGCCACAGCCGTGGCACATGGAGACTCCCAGGCAAGGGGTCGAATCAGAGCTGAAGTCCTTGGCCTATACCACAGCCACTGCAATGCCAGATCCAAGCTGCATCTGTGACCTACACCACAGCTCATGGCAATGCCGGATCCTTAACCCACTGAGTGAGGCCAGGGTTTGAACCTGAGTCATCATGGATACTAGTCAGATGGGTTTCCACTGAACCACTGTGGGAACTCCCAATTTTTGGCCTTTTGAAGACAGGAATATGATTTTGCACATGCCAGTCTCAGTCTTATCCCCAAGAGGCCTCTGGGATTGTGAGTCTAGAATACAAACACAGAGAGTCAACAGGATTACAGTCGATCAATATTGTTGATCAGAGCAGCTTTGCTGTTTTATAGTTGCCTATGGTCTTTGGCCAGTGACTTATCTTCAGCCTGGGTTTCCTAGTTAGTAAGATGGTGTTATTAGAACAAACTAGGTGCTATTTAGATGGGCTAGGTTCTGCAATGGTAACAGATAATTCTCAAAGTTTTAATGGCTAGGAGTCCACAAAGTTTTGTTTTTCACTACACATTCACTATAATTTACTAGGGAATGTTCAGTTCTCACTCTAACACTTAGTTGATAGATCAGCTGCCATCGTGACCAGTTGCCAGGTCAAGAGAGGGAAGGCTTGAATAGGTGGGAGGTTTGGCAATCAAAGGTTGGCCCCACTCCTAAAAAAACTAATGGGTCAACAAGAAAATCAAAAGGGAAATTAAAAAATACCTTGAGACAAATGATAGTGAAGACACAACTACTCTAAATCTATGGGATGCCACAAAAGCAATGCTTAGAGGGAAGTTCATAGCAATACAGGCCTTCCTCAAAAAAAGAACAAAAATCTCAAATCTACAACTTTACCCACCACCTAAAAGAATTAGAAAAAGCAAAAACAGAGCCTAAAGTCAGCAGAAGGAAGGAAATCATAATGATCAGAGAGGAAATCAATAAAATAGAGATTCAAAAAACAATAGAAATAATCAATAAAACCAAGAGCTGGTTCTTGGAAAGGGTAAACAAAATTGACAAACCCCTGGCCATACTCACCAAGAAGAGGAGAGAAAGAACTCAAATCAACAAAATAAGACATGAAAAAGAAACACTCCCTACAAAAAAAAGTCCAGGACCGGATGGCTTCACAGACAAATTCTACCAAACATACAAAAAACTTATACCTATCCTTCTTAAACTTTTCCAAAAGGTTGAAGAAAAGGGAACACTCTCAAAAACATTCTATGAAGTCACCATCACCCTCATATCCAAATGAGACAAAGATACTACCAAAAAAAGAAAATTATGGGCCAATATCTTTGATGAGTATAGATGTAAAAATTCTCAACAAAATTTTAGCCAACCAAATCCAACAACATGTAAAAATGAACATAGAGCACGACCAAGTGGGATTCATCCCAAGATCATAAGGATGGTTCAACACATCCAAATCAAAGTCATATATCACATAAACAAAAGTTAAAACCACATGATCATCTCAATAGATGCAGAAAAAGCATTTGACAAAATCCAACATCCATTTGTGATAAAAACTCTTCCCAAAATGGGTATAGAGGGAACATACCTTACTGTAATAAAAGCCATTTATGATAAACCCATTGCCAATATAATACTCAGCAGAGAGAAGCTGAAAGCCTCCCCACTAAAATCTGGAACAAGACAAGGATGCCCAATCTCACTACTTTTATTGAACATAGTATTGGAAGTCTTAGCTGCAGCAATCCAACAAACAAAAGAAACAAAAGGTATCTAAATTGGAAGAGAGGAGGTAAATTTGTCAGTGTATGCAGATGACATGATACTATATGTAAAAAACCCTAAGGATTCCACACAAAAACTACTCAAACTGATGTATGAATTCAGCAAAGTAGAAGGATACAAGATTAACATTCAGAAATCGGTTGCATTTCTGTGTACTAAGAATGAAATATTAGAAAAAGAATATAAAGTACAATAACTTTTAAAGTCATATCCAAAAAGATTAAATATGTAGGAATAAACCTGACTAAGGAGGTGAAATACTTATATGTTGAGAACTGTAGGAGATTAATCAAGGAAATTAAAGAGGATTCAATGAAATGAAAAGATACTCCATGCTTCTGGATTGGAAGAATTGATATCATTAAAATGGCCATACTACCCAAAGCAATCTACAGATTCAACATGATCCCTGTCAAATTACCCAAGACATCCTTCACAGAACTATAACAATTAACCCCCAAATTTATATGGAAACATAGAAGACCCAGAATTGCCAAAGCAATCCTAAGGACCAAAAACCAAGTAGGAGGCATAACTCTCCCAGACTTCTGACAATAATGCAAAGCTACAGTAATCAAAACAGTGTGGTATTGGTACAAAAACAGACATACAGACCAATGGAACAGAATAGAGAACCCATAAATAAACCCAGACACCTATGGTCAATTAATCTTTGACAAAGGAGGCAAGAACGTAAAATGGGAAAAAGACAGTCTTTTCAGTAAATATTGCTGGTAAACCTGGACAGCTACATGCAAATCAATGAAACTAGAACACACTCTCACACCATGCACAAAAATGACTTAAATAATACAAGACACCATACAACTTCTAGAGGAGAACATAGGCAAAACATTTTTTGACATCAACCAAATATTTTCTTTAGGTCCATCTCCCAAAGCAACAGAAATAAAACCAAAAATATACCAATGGGATGTAATCAAACTGACAGGCTTTTATACAGCAAAGTAAACCATAAAGAAAAACAAAAAGACAACCTACAGAATGGGAGAAAATAGTTTCAAATTATGAAATTGACAAGGGCTCAGTCTCTAAAATATACACTCATAATTCAACAGCAAAAACCCAACAACCCAAATGAGAAATTGGCAGAAAATGTAAATAGACATTTCTCTGAAGAAGACATACACATGGCCAACAGGCACATCAAAAAGTGCTCAACATCACTAATTATTAGAGAAATACAAATCAAAACTATAATGAGGTACTGCCACCTCACACCAATCAGAATGGCCATCATTGGTAAGTGTACAAATAAATGCTGAAGGTGTGGAGAAAAGGAAACCCTCTTACACTGTTGGTGAGAATGTAAATTGGCACAACTACTATGGAAAACAGTATGGTGGCACCTCAGAAAAACTAAATCTAGAACTACAATATGATTTAGCAGTCCCACTTCTGGGCGTATATCCAGACAAAACTTTCATTGAAAAAGATACCTGCACCCCTATGTTCACTGCAGCACTATTTACAATATCCAAGACATAGAAGCAACCTAAATGTCCAACGATGAATGAATGGATTATGAAGATGTGGTACATATACATACAGTGGAATACTACTCAGCCATAAAAAAGAGCCAGATAATGCCTTTTGCAGCAACATGGGTGGAAATACAGACATTCATATTAAGTCAGAGAAAGACAAATAACATATGAGATCACAAATCTAGAATCTAATATACAGCACAAATGAACCTGTCTATAGGAAAGAAACACACTAATGAAAATGGAGAACAGACCTGTGATTGCCGAGGGGCAGGGAGTGGGAGGGACTTGGAATTTGGGGTTAGTAAATGCAAACAGTAGCATTGGAGTGGATTATCAATGGGATCCTGCTGTATAGAACAGGGAGCTATTTTTAATCACTTGTGATGGAACATGATGGAGGATAATGTGAAAAAAAGTTTGTAAATGTATATAACTGTATCACCTTGCTTTACCACAGGTAATGACAGAACATTGTAAATCAACTATAATAAAAAAAAATGTTGAGCCCTGTGTGTCACACATCATATGTGCTTACACCTTATTTGCTGGAATTAATTACATGGCCTCACTTACCTTCAGCCAAGGCAAGGAGTTGCCTGAATGGAGGAAGGTTAGGAATATTCGTTAGTTTGCATTAATGACAGTTGCAAGGAAAGATAGTAATACTTGACTTTTCATGATTTTTGACCATTAGATAATATGAATACTTATTATAATGCCCAACTCATGAGAAGTGCTCAATCAATAATAGGTAGAACAATTATTGCTGTTGTTTTTATTACTTAGCAGTTGATTACATTTCCAGCATATTTTACACCTTAACTCTTTCTCTCCTTTTTTTTCCCCCTGAAAATCCAAAAGTCAACTTGTTCCTGTAGGCATATCACAATTCTTAATTAATAAAGCTGAGTTAATGAAATTTTAGACACAGTCGAGGACCGTATTCTTTCTTCCAAGTGTAGAATGGATAAATGTAGGTAATTATTCTGTAAGGTGATCGCTTTGTGGAGTGATAGGTTAAGTATCAGCAGTGGCTTCAGAACTGTATTCACTGTGTTGGTTTTCAATTTAAAAGCCACAGACTTAAAGCAGCTTTTCATTTTGAGTCAATGCAGAAACAGTCAATATGTATTACGTGTCTATGAAGCTAGGCTCTGGATCAATTGCAATTAGTTTGTAGCAGATTGCATTAACATACCTAAAATTAATACAGCAAATGTTCTGTTGAAAAGAAATTGACCAAGACCATACTATGGCTGTTTTCAGTCTTTCTCAAATATTCTTTTTAAACAGTATTTCTTTCCTTCTTCCGTTAATGGCTTTAAATTGGTACCTTAACATATACTTAATCTATTGATCCTTCCCCATTTGCCTTTTAAAAGTGGTTCCAGAATATGCCACATAATCTAATGTTCAGTCTTTCTTTAGGGGGCCTGAATTTTTCTTGGCATGTTATGTGAAGTGCTATTAAGACTACTAAGTCAGTGAATATGTTCATTTTTTGAAATGTGTTTTTCAAATTACTAATGTTTCATTGACTTCATATTTCAGAAGTAAGATTAACAAATCATGTATAGTTAAAAATTATATACATTAAGTGTAAGCTTTGCTTGTCTGGCAGTTTATTTTTATCTTAGCATTATCTGTTTCTAAAGAAGTGAAGGCAACTTCAGTTTTAAAAATATCATTGCCAATATTTATAAGGCTAGAACAAAGAGATAGTTTGAGGCTTGATCATGTTGAAATTTGAATTTTTTACAAGTGTGTGTAAATTATGCTATGTTTATTTTAGGTCTGAAGGACTTTTCTGTTTTTAGAGAAGGTCATTTTCTGCAAATGAAAACATCTGTTATCAGGGGACAAAAAGACAAAAGGCAAGATTATTCATTTGGCTACCTACCTGGTAACTTTTCAGTATCTTCCTTATGAGTACCATGACATTCTCCATAAAGACCCCAAAAAGTTGAAGGCACACTCTGCCCTTGAGTAGAATTCATTCTAGCCATATGCTTGTGGAGTCTCTTTGGAATGCCTTTTGTCCAAAATGCTTCATGAGCACATTGTAGCTTGGAGATGCCAGAAGAAAAATGCCATTTTTAAGGACATTTTAGAAGTCCTGAAAGCTAATGGTTCCATATGGTAAAGCCCTATGAACCTCAGTTTATAGTCTGTGTGATACTGCATTGGACATCCACTGCAGCCCTTGTCTGAAGCGTCTATGCAGTGTGTGAGGTAATTTTTCACCAACAGTCTTGTGATCCAGCTGTTCCCTGGTTTTTTTGGTTGGTTTGTGCATTAATGGCATCGTCGTACCTCCTGTGAATAATGGTTCCTTTGCATCTTGGATTGAAATGAAACTAAGTATATCCATTTTTTTCTTTCTTTCTTTCTTTTTTTTTTAAACAAGCCTTGTGGATTTGATAGGAAATGTGTTGATCTTATTAGATAAAATGCAATAAATTTATTAATGTTATTTTGTCCTTTGAATATTTTCTTTCAGCAGAAATATTATGAACTAATTGTCTAGTGCATATTTGAAAACCTCTTCCATATGATAACTTAAACAAAGATAACTTAATACACATGTTGCAGTTTTTAGGAACAACTAGTTTAATTAATGGTGACTCTTTCAGGTTATTGCATCAGTATTGGTGTATGAAAGAGGTACTCTCATTAAAAACATAACAACTGTATCTAGAGTCCATTAAAAACCACAGCAAAGAAATGGATTACTATATGGCCTGTTGACCTCAAAGAGTTAAAACAAATTTCCTGAGATATCTTACAATGATTAATGATGTGCGTACAGTTATTAAAATAATACGATGAGGAGTTCCTGTCGTGGCTCAGTGGTAATGAACCCAACTAGTATCCATGAGGATGTGGGTTCGATCCCTGACCTTGCTCAGTGGGTTAAGGATCCAGCATTGTCACGAGCTTTGGTGTAGGTTGCAGACGTGGCTTGGATCCTGAGTTGCTGTGGCTGGTGTAGGCTGGCAGTTGTAGCTCCGATTCAACCCCTAGCCCTTCCATATGCAGCAGGTACAGCCCTAAAAAGACCCCCTCCCCCCCAAAAAAAGAGGCAAAAACATTGAGATTTATTTATTTGGGGTTGAAATGAGGAAAGGTATATGTTATACGACAGAGTCCTTAACATCTTTGGTTGAAGTACTTATAGATTCATAGGGAGCTGTAAACATAGGGCAATAGGAGTTCCTGTTGTGGCTCAGTGATGTTGTGAGGATGTGGGTTTGATCCCTGTCCCTGCTCATTGGGATAAGGATCTGGTGTTGCCACATGCTGCAGTGTAGGTCGCAGATGCGGCTCAGATCCAGTGTTGCTGTGGCTGTGGCATAGGCCTCAGCTGTAGCTCCAGTCAGTGTATTTATGCCATAATTCAGAATATGCTGGTAAAGTTAATTTTACTTTAAAACTAAAGTTGAAAGCTTTAAATTGTGTCTTCTAACTATTTGTTTAGCTTTTTTTTTTAAATTATTGTTTCTATGGTACACATGCAGCATATGGAAGTTCCTGGGCATTGGGTCGAATCAGAGCTTCTGCTGCTGGCCTACACCACAGCCACAGCAACACTGGATCTGAGCCGCATCTGCAACCTATGAGGTAGCATATGGCAACACCAGATTCTTCATGCATTGAACAAGGCCAGGGATTGAACCCACCTCCTCATGGATACTAGTTGAGTTCATAACCTGCTGAGCCACAATGGAAACTCCTGTTTTTTTCTTTTTTTCTTTTCCTTTTTTTTTTTCTTTTGCCTCTAAAATCTGTGAGTTACTCTTGCCATTTGAAGGGACCTGTAGGACTAGCCCTATAGTTTGGCTGTTATTTTTCTTACTGTTAATAAGTGTTCTTATCTCTCTTCCCCATTTTCTCAAGGTGGTTCAGTTAACCCCCAGAAGATGGCTGAACCTTCAGGAATACCAGAGCAAGAAACTAATGTCTGACAATGGAGTGAAAGTTCAAAGATTCTTTGTAGCGGACACTGCCAATGAAGCTCTCGAGGCTGCTAAGAGACTAAGTAAGCTAATTCACAGCAAGTGAAGTACACGTGCCCAAATTCGTGAATTCACAGGTCGTGGTTTGTGGCAGGTTATACTAACAGTGGCAGGTACAGTGGAGAACTTTGAGTTGCAAAGGCAAAATCCCCAATTAAGAAAACTTTATTCTTTTACAGGAGATAGCAGCATGTGGGGTGTTGCTCTATGGTAATTTTTCCAAATTTCTCCATCACCATTTCACCTAGTTGTCTTTGGTTAAGTGGCTGGGAAAAATGCTGTTGAAGGGTGTAAGGTGTCAAAGAGAGGCCCATCACAGGGTAGTCAGGTAGGATGGTTGGCATACTTTCTTAAGCCTCTCAGAAACTGGAGAAGGTTCCCTCTGTGATAGGAGGAGAGAAAGGGAAGAATGTGCATTTTGAAGTCCTGCTGACTTTGATTCAGTGTTTTGCCTTTTCATGTATCAGCTCTGTAACTTGGCATTAAGTACCTTTTTTTTTCTGTGCCTCAGTTTCCTTGTCTGTAAATCAAGGCTAATGTGTTTACTTCCTTAATGTGTGCTCTTAAGAGCAACTAAGGGTACACTGGTTGCATGGTAGAAAATCCAACCCATTTCCCTAGCTAAAGATTGAGAAATTAGGACCCAGATCTTGCTACTTTTCAATGAACATTCCTTCTCGTGCCATATAAACTCTCATTGTCAGTCTGGATTTGCACCAACCATTAGAAATATAATGTGGGCCACAAAATTATGTTTAAATTTGTCACCTTAATAAAAGTACAAAATAAACAGGTGAATTAAATTTTAATACTCTATTTTGTTTGCTGCAGTGTGTGCAAAATATCATTTCAAAATGTAATTAATATAAAACCAATCTGATTTATATCTTTAGAATGTTATTTCATACTAGCCACATTTCAGGTGCCCAAAAGACATATGTCTTATGGGTGGCTACCCTCTTGGACAGTGCAGATGTGGTCACTAGAAGGATGTGCACGTGCATTCTTTGCTTGCAACCTTGGAGAGCACTTATTTACCATTAAAAAATACTAGAGCATCTGCTCACTGACCTTGCCAAGGCAGCTGTAGCACTGTTGTGAAAGTGCAAAATAGAGGCAGCCTCCATATTTAATTTATTTATTTTTATATTTTTCATTTATTTTTGTCTTTGTCTTTTTAGGGCCACACCCGTGGCATATGGAGGTTCCCAGGCTAGGAGTTAAATTGAAGCTACAGCTGCCGGCCTATGCCACAGTCGTAGCAACGTGGGATCTGAGCCATATCTGCCACCTATGCAGATCCTCAATGCCAGATCCTCAGCCCACTGAGCAAGGCCAGGGATTGAACCCGTGCTCCCATGGATGCCAGTTGGGGTTGCTAACCACTGAGCCGTGACAGAACTCCATGATGCAGGCTCCATATTTGAATTTTCTAATTTTCTTTTTTTCTTTTTTTTTTTCATGAGTAAGCTGTGAGGTACTTCACCTAGTAATTGTTCTTATCTCCCTTTCAGAGTTCCCCCAGGTGCTTATATGCCAGATCCTTTTTCTGTTATGTCAGTTGAAATGTGTATTTATTCTTTATTGCAAGAAATATTTATTGGCAACCACTTATTTTAGGCACAGTGGATGTAGCTGTGTAAGATGAGTGAGCCCCCTTTCTTCTTTGAACTTATATTCTAGAAAAGAACGAATTTTCACATGCTAAATGTAGAAACAGAACAATTTATATGTTAAGAAATGAAAACTGGTTTCATTTTCAAAAACTATCAAAATTGGTTTTTATGGTTAAAAAAACAGTAAAATTATACCTACATCTGCATGAGAGCTCCTCAGTGAACTGTGGTAACAGACTCAGTAAAGGTTAGTATTCCAGCCTTTTCATGTGAAAGGATCATTTTTGTTTTATACTCCTGTGGTTTGGGGATTGGGTAATGAGAGCAAGAACTGTAAAGTTCACGTTGGTCTTTGGTCTTCATTTTCCTGATTATTTTCTTAAATGTGCTGACACACTAGGGGTTCAGGTCTAAGGATCTTTCTCAAGGGAATTTTGAAAGCCACGTGATTACCTCCCATCCCCCTTAGGTGGAGCACAGGGAAGAGGATTTACTGTTTAGAGTTTCATAGAGATTTAATTGGCTTCCTACTTACAGATTTATTTCATTAGCATTTATTTAGCTACCACTTTGTGGCTGGGGATTGTATACTCTGTCAGACAGGAATTTCGCTCTGGATAAATTAACAAGGTTATGTTTATATAGTAAAGCAGGGTGAATAGAGGGGGAGAGATTGACAGCGAAGCAAGCTTAAATAAAAGAAAGTTAAAATTAAAAAAATAATCTGGAGTACCTTGGTGGCTCAGTGGGTTAAGTATCCAGCATTGTCACTGATCACTGATGTGGCACAGGTTCAATTCCTGGCCCGGGAACTTCCTGCCACATGCCACAGGTGTGGCCAAAAAAAAAAAAAATCAAACTTAAAGCCATTTTAATTCTTGAGAAGTGGTTTTTAAGGAGAATTAAACTGGATAAAAGAATTGAGAATGATGTGGGTGCATGTGTGCCGTGGCCTGTGCATTCCTGTGATAATCCTTTAGGTGGGATACTAATGGGAAGACCTCCTTTTGACCCTGCTTGGGAGGGTAACCTTCCTCTTACTCAGAAAGTAGTTTTGGTAGAAGGAAGATCTCTGATTTTTGTTGTTGAATAGACAGTTTTGATCAGAGAGGAAATTTATACTATTGGAGGAGGAGATGGTACTAAGTCTAGTTGGTTAAAAATGAAACAAATTGGGATTGGATTAAGATGGTGGAATAGAAGGACTGGAGCTCAACTTCTCTCCCAAAAAACAACAAAACTACAACCAAATGTCGAGCAGCTTTCAACCAAATGGACTGTAAACTTCCAAAAAAGACAAAGAGGAGACCATATCCAGAGGTAGGAGGGGTGATTACGCGATAGAAGCAACCCCATACTTCCTGGGTGGGAAGCCCCACAGACTGGAAAGTAACTGCATCACAGAGACTCAGCTACAGGACTGAGAGTTCTGAGCCCCACGTCAAATTCCCACGCCTGGGGATCGGGCACAGGGAGAAAGAGCCCCCGGAGCAGCTGACATTGAAGGCCAGCCGGGCTTGTGTGCAGGAGCTCCACAGGACTGGGGGAAACAGAGACCCCACTCTTGAAAGGCACACACAGACTTTCACGTGCACTGGGTCCCAGGGCAAAGCAGTCTCCATAGGAATCCAGGTGAAACCTGACTGCAATTCTTGGGAGGATCTCCTGGGAAAACGGGTGACTGTGGCTTGTTGTGGGGGAACGGCATTGCAGGTGAAGCTCTCTGGGACATTCAGCAGCCTGCATTTCTCTGGAGGTGGCCATTTCTGGGAAAATCTGATCCCTCCCATCAGTGCTGAGAAGACCCAGGCCAAACAATAATCCAGGTGGGATCACAGCCCCACCCATCAGTAAACAGGCTGCCTGAAGACCCTTCAGGCACACAGCCAGCCTCTAATCTCACTCAGAGACAAAGCCCCATCCATCAGAAGGAGAGGAATCAACACCCCCCACCAGTGGGCAGGCATCACTCCCTCCCATAAGGAAGCCTACAGCAAACCCCCCCACACCAACTTTAGCCACAGGGGAGGCAGACACCAGAACTAAGAGAGGCTACAACTCTATTGTCTGCAAAAAGGTCACCAAACCAAAGCACTATAAAAATGAAAAGACAGAAAACTATAACACAGAAAAGGGAGAAAGGAAAAAGCCCAGAAAAGCAGCTCAGTGATGAAGAGATAATCAGCCTCCCAGACAGAGACTTTAAACTGTTGATGCTGTAGATGATGCAAGACATTGGAAATAAACTGGAAGTAAAGATTGATAATTTATAGGAAACACTGAGCAAAGAAATAGAAGATGTAAAAATTAAACGAGATGCAAAATACAATAACTGAAATAAAAAATTCATTAGAAGCAGCCAAAAGTAGAATACAGGAGGCAGAAGAATGAATCAGTGAGGTGGAGGACAGATTAGTGGAAATCACTAATGCAGAAGAGAAAAGAGATAAAAGATTGAAAGGAAATGAGCAGAGTGTTAGAGAACTCTGGGATGATGTGAAATGCACCAACATCCATATTATAGGGGTGCCAGAGGGAGAAGAGAGAGAGAGAAGAGGACAGAAAAAATATTTGAAGAGATAATAGCCGAAAACTTCCCTAATATGGGAAAGAAACCACTCAGTCAAATCCAGGAAGCTAAACGAGTAGCATATAAAATAAACCCAAGAAGGAACACCCTGAGACACATACTAATCAAAATGACCAAAAATGAAGACAAAGCAAAAATATTGAAAGCAGCTAGGGAAAAGAAACAAATGACATACAAGGGAACCCCGATAAGTTTATCAGCAGATTTTTCATCTGAAACTCTGCAGTCCAGAAGGGAGTGGCATGATATACTGAATGTGATGAAAGGGAAAAAATTCCAACCAAGATTGCTTTACCCAGCAAGGCTCTCATTCAGATTTGAAGGAGAGATCAAAACCTTTACAGATAAACAAAAGCTAAGAGATTTCCACAACACTAAACTAGCTTTACAACAAATCTTAAAGGAACTTCTCTAGTCAGAAAAGAAAAGGCCACAACCAGAAAAAAAGAATACCACAAATGACAAGGCATATGTACCAGGAAAGGCATATATACAGTGAAGATACTAAATCATCCATGCACAATTATGCTACCAAAATCAGAAATCATGAGAAGAGAGCTCCAATGCAGGCCACTGGAGACGCACGTGCAATTAAGAAACCAACAACTTAAAACAATCTCATTTGTATATAGACTCCTACATCAAAACTTCAGGGTAAAAAAAAAGGAGCAAAACCCCAAAACAGTTAATACAATGGCAATAAGAACATATATATCAGTAATTACCTTAAATGCTAATGGACTGAATGTCCCAACCAAAAGACATAGACTATCCGAATGGATACAAAAACAAGACCCATATATATGCTGTCTTCAAGAGACGCACTTCACTTCTAGAGACACATACAAATTGTAAGTGAGAGGATGGAAGAAAATATTCCATGCAAATGGGCATCAAAAGAAAGCCAGAGTAGCAATACTCCTATCAGACAAAATAGACTTTAAAATGAAGAACATTTTAAGAGACAAGGAAGGGCACTACATAATGATCAAAGGATCAATCCAAGAAGAAGATGTAATAATTTTAAATATCTATGCACCCAACATAGGATCACCACAAGATATAAGGCTACTGCTAACAACCTTAAAAGGAGAAGTCAACAATAACACCATCATAGTGGGGGAATTTAACACCCCACTGACAGCAATGGACAGGTCATCCAGGCAGAAAATCAATAAGGAAACACAGGCCCTGAATGAAGCATTAGATCAGATGGACTTAATAGATATTTATTTATAGGACATTCCATCCTAAAGCAACAGAATACACATTCTTCTCAAGTGCGCACAGAACATTCTCTAAGACTGATCACATCCTGGGTTACAAATCAAGCCTCAGTAACTTTAAGAAAATTGAAATCATATCAAGCATCTTCTCTGACCACAATGCTATACGACTGGAAATCAACAACAAGAAAAAAATGGCCAAAAATACACACACGTGGAGACTAAACAACATACTACTAAATAACCAATGGATCACTGAAGAAATCAAAGAGGAAATTAAAAAATACCTAGAAGCAAATGACAACAAAGATCTGACACTCCAAAACCTCTGGGATGCAGCAAAGCAGTTCTAAGAGGAAAGTATATAGCAATACAAGCCTACCTCAGGAAACAAGAAATAGCTCACACAAACAACCTAACTTAAATCTAAAGCAGCTAGAGAGGGAAGAATCCAGGTCATGGAAATAACCTAAATGCCCATCGACAGAGGAGTGGACAGGGAAGATATGGTACATACACACAATGGAATATTACTCAGCCATTAAAAGGAATGAAATAACATTTACAGCAACACAGATAGACCTAGAAATTATCATGGGAAGTGAAACCAGTCAGACAATTAGACAGCAACACCCAGTGCTACCGCTTACATGTGGAAACTGAAGAGACACAATGAAGTTCTTTGAAGAACAGACAATGACTCACAGATTTTGGAAAACCTAGGTTTTTCAAATAAGATCATCTGGAGGTTGGGGGGATGCACTGTGTGTTTGGAACACAAAATTAATCACATTGACTTGTGATGATTTATGTACACCTATAATTGAAATAAAATTCATTGTTATAAAAAAACAAAACAAATTGATGGTAGATATGAAGGGAGTATGCATGTCACAGATTAGTTGGAAAGAACAAAACAGGAACAATGCGGCAAAACTTCACAAACTTACACTCTTGTCACTATAAGATTGACAAAAGCCAAGGACACAATTTGAGTTTTACCAGATAGATTTGAGGTGAAAGTTAAAGCTGGTTACACATATATTTTTCTGATTGTCCCTAAAAAATGGGACCTGTGCCTTATAATATTTTGATTGGGAAATACTGCATACAAGAATAATATGTGTAATGTGCAATAAGTGCTATATAAGATTTTATTGCTGAGAGCGGCAGCATATAATTCCATATAATTCCCGGGTTCACTGCTGTCATGATTCAAACACAAACAAATCAGAAACGTTTTAATCAGTATTCTGTCAATTATATGTTAGGAGAGTTCATATTCTAACCTACAAAGTTTGTAAATGATTGAAATTTACCTTACTATATTAATATTGGGATGTTTGAAATAAAATGACGTTTTTATAAAATATTTTGAAAATAAATGTTGATATTAGCCATGTCTGTGATTCCCATTGTAATTTCTATATGGATCATCTCACAGATCTCTTTCTTTGTGTTTTAAACTCACAGTCCTGGTTTTCTCTTTGTCATCCACTTATGGGTATCTCTGTCTTTCCTAGCCCAGATGGAATTTGTCATCTCTCGGTGGTTGCTCCAAAACTTTTCTCCCACTTAGCTCTTACTACTTATCCAGCTCTGTATCATTTTTAATGTTTCTCATGTCTATAATATTCAGTCACTTGCCTGCCATTTTTAGTGCAGCATTGTTATTTTGCTAAAGCAAGAAAATAGGCAAGATAAGGTTAAAAAACTGCCAAGGTTGTACAGCTAATAATTGACAAAGATAGGATTTCTACCCAGCCAGATTCTATTTAATCTCTTCCCCAAGCATTTTTCCTTTTTGCTAATTTGATGATGATGTTCTTGGGAGATTTTAATATGTGAATCAGCATTTTTAAGGTAGGAAATACATATTAATAGAATTAGAAGACTGAATTAAAACTAGATGGGACAGGTTCTGGGCTCAATTTTTAGAAACTGTGTAATCTGCAGATATTTTCTTAATGATTCATTTTGTTATATCTACTTGGACAATACCATGTCTTGCCATATAGCTGTGAAAAGCTTGTTAATTTGAACATTTGTTTCAAATGGGTAATGCAAACCTTTTGTTTTTGAAATACTTCATAATGATAAGATATTGAGCAAGATCCTCATTTTGTTACATCGAAAATGGACTTATGTCTGATTGAGAAAGTAAATTTGTTTTGGCAAATTAAATTTTTAATGGATAATATTCAATTCTGAAGCAGTTTTTATGAGCTACCTTTTGTAATCATGATTTCAGGAAGGAATTATTTCTGTTGCCTATAATTTTCTTAGAAGAGTTAATTAATTTTATAAATTTCTCCTGTATGGATTACATGTAATGTATACACCTAACAAATAATTACAGAATACCTACTGTGTGCATGACTAATTTTTATGTTATCTTTCAGTTATCTTTAAAAATGAGGGTGCAGGAAAAAGGGAATCCTCTTATGCTGTTGGTGGGGAGGTAAATTGTTGCATTCACTATGGAAAACAGTATGGAGGTTCCTCAGAAAACTAAATATAGAACTTCCATATGATCATGCAATTCCACACCTGGGCATACATCTAGACTAAATTCTAATTCAAAAAGATACATGCACCCCTATATTCATAGTAGCATTATTTACAATAGCCAAGACATGGAGGCAATCTAAATGTCCACTGACAGAGGAGTAGCTAAAGAGGTGTGGTACATCTATACGATGGAATATTACTCAACCATAAAAAAATGAAATAGTGGCATTTGCAGCAATATGGTTGGACCTAGAAATTATCACACTAAGTGAAGTTAGACAGTGAGAGACAAACATCATGCTATCACTTGTATGTGGAATCTAAAATTAAAATATACAAATGAATTTATTTGCAAAATAGAAATAGACTGACAGACTTGGAAAAACTCACAGTTTCCAAAGGGGACATGTTGGGGGAAGGGTGGGCTGGACTAGGGGTTTGGGATGGAAATGTTATAAAAGTAGGTTGTGATGATGGTTATGTAACTAAATATAATAAAATTTGTTGAATTAAAAAATGAAGGCGTGTGTGCCTCACATAACTTGAACACCTGTCTTAAAGGAGTATGTACATAAAGGCATAGATGAAGCTTATCTAGGACTACGACTTTTTAGTTTTTGTAGTCTGCACAATTTATTGATTATTCCATTCATGTTTATGAGACTCTCAACATTTGATTAAGGAAGAAGATTGTATTTCAGAAACTCAGTTTCATTTTTTGCCAGGAAAGGAACTGAAAAAATGAATGGAGAAATTAATCTTTTTTGAGCTAATGACATGCATCCTAAAATGGAGATAAGGAGCTTTTATTGAACTCAGCTAGCTTTGGATTGCTTTCAGCTACAACATGTTTCCATTTGTCAATATGATAACTTATTCTTTTCTTTTTATATAATCATATCCTAAAGCCTGGTGAATTACTTACACCATTAAAGAATTGTATTTTATATAAAAAGAGAACTGCTGCCCATTAACTACTGATTGACATTACTATTAATCATATAGACAATTAAATACCTTGCAAGGTTCCTTGATTTTTGTGGCTTTGTCATATCACATTATGTGGTTAGGATCTTGAAAAAAAGTCTTATAACCTTTTGTGGACATGGTGATCATTAGTGTCTTATAATGATAGGCAAGGATAACATTGATTACTCTGTAGTAAATCTTCATTTTATCACCATATCAGCTGTCCATTATTTTGAATCTGCAGTCAGGAATGCAAAGAAGCAAGGGTAATGGCAAATGTGGGCCATCAGAGACTGAAGCAGTGCCTGCTTTCTAGTAATCATGATGGTCACTCACTCAGACAGAAGGTGTTTATCATTGCTCCTAAATGCTTAATAAATATCATTGTTAGGAAATTTTCATTTGGTCACATTTATTACATATGCTCCTCAAAAGAATAGCTGACTTGACATTAAAGACTTTCCATAGCTATGTCTATAAAGAGTGTATAATTCTACATATTATAGCCTTTAATAGTATTTTCTCTCGTATATATTTTGCGAAGAAATCCCCCTCCTTTATAAAAGGTTCTTTTCTCTTATTCCTGAATCTGCATATATAAGTAGGCTTATTTGGTCATCTCCTTAGAATTCCTCTGTGCTAGAATATCTTTTCCTAATTGTCTTGTGCTGTTCACTGAATAGAAGGGGTAAGTGACCCATCAAGTGAAGGGTTAGATCAGGAAGGTTGTGGGGTTGTGGGCGGGCAGCCTTTAAGGGAGTGTACATGGAGCTTCCTGTTGGTTTCCTTAGAAACAAATGAAAACAGGACTTTGAAAGCCTATGCCTCAACTTAATTTTAGCTATATAATAAGGCAAGGATTAATTCTTCTCACATTTTAACCAATAAAATAGTAGTGGTGGAATTTTACCTGGCCTCTTCCCAATGTTCCTCGTGTCATGCTGAGCTTTTTTTAAGTGTGATTTTGTGTAATCCTCATTTAAACCAAAAGGAAGGCTTTCCTTTAGGGACTGGTTCCAAATATCACCAGATCCTTCCTGTGTGTCCATGATTATGTATCGATGGTTACTAATATGATTTCATTCAGTCTTTTCAGTGTGTCATTAGTGAAGTTATTAATTTGTTTTCTAAAGCTACCTCATTATGAATGAACAAAGAAATTATGTGCATGATATCATTTTCCAGGTCTTTCTCATAAATTATTTGTTCCTGGGTTCCTTAACTCACCTAATATATGTTGTGGTGGTTCTTAATGTCCAGAGGGTACCTTATGGAGTTGTAAATGTAGAAAAGCTTTGCCTGGGGTAAATGGGCAAAAGAGCTAGCTTCTAACCATCTCTCTGGACATACTGGCCTTTTTAAAGAAATCTTAAACATAAGCAGATAAATCTTTTCTGATTATCAAAGGAATATGCTCTTTATTTTGAAAACATTTGGAAAATACGGAAAAGCACAAAGAAGGGAAAACTTCCTGTATCCCACTGCCCAGAGAGAACCTGCCTTAAGATTAACGTCTTTCCCTGCATTTTTCTTATGTATTCATTCAGTCAGCAACATTAATTTCTGTGCACATATTTGCATAAATGTGATTGAGAGAGTGTATGTATTTTTAACTTTGGAAAAATACTATGCCAGAGTTTTGTAAGCTACTTTTAAAATTCCACATTATAGCATGAGCACTACCTAAATATTAAATACGTTTTTCAGAACTGTTGTTGTAATAGTTGTATATAATCCCTAGATTGTCTGTGTTATTTCCTATTGTGACTTATTTAGATTGTCTTTTCTGTTTCTGTATGTCAGGGAATGCTAGCTTACATAACCCATAAACTGCCCAATTCTCAGTAGATTAATACAATAAGGAGTCCAGTATGGTGTTCTTGGTCTGTCTGTATGTGGTGACTCACAGATCTGGGCTCTTTCATCATTTTCTTCTGGTCTTTTCAGATGTGGCTTTGAAAGATGGACCTGGGGATTGTGTTTGTTCTAGCTACTTAAGAGAGAAAAAGAGCCTGGAGGATTGTGTGTGGAGGTTTTATTTCCATGGACTGCAGCACTTCAGCTCACATTCTATTGGCTCAAGTTCATCAGAAGGTCACAGTGAACTGCAAGAAAGACTGGGAAATATAGGCTCAATGCATGGGTAGGAAGAAGAGGAAATGGGTTTGGTGATCAAGGTAGCTATTCTGTAGCTTTTAGAATTTTGGGGGAATTTTTCTCTTTTCTTCTTGGCCTAGAATGAACATGGTCTATATAGTCAGAACATCATCCCACAGAACATTTACTTTGGTTACCTAAGTCACAATTTACTTGACTATAAAATTGAGGCCAATAATACTTCAAGGAATGATTCACATTTAAAAAAAAGACAAACATGGCACATGCCTTATATAAACGAGGCACTCACCCATTTACCTTAATTCTTTCCTTCCTTTTTTAGTCTGAACTGAGTGACTATTTCAGCCATCGTAAAAGAAATATAACAGCTATTAAAAACATCAACAGCAAATAAAAAATAACAATGCCCAGAGGTTTTGCAGTAAACCCAAGTTTTGAACTATATTTAGTGTACAGCTTGTCAGGTGATGTGATAATGAATATATTACCCGTGTACTGTTGGTTGATATTTTCTAGGGAGATGGAGGTATATAAAGTCAAAAGTTGCCTAATGTTGAAAGAAAATGAAAATCATCCTTTCATTGTAAGAGAATAAATATTACCTGAAAAATTATGCTTTTAAGATGCTATGCTATTCTCCAAGGTGGTTACTACAGGAGTTGGCAGTGTTAAACAGATGTTCATAAATAGTCCTAAGCTCCAGTTGAGTTTTTTAGGTTACTTACAAAAAGTCAGGAAATGAGCTGAAAAAAAAAAAATAGTGCTTGATCTACCTAATGATGAAAACCAGGTGAGTAAACAAGCCACCTTTTCATTCAACATGAAACAAGCTAAGGGATTTGTGAATGTTATTTCTCTCAAATTAAATGTGGACCAAGTATTAGAATTCTTTTCTTCAGACTTTTATTTGAGTGAATATACCAGCCACTTCAGTATGGGGAAAAATAAGCAGATGGGATGTGGATAATGGGGAAGATAACCATTTTTACAATGGGAAAGTGCCAAAAGTATTTGCTGTGCAAAAATCAAACCATTCCCAGAGTCTTCAGGTGCAACATGTAGTACTGAAAAACAACTGTACATAAATATATATTTTCTTTATAAATAACTTACATGAGCATCATAAACGTGAGAAAATCTCATCCCTTTATCACTTTCCTCTTGCCCGGAATCCCTTACTGCTTTTCCCTGTTTGCAGTTTCACAATGATCATATTAAGGAAGTTCCCTTTAATTCCTTGTTTACCGAGAGTTTTTAGTAATTAATTGTTCTTGAACAGTGTCATGCATTTTCTGTACATATTTATAAAATCACCTGCTTTTTCTTTATAACTTATTAGTGTAATGAGTTATGTTGATTAATTTTGAATGTTAAACCAGGCTTGCATTCTTGGAATGAACCTGCTTGATCAAGATACCTTATTTTTTATTTATGCAATATTTTGTTTAGAATTTTTGTGTCTATGTTTCTGAGGACTGTTGTTCTCTAGTTGTTTTTGAGATATATTTCTCTGATTTGCTATTAGGACAGTACTAGCTGCGTGAAATGGAAAAATGCCACCCCCAACCCCAGCCCTTGCTCCCTCCTCTGGCAATGGCCAGTCTCTTCTCTGTATCTTTGAATGTGGGTGCTTTTTTTTCAGAGTCCATGTATAAGTGAAATGCTACAGTATTTGTCTTTTTCTGTCTGACTTAGCATGATGACCTCAAGGCCATGCATATTATCATAAATGGCAGAATTTCCTTCCTTTTTATGGATGAATAATTTTATGTTTTATATGTGTGTGTATATTTACATATTCTTTATCCATCCATCAATGGGCCGTTAGGTATCCCTGTCTTGGCTGTTGTAAATAATGCAGTGAATGTGGGAGTTCATATGCCTTTTCAAGTTAGTATTATCATTTCCTATGGATAAATATCCAAGTTTAGAGTGGCTGAATCATAATTGTTATATTTTTTAACTGTTTGCTGGACTTCCATACTGTTTTTCCTAGGGGCTGCACCAATTTCCATTCCCACCAGCAGTACAGATGTTGTCATTATATTGCTGTGGTTTTTGCTGTTATGATAAGTGGTGTGCTCCACATCTCAGTGTGCATGGGGTGCAGATAGAGGATATCATTTAATTTGCGGTGTCTGTTTCTTAGAAGGAAGAAGCACATTACTTATGAGATAGTTGTGGGCTGACCTTATCCACACAATACCTGTATATAAGTAAGACGTTGTATGTGTTCCCATAAACCAGGACAGGTTTCAAGGTTCATCTGGCATTTACCATTTTCTTAAATGTCTCTTAAGTATAGATGACTATCCCTATTGGTTTGTCTGGGTAGATTTAGGTACATTTGTTGTTCCAGAACTATTATTAATAGCAGTCACTTTTACTCTCAAACTGTCTTCATTTAAACAGTAAAGTATGGAGTTCCCATCGTGGCTCAGCGGTTAACGAATCCGACTAGGAACGATGAGGTTGAGGGTTCGATCCCTGGCCTTGTTCAGTGCGTTAAGGATCCGGCGTTGCCGTGAACTGTGGTGTAGCTTGCAGATGCAGCCCGGATCCCGTGTTGCTGTGGCGAAGGCCCGTAGCTACAGCTCCTGTTAGACCCCTATCCTGGGAACTTCCATATGCTGTGAGTATGGCCCAAATAAGGCAAAAAAAAAAAAAAAAAAAAAAAAAAAAAAAAAAAAAACAGAAAAGTACATGATCATCTTACTTGAAGGTTAATTTTAAGAATAACTTCTTGATGGCACCAGTCCTTGACGTGAAGCTTGTTTAGTTTTAACTTCTGTAGCTAAAAGGTCAAACAACTTTTTATTTGTTCAGCTTCCTTTGATTTAAGCAAAGCAATTTTAGTGGTGGTGGGGAGTGTTATAGGAATTTGATAATGAAGTACTCTTTCATTTGGAAAGAGTGAGATCACTAAAAGTCTCATATAATTCTTTCTGTTTTTTTTAAGCTTATATCCAGCTAACATCCTCCATTAAATCCTTTTTGAACTTTTAATTTAAAAACTGTATCAATGATGGGTAAACATAATCTATAGCATTATTACTTTATTGATTTTCACTTTCTGTTTTCAATAATAAAAATCTTTTACACTTGAGCAGGAAGACATCAGGTTAACAGATTTTCTGGACCACTGGGTACCATTCAGTTGATATTCAGTAACTTATTTAGAAAATACTGAATATTTATGCTTGGTGGGAATACAGAGAACAAACAAATTAACAAGTCATTTACAGAATGCAAAAAGTGCTGTGACATAAATAAGCAAGTGGTAAAATCATGGAGGTCTTAGGATGGTCAGGAAAGTGTTCTCTGAGAAGGTGATTTTAAGCTGATATGTAAGGATGAAAGGGAGCCAATCTTGAGAAAAACTGGGAGTAAGATGTTCTAGGCAGAGGCAGCAGGTGGAGCTGAGATCTGAGATAATGTGCTGGAAATAGCTTTGTCAGTTTGAGAACCCGGAAGGAGACTAGTGAGATTGAAAGGCAATGGGATGA
This sequence comes from Catagonus wagneri, assembly GCA_004024745.2. Lineage (NCBI taxonomy): Eukaryota > Metazoa > Chordata > Mammalia > Artiodactyla > Tayassuidae > Catagonus > Catagonus wagneri. The sequence goes on along the minus strand of PVHT021183699.1, from coordinate 50,272,581 downwards.
GAGGGAGGTGAGAGCTCAGATCATGCAGGGTTTTATGGGTCAGGTAGGGACTTTATTCTAGGTGAAATGGGGAGCTGCTAAAAGAGTTCTGTAAAACCCATGTCAGCTAGGTATCACCTCAACAATGCTGGATGCCAAACCATCCCCAAACTTTAATGAGTCATTTGTTGTGCTCAAACATCTGTATATTGGCTGATCTGGGGAGGCCTCACTGGGCTCGTCTCCAACTTGCTGTTTGTGTCCACGTCTACTCCATGTATCTTTCATCCTTCTTAGATCATCAGGCTAGCTGGGACATTTTCACAGCAGAATGCCCAAAAGGCAAGAGACTGAGCACATCCTCCAGCATATATCAAGCCTCTGCTTGCCACGCCATCTGCTGAAATCTACTGCTTGAGCCCGAAGACAAACAACCAGGGCCTCTAGTGGAAGAAACTGCAGGGACACATACCAAAGGGTGTTTATCCAGGGAAGGGTGAAAAATAGCGACAATGATTCATTTAACTGCAAGCAGTTAAACCAGAGTGACTGTCTTGATTGCCTAGGAACAAGTGATTTCCTGGGCTGCACATCTTTCAGTACTAAAGCAAGAAGATTCCAGATAAACTGGGATGAGTTGGTTGCTCTATGACTATGGATTGTCCTGCAGTGAGTTGATTGACAGGGGCTCTAGGAGAAGTAGGGAAGAGTTAGGCTGTTAAGATTATCTGAGTGAGAAAAGATTGTGGTTAGATGATGAGGGTGACAGAGGATCTGAGGAGAAGTGAGTGTCTTAGGGTTATATTTTAGAGGTAGAGCTCATGAGGCTTGCTGATACATCTATGTGACGGATAAAGAAAGGAGTTGAGGATGTGTTAGATCATTTGAATATTCTGTTTGCTGGAGTGTGATGATCTGAGAAACCTAAAGAGTAGGATAACAAATTTTAATAATTATTTCAAGAATATGGCAACAAACTAGTACTTGCAAATACATTCTGTATTTTAGGCACCCAGTATTGTATTTCTCTTGGAAACCACACCAAAGGAATCAGTGGAGCAAGTGTGGAGATTGCTATATATAGACCCAGTCCCATAATAGCATAAACAAACTATCAGAAAAATGATTGCCACTGGCCAGTGGAATCTTCCTAAGTAGTCTGCATTGGCTACCCCAACTCATCACAGCACTTTGCTCTTATAGTGAGCAAGCAAGCCATGGACATTGGAGAATGTGTGTGTTCTTTTCATTTTGATTTGTCAAGTGCTCAACCTATCATGATTTATGGTTTACATTTACATCATAAAACTATCTTGAGTGACATTTTGCTTGGTGTGGTGGAAAGAATATTTGAACAGGAATCAAGAGGTCTGATTTTGAGTTGTGGCTTTCATATTCATCATTTTCTCCTTTTTTTTTTTTGAAAGGAGGGGAGCATTAAATATGATTGTGATTAGACACTGCCACCTCCTTTTCCCCATCTGTCTAGTTTGATATCCTGACTGATGAGGAGTACCTGTTCCCCAGAACATTTAGAGATGCTGGATGAATTAACATTGAATTAGTACCAGTTTACACGTGGGCATTGCCACTGAATACTTTCATGATCCTAAATAACTTTCTTGGCATATTTGGATTTAGTCTGTCCTTTATGAGCTGGGAATCCCAATTTAAGGATGTTGTGAAGATCACATGAGAGATGGTATATAAAGCTGCTTTGTGAGGTCCTATTGGTAATACCTCTTCCTTTTCCATCAGGACAATCACTCTGGGCTTAAATTCATATTGGCTTCATTTTTTTTCATCCACTGTGCCTCCACCCTTACATGTGGTGGTGATGAACACGTATTTTTGGAAGGCATGGCAGATAAGGTATCCAGTTTATAGTAGTTCTTGGTTCTTCTGCTTACCTCTCTGGACTATTAGCCACCTCTATGAAGCCAGTCCTGAATTTTTCTTATAATTTTCTGACATAAGATCTTAGGCAAGTCACTTACTTCTCTGTGCCTTAGTTTCCCCATCTAAAGACTAACAATATTTCTTATGTCAGAGACTTGTTGGGTCTCCTCCTTAAGTTAGTGTAGTAACTCGTGTTAACATCATTGCATGGAAATTGTAATTGTTCAGTGAGTGTTAGCTCATGTATTATTATTGCTATTGCTATTTTTAGGTAAGTTTCCTACTGAATTTACTTGATTTGTAGACCTATGAGTGAGAAAATTGTCTGGCTATGTTGAAAAGTGCAAAGTCTATGTCATTATGAACTCTAAGGGGATACCTCGATTATAGATTTCCATTTAGTTTTTGGTGATTTTTTTTGTTGGTTAGTATACTCCATTTGATGAGTTTAATGGGTTGTGTAAAGGGTTTTGATCATCTAAAATGCAGTCTTTTTGAATCTTAGTCCATGGGAATCTAATTTTGTTTTCCATTGTCCTGTATTGGCCAGAATCTATTTCAGCTTTTGCTGCACTCTGGCCAGCACACCCTTCTGCTCTTTTTAAGTTTCTCTTTATTTGTCTTAGCTTCTCTATAGGGTCTGCTTGTGCTCTTGATTTATTAAATCTCTAAGATCATCCTTTTCCTGGGATGGGAGGAAAGACTTCTCGACAGACATCTTGGGAGATCTAAAACAGCCCCAGGGGGATACTTCATGTTCAGTTCATTCCAACAGCTGATTAGAGATCAATAAATGCACAGCACTCGTGTATATTATGTGTTTTTCTTGGAAAACAGATCTGTATTCAATGAGCTAAGTAGCAGAAGAGGCATTTTTCAGTTGGCATGCCTCTGTAGCTATAAATAACTGTAAATGATTCTAGAATTTTTTTTCTTCAAAAAAGAGATTCTTTTTTAATATCTAAACTTTTGGGCATTTTGGTATCTTTTTCCTTCTGGAAAGATGTGAAACTCTGAAGGACAGAATTATTTTATGAATACTTAACACTGAAAAAAATGAAACGAATAGCAAAACTCCCATCTAGTTCCTCAAAGGCCACAGTAGCTTTGAGATGGCAGTGGAACTTGTCATTGTCCTCACATGCTAGAATATGTAGTGGGACATGAGGAAAAGAACACAATACAAATGTTTTAAAATTATGCTTTTTATAGATTTTTAAATATGATATCATTTATTCTTCACATAATATGGGGTATTGACAGGACAGGAATTATTTCTCTTTCTCCAGTGAGGAAACAGTCTCAGAGAGCTCAAGAAACTTGATCAAGGACCCATAGTAGACCACCTCCAGCATTTGTTGGACCCTATAGAAACCCATATCCCATACATTCAAAACACAGAGTTATAAATCAAGTTAAAAGTCTATCCAATAGGAGTTCCCTTCGTGGCTCAGTGGTTAACGAATCCGACTAAGAACCATGAGGTTGCGGGTTCAATCCCTGGCCTTGCTCAGTGGGTTAAGGATCCGGCGTTGCCGGGAGCTGTGGTGAAGGTTGCAGACGTGGCTTGGATCCCGCGTTGCTGTGGCTGTGGCGGAAGCCGGCGGCTACAGCTCCTGTTAGACCCCTAGCCTGGGAACCTCCATATGCCGCGGGTGCGGCTCTACATAAAGGCAAAAAGACAAAAAAAAAAAAGTCTATCCAATAAACTAACATATGTTCACAGTGGAAATAAAAAAGTCTTACCTAGACAAATGTACTGTCATAATAACCTGAAAGCTTGGCTCAAATTTTGTATTCCCGAACTTTCTGGAGTTCTGTGTAATAGATGTAGCATGGGGATTACCAACCCTTGATCTGTGGTTCCTCTTTTCACCCCAGGTCCATCCAGTATTGTAAAGTGCCTCATGTGCATTCATGCCCAGATCCATCCACCTTTTCTGCAAATAGCCACCCCTTCAGCTTGAGAGTATGTGGGGGCACCATGTTCTTCTTTTGGAAGGCCAGATCTTGCAAAGAGGCCCACACTGGGCCATTTGGGCACAGACTTCAAGGGGATAGACTCCTTATCCCATCCTATTATTAAGTCTGACTGGGAGGCTACTAGTGGGGTGTCCAATATACAAATTGCATTAAAATGGATTGTTTGGCCACTTCAGACACATTATTAGTTAATTTAGAGGAAAACAAAGTTTCTTCCTTTATTCAGTATGCATTTATTGTGTGCAGGTACTTGGGGCTGGAAATGTAGCTGTGAATAAGACATCTCTTGGGAAGAGCTATAAATTCTAGTGGGAGGAGACAGAAAAATGAACATGTAAACAATTACAAAATAATGTCTGAAGGTACTGATGACATGAAGAAAATAAAAGAAGATAATGAGCTAGTGATCTAAGGAGAGGAGAGGGGAGGAATTGATGGTCAGGGAAGGCTTCTCTATGGATGTGACATTTACCGTGTGAATGCTGGAAGAAAATCTAAGGGAAGAGTGTTCCAACTAGGTGGAACGCATGGGTCCTGGCCCTGAGCTAGGAGACTTCAGGGGACAGAAAGATCATCATGGTGGCTTGGGTGTGGTTGCTTGGGGAGTGGAAAGAGATGAGGTTGGAGAGACCAAACGGTCTAGGAGTTCACTGGGGCATTGTTAGCCCTGTAAAAGTTTGGATTTTTTTTTTTTTTTCCAGTAGGATCCTTTGGATGGTATTAAATGGGAATGACAGTAAAACTTCCTGATGCAGTTCACTACCTAAGAGTTAACGCCAGGTGGCCTGTCAAAATTTTAATTATTTTGCCAATATTAAAGGAAGCTCCCTGCCATAGAAATCCCCCCACCTCCAACAGTAGTTGAATGTCACAGATATATTTTATGGACATTTTGAAGACTTTAACATTGGTACTCCTGGCAAGTAATGTGAAAAAAATGACTATATATTTAGCTATCAAGTTTCACGTCTTTTGCTAAAAATATAGAACCAAGAGAGCTCTGAGCATAAATATAGGCATGCTGTTGGTGTTGGTTATTTCATAACTATGCGTAGGTGCCAAATGTCTTCATCTTCATGCGATTTATAGTAATGTAAGTAATGTGTTGGAGACTAACAAATCAAAATCTCATTTCAGATGTGTGACACAAATGTTGTGTTGACTTATTGTTTTACGTGTTAGATTTCTGATACAGTTGCTGAAATACCTTCTTATAACAGGAAGAAACAATTGTGGTATCAGATATTCTGCTCTGTGTACTTTCTTATTGGTAATAGATTGCTAATAAATTCTTAATTGCGTTAAGTAGCATATTAGTGTGCCTCCATGTAGGGACACTCAGTAATTTAAAATCTTCTGATGGCAAAGAACTAAGAAGTAGCTTCATGCTTGTTAAGAGAGAATAAAGAGACCAATTTTAGTTTTTATTTATTGTAATTCTTTTTTTCACTATTAAAGATGTTTCCTCAGCAGTAACCTGATGTGTAACGTAGAAGCAGCTGTATGAAATTTTCATTTTTATGCATAATACTGGAACTCTTAGACAAGGTTTATTGTATGTTTGGAAAATGAAATGATCTTTTCCTAGTCTGAACAGCTGTGTAAAACAGAATGGTAACATCTTCTTCTGTCTCCAAGTGACCATCTGTTTTTATGGGATTTGACAGGTAATTTATTAATTTTAAGAGGTTTATTTTAGTGAAATGTTGGCAAATATGCTTGTAGCAGACTTTTAGGGAATGCTATAAAGCTCTGGAGTTTTTTAGGACTGTCCTAAAGGTCTGATAGAATTTTTAAGAATCTTTTTTCTTGCCCATTTTGAAAAGATAAAAATATTTGTTATTGAATGATAGAAAAGGGACTGCAGGCATCAGTGACACATTTGACAGTCATTCATTTTGGTTTTGGCTAGATTTGGGATATTAACTGTTCCATTAAGAGAGAGTTCACTGATTTTTTTTTCTTTCGTGTTTCTGTTGTCTTTTTAATATAAAAATTAAATCAAAATAAGTGGTAAGTTGCTTTTAAAACTGACATCCTCCATTCTAGCTGTCACTGCACTTTGTTAGGGTCCTCCTGGCATATTCTCAAATCTCGCAAGAGATGTCAGCTCTTTTTCATGTTCATCTGTCACTTTTAAGGTGTCACTGAATTACCCGGACTGAATGCAAAACGATATGAAATGCCACAGTTATTATGCTGACTGCAGATGCATTTGGGAATTCTTTATGGTAGGCCCTTACTCATGTCTTAATACTTTATTTATTCCAGTGTGCTTTGCAAGCCAGCCTGGCCTTGTTTTTCTCCTAGGTAGAACAGGGGGCTGGAAACTGTCCTCCCTGTTTTTATTTTGGAAGCTGAATTATTTTTGAGATGAGTGATCACGCTGGGTGAATAGAGTCGAGCTTCATCAGTTCTATCCCTGCCTCTCAGTCACCAAGTGATGCTAGAAGATTTAATCATTTTTAGCTCACTTCCACAATCCGCAAAATGAGGTTTATGACATTTTCTTCTCTACTTACTGGAATAGCATTAGAAAAATGAATGAATGTGGTGACTGTTTATTGGATGGCATTTGCTGAATGAGGCTTCTCAAAGTTTGAGACATGATCATTTAAACAAAACAGTTAAAATTAATATCTATAATACAGTTCTCTGAGAGTGGTGATGAGGATCATGATGATGATGATGTTGGTGCTGGTGGAGAACAGGAGTAATTATGGTAAATGGGAGACATCTAAGAGTAGTGACTTAAACCCATGGACCCTGGGGCCAGACTTAGTTTAAATCCCTCTCTTGTCAGTTACTAGTTATATGACTTTGAGCAGGTTACTTAAATTCCTGAAACTAGTAAAAGTCAGCTTTGGGAGCCTGTCTTGTCATGAATTCCTAATCACCTACTGTGTTGCCTTCAAAACAAAAAACATCTAGTGCATTTGAAAAGGTTCTCTGACAGCATTTAAAAGTAGGAGAAGCCTTTTTGGCTCAGTGGTTAATGAATGTGATGAGGATCCCTGGCCTCTCTCAGTGGGTTAAGGATCCAGTGTTGCTGTGAGCTATAGTGTAGGTCGCAGACACAGCTCGGAGTTGGCGTTGCTGTGGCTGTGGCATAGGGCTGTGGCTGAGGCGTAGGCCACTGGCTGTAGCTCTGATTCAACCCAGCATGAGATCTTCCATATGCCACACCTGTGGCCCTAAGAAGCAGAAAAAAAAAAAAAAGGTAGGAGAAGCCAGAGATCTCCTTATAGTCTTTAAAGAATTCATTGAGAAGTTTTGTTTGTTTGCTTTCTTTTTGGCCACATCCATGGCATGTGGAGTTTCCCAGACCTGAAATTGCACCATGGTAGTGACCCAAATCACTACAGTGACAACTCTGGATACTTTTAAATTTTTAAAAATACCCCCCAGAGGTATGGATATTAAATCTATTGAGGAAGGTAGATTAATTGACTCCCTTAGGACTGAAGTTGGCATATTGGACTCCGGCATTGCTGTGGCTGTGATGTAAGCCAGCGGTTACAGCTCCAATTCAACCCCTAGCCTGGGGACTTCCGTATGCCTTGGGTATAGTCCTAAAAAGACAAAAAGAAAAAAAGAAAATCACCAGGGGGAAAGTCGATAGATAGATAGATAGATAGATAGATAGATAGATAAATAAGTAAATAAATAAATAAAGCAACACTCGTGTATTATCTCACACTATTTATTGGTCTGAGGTCTGGCACAGATCCTTAACCCACCAAGTGAGGCCTGGGATCAAACCTGCATCCTCATGGGTACCAGTCAGATTTGTTTCCACTGAGTCAGGACGGGAACTCCAAGTGTTGCTTTAAACCACCAAGTTTGTTGTATTTTGTTACAACAACAAAAGGAAACTAAGAGAGTAGATTCCTAGCATAGGATTGCTGGGTCATACGGTAAATTTCTACTTTAAGAAACTTTGCATTGGTTTTGAACAGAGGACTGATATGACGATTTGGAAGGATCCTCTGTTCATGCTGAAACAGCCCTGTAGAGGGGCCGCTTGAGGGCAGAAGCAAGGAAAACAGTCAAGACAAGCAGTGATGGTGACTCAGACCAGAGTTGCTCCACCTGAATTGTAATCAGGACAGAGCGCATGGATGACAGAGGCATCTGGTGTGGTGGGCCTTCTCCTGGAGGTGGCATGGTAGGATATGATGGTAGGGACTAAGAACCCTCGGTGAATGAACATTCCACGATCACTGAGTCCTCAGGGGAGATGAGCTCAGTGGTGAAAGAAAGGCACTGTACATTTTCTCTTTTATCATTGCATGTAAGTAAATATCTCTTGCTCACCAGTCTCACATGAGTCCCTGTTAGTTTATAGAAGTTTGGCAGAGGAAAATTAACCTTAAAATGAGTAGACTAGGGGAGTGTCTTAAAGGAGAAACATATGTGTCATGTAAGAAAAAGTGATTTTGAGGGTGGAGAATATATTATGTGGTTTATTAATATGTCATATATATTGCAAAATATCCCCAGTACTTACTTTCAAGTGTTAAGTACAAAACTTTCAAAGGACATATTTAGCTTGAGTTGACCTGAGATAAGCAGACTGCCTAATTTGGCTTCCTAATTTCAGTATTGTGAGTTCATATTTAGTTCTCCAAAATTTTTGAAGCATATTGATGACTCAGTCACTATTTTGATATCTTAAATGCATGTCTGACATTTAACCATACTGGTAGTTGTCAGCTTGCAATGACTGAATCCCACAAGTTTCTTAAATACCTTCGGGCCTTTGCATTTGCATTCTCCTTGTCTCCCTTTGGTACTTTAGTGTTTACCTCACTTCTTAAGCTAACAATCCAAGAAACTTCTCTGACCTTCCATGTTCAAATTAGGTCTCTCCTTGAGATGCTGCTGCTGTAGGCACTGTCCTCAGCATAAGCTGTTTTGTCTTTGTCATCTTCTCATCTTTCTCCCTAACTTGATGTCTGGCTCCGTAAATTGAGAGCTAAACATTCACCACTGCATCCATGGTGCAAAGAACTTGACACAGGGAAGTCCTCAGTAAATATTTGTTGAATAAATCACCAAATCACAGTTATAATTTTATTGCTTGCCCTTCTCTTAAAAAAAAAAATAACATTTAGTCTCTTAGAGAAAGAACAAGTATTCAGCAACAGTCACTTGTGATTGACAGATCTCCCAATCCTTTTTGATAAACAAATGTGAAAGAAGAGAGTATATTATGTTGATCACACACATGTGTGCCACATCTGGTCACTAAGATCCTTTTCAATGTAAAAGAAACAAGCCATATGCTAAGAGCCTTTGGTCTTGTGCCTTATTAATTTAGCTGAATCTTTGGAGTTTGCTGCTGAGAAAAAACTGCCATGGGAAAGGCTAAAGATTGTGTTAAACGGCATTGGTGACATGCTTTACTAACTCCCCTTGCATCACTGAACAGTGATATGTGTGTAAGAAATATGTTTATCAGAAAGTGACTGGACAGCCGAGTATTTAAAGGATAAAGTAGTCTTCAGAGAAAGTTAGAATCATTTACTGTGCAGGGGATCATGGAGTGGGGGAAAGCCTTCATTTTAGGAACACAAACTCAAATACATAGGGTCTCATTTTCAGAAGGTCTTGCCCAGGCTTCTCGTTCATGCACCTGTAAGTTCCCGCAAACAATTCAATTTTATTTGACATTTATTGGGTTACACTTGACATTTCCAAGTGCAGCAGATTTTTTTTTTTTCTTCTTGACAACTCAGTTGTGAAACTATGATTGGCACTCTAATATTCAGCTCAATTGTGTTCAAAACTGACCAATGGTAAGTTTTAGAAGATGAGCCAGTTTCAAATTTTGTGACCCTTGGATAACATTCTCACCCTGAAAGGTGACATAATATCAATAGTTAACAAGGGACTGTCTCTGCTGGTGCTTGGAGTCTCAAGTTTCACTTCTGGACTTGATGCTTTGGCCAGCCTGTGTATGTCTCTTGCCATCCTCTGAGGAGGCACTCAGCAAATAATTGGGTTAAAGAATAAATACAGCCATTTTGAGGATGGGTTTTTCATTATCTTTTAATTTACTTATTTAGCACTTTTTTCCCTCAATTCAAAAAAAAGGTCATTTTGGGGTCATCCCATTCAGATTTTCACTGTTGTCAGTTTGTTTTTTTTTTTTGCTTTTTAGGGCCGCACCCACGCCATATGGCTAGGGGTCCAGTCAGAGCTACAGCTGTCGGCCTACACCACAGCCACAGCAACACAGGATCCAAGCCACATCTGTGACCTACACAATAGCTCATGGCAATGCCAGATCCTTAACACACTGAGAGAAGCCAGGTATCTAACCCGCAACATCATGGTCCCTAGTTGGATTCGTTTCCGCTGCGCCACAACGGGAAGTCCTGTTGTCAGTTTTATTTACGACCTTCCAGACTGATGTATGAATACGTAAGTGTGCATACACAGTCAAAAAAGTGGCTTATAATGTACCCAACTATTCATTTCACTTAAGACATCATGACTTTCCTTATTTAGGGAATAGAGTTCTATACTATAAGTAGGCACAAAATCATTATTATTTACATTTTACCTTTTTGTATGTAACCAATCCTGTTTTCTTAGACATTTAGAATGCATTTTTTCTCTTCTAAACAACACTGCTCTGAACATCCTTAGTCTATTGATCCTTGTTCACTTTGGTGATTAGTGCGATTAGTGCTGTTGAAGTAGAATTGCTGGTTTCTAAGTATATGATCTTTACTTCCCATGAAAGGTTGTACCAGTGTTCACTCTTAATCAGAGTGAATGATTGAGTCATTCTTAGAGTGAATGTGGCTATGCCTGTTTTCCCATCTATCTCTGAAGTTATGTGTAGTCATTCATTTTGAGTTTTTACCAGCATGCCTTATTTGTTGGAGACTACTACTACAGACTACTAATTCTGATGGATAATATAGCCAGTAGGATCATGTTATAGAGCTTATATTTTATATAACTGAGACCTAGCCATATGCTGTGTTTTGTAATTCTTTGAACTGATGAGTTTAGATTGTTAGCTCTTTGAGAACATGGATATATTGACCCAGCATATGAGACAGTATGTATAAAGTTGTACACAAATACATCTTCGACGGCTTCTTCCTTCCAGGGAAATAAACTTCACAATTTGTCCTTGTAAATGCCCCTGACCCTCATCTATAGGCATTCTCGCAATGTTGTCTTTAAAAATCAGGAGTTATCATTCCCCTGCATGCTTCTACTTGCTTCCTCCTGCTACTCTGCTGGACTTTTTACCCAAATTCCTTTATTTTTTTTCTTTTATGACCACAGTTGCAGCATATGGAATTTTCCCGGCAAGGGGTCAAATTTGAGCTTCAGCTGCTGGCCTATGCCATAGCCATAGCAACGCCATATCTGAGCTGCATCTGTGATCTATGCCACAGGTTGTAGCAACTCTGGATCCTTAACCCACTGAACCAGCCTGCATCGTCACAGAGACTCCATCGGGTGCTTAACCCACTGAGCCACAACAGGAACTCTCCAGATTCCTTTTTTTACTGGCGTCTGCTCTATATTCCTTCCATCTCTTGCCGTCATCCAGCATATTTTATGCTATTCTTTCCAGTATTTTTAATATCTGAGGTGCCACATATAATTCATTTTGCATGGGACATTTGTTTAATTTTATTTATGTAAATGTTGCTTCTATGTAACAGCCGAACATAGAACAAAACATGTACTTAGTAATGCTCATAATTTTTGTTCTCTTTCTGCTTCTTTTGGTACCATTGTGATGTGAGAAAGTTAGAATACCTCTCAAAACTCTTTACTAATACATACTTTTAGTAAAACAGTATTTCTATTTCATGGGATATGGTGAAAATGAAATGAATATAATTTCATGAGTATAAAACTCTAAAATACTATAAAAGAATAGAAAAATTACAGATTGCATTGTTTTAAAGGGAAAAAAAAAGAGAGAATCCAGTCAAACTGTGGACCATATCCAAGAATGCAGCCAATCAAGAGGCTGAAAATAGAGAAAATGGGTCAAGCTGATAGGCCAAAAGTTTAGACAGTGGTTAATGGAGAAGCTCTGTAGGAACTAAAGGACTAAGAGTGCGTAGGAAAAGATATGAAGTGGTCTTACGGTTAGGGAAAGGGCTTGATCTGTATTGTCCTGGCAAGGAATATTTTATTTATATTCCCTCTGGGTAAATAGTTGAACTTCTCTGTGGTAGGCTGTTTAGGAGCCCTGTCTTAAAATACCCAGCTGGGTTGAGAGCAGGTGAAAGTAGAAAGAAAACTCACTTTTATTGGGGGTCTTTTGTATACCAGACATCATATTAAGTACCTTCTCCAGTATCACTTCTTTTGAGTTCATGCAATCTAATGAGAACACTTTTTGGAGATAAGAACTCATTTGGACGTATTGCTATTACCCTTAAGGCTATAGTAACAAATCATCACAGGTGTACAATAGATTATCACTGCTAGCTATTCTCTAACATTTCTGGATACCAGAAGTCTGAAGTGTAAAGCAGATATTTGGTAAACATATTTGCGGGTTCATGCAGAGACAGTGGGTTACAAGGAGGAATTTTAACAAATATACTCTACTAGGTTTCTCCTTGTCTGTCACACCTAGTTCATACTATAGTTATCTAGGATGTTAACTCTCTTCTTAGAACATGTCCTCTAAATTCTTTCAGGCCCTTTGGAGGAGATCAAAGGTTCTTCCTGAGTCTTTTGAGCCTTTATTGTTTTCAGCTCAAAATACTCTGCATATCAGAGGGACACATTTAGATTGACCATTTTTTGCTCTCCTGTTGTCCCTTCTGAAGAATCTGAGGTGAAATTCTATTTCATAACTCTTTGGTAGCCTCTTGTGATTGCCAGAAATCCATGGATTTCCTTGACTTGTAGATTCTTTACTTGAGTCCCTTCCTCTGTCTTCACGTTGCTTTCATGTCTGTTTCCTTGTGTCTTTCTTTTATAAGGACACAGGTCCCTGGATTTAAGCCCTGCTTGTATAATCCAGGATTATATGGAGATTCTAATTTAGTGAAAGAGCCTTTTTCCAAATAAGGACACATTCACACTTTCTGGGTGGCATATCTTTTGGGGAGCCACCATTCAGCCTACTCCAGAAAATGACCACAGGTAAATTGGATAGTTATGGCGCATTATTTCATTCTTTTCTATGGCTGCATAATATTCCATTTTATCAGTCTGTCTGTCTATCTGTCTCTATCTATCTATCACATTTATCCATTCATTCATCTGTCAGTGGACATTTAGACTGCTTACAAGTCTTGGCTGTTGTAAATAGTGCTGCAGTGCATATTGTTGTACAAGCATCTTTTCAAATTATTGTTTTTGGGTTTTTTTTTTTTTTTGGCAGTTATATAGCCAGGAATAGAGTTGCTAGGTCATATGGTAGTTCTGTTTTTAGTTTTGTGGGAAGCTCTACAGTGTTGTCCACAGTAGCTACACTGATTTACATTCCCACCAACTGTGTACAAGGATCCACTTTTCTCCAAATCCTCTCTAACATTTGTTATTTATAGACTTTTTGATGGTAGCCATCAAAAAGTATAAGGTCATGGGTATTTTGATAGGGATTTCATTAAATTTGTAGATTGCTTTGGGTGGTATGGCCATTTCATCAGTATTAATTCGTCGAATCCAAGAGAATGGGATATGTTTTCATTTCTTTATATCATCTTCAGTTTCTTTCATCAGTGTTTTATAATTTTTGTAGTATGGGTCTTATACCTACTTAATTTTAGTTATTAGTTATTACAGTTTTTTCCTAAAGTATCACGGCATCTGTGAGGAGTGATAGTTTTACATTTTCCTTTCCAATTTGGATGCCTTTTCTTTCTTTTTCTTGTCTGATCACTGTGGCTAGCACTTCTGATACTAATGTTAAATAGAAGTTTCAAGCATGGACATCCTTGTCTTGTTCCTGAATTTAGAGGAAAGGCTTTTAGCTCTTTACCATTGGTATGATGTTAGCTATAAGTCTGTAATAAATAGCTTTTATTATGTTCAGATATATTTCCTCTTTACCTACTTTGATGAGTATTTTTATCATGAGTGGATGTTAAATTTTGTCACATGCTTTTTTTTTTTTTTCATCTATTGAGATGATAATGTGATTTTTATCCATTTGGTAGTGTGGTGTATTGCATTGATTGGTTGGTGAATGTTGAACCATACTTGTTGACCCTGAAATAAATCCAGATAAATCATAGTGTATGACCCTTTTTATATATTGTTGAATTTGGTTTGGCAATATTTTGTTGATCATTTTTGCATCTATTTTCATCAAAGATTTTGGTCTCTAGTTTCATTTTTAGCAATAGTAGAATTAAATAAAGATTAAATAAAATAAGGTTTAACAAAATGATAAAACATCCCATATATTGAGATTTTCCAGAATATTTTCTATTTTGATGGTTTCTCATTTCTTTCTTTCATTTTCCCTTTTTTCTGAGTCTTTCATCATCCTGATTTTTTAATCTTGTGTTACGCTGATTGACATCTATAACTTAAAATATTTGTAACGTATATATCTATTTATCTCAGAATAATAGACTCTTTCACTTATAAGTCCTACTATGTGTTTCCCCTGCTGAGTTTAGTTTTTTCCTTTAACATACCAAAATTATTTTAGAAGATGGCAATGTAACCTGGTTGATGTTTGACATGAACTCTATTTTCCATAACTGAGTTCAAATTGTATTGTTCTGAAATCATCCTTATTTGTTTGAAAGTCTACATTGCTATGTCAAGGGGCGTTAGTAACCATCTTGGAATATCATTGTGCTCCCAGAAGCACAGAAGACTCTCCTATCAGATAGGAAGGAAAGCCCTCTTTGGAGGTTTCTAGATTTGGGATTTAGCTGCAGTAAGTTTATTAAAATCTGCTTGGATTTTTTCACCTTGATTTTATATTACAAACAGTGTGAATGATAAGTATTTTTTTTTAAGTGATGAGAAATAAAACCTGTTGTTCCAAATGGCAAGGTATTAGACTGTGATTACTGTGTTAGTCTCATCCAATTTCAGGTGTCATCTCAGAAAAACAAAGTTTTATGAGCACTTGGTATTAAAATTAGATGTAGAGAACTTATTCCTCACTTAAATTAATGCCACTTGACATTCTAAATTCTTCTACTCTTCATCTTGTAATTGTCTCATTTTGCCCTAATGTGTAATTTGTGAACTTTGACCTGTATCCTCCTGAAAACTCAATAGTAAAAGTATTAATGAGGAAGGAAATTTTTCATTTTGAAAAGAAACAATTTTATTTTATTTTCCGCTTTAATATAAATTTTAATAGTGCATATAACTGAAATTTCTAATTACTTCTTTTAAAGGACACTTTAGGATTTCATGATATAAATTTTAGCCTTTGGAAAATATAAAATCCTAAAAGATACCATGGATGAACGCTAGTTTTATGGCACTCCTGGAACTTTTCACAGAGTTGCACCCTCCCCTGTGCCTCCCCCTTATTGTAGACCTGGGTGGGTGCCCTTTGTTGCTTCTGAATCTTGAGCTGAACTACTCCAGACCTTCTGAGGCATAGGCTTTTCCCACCAACTTTTGGCAAACTTACCCAGTGAGAGAAAGGAGACAGAAGATAGAAAAAGCCTATAGGTAAATCCCTTGCCTTGCCTTTCAGCCCTATCACATCCCCTCCTCCACCCTCAGGACTTGTCTCAGACATTATGATTTCTGCGGCCTCCCGGTACACATTCCATCCTCTGTAGCCAGCCATCCAGCTGAAGCACTGCCACATTGCAGCATACCAGTTTGGATTCCCTTACTTCTTGCCTGCCTCAGAGCTCTGGCCTCAGTGCTCTGTCCTTCTCACCCTGGCTTCCCCAGGATTCCACCCTCAAATGTAGAATACACTTGGCATGCTTTTTTTTTTTTTTAACTTAATGAATTTTATTTCAATTATAGGTGTACATAAATCATCACAAGTCAGTTTGGTAGATTTTGTGTCCCAAACCCACAGTGCATCCCCCCACCCCACAGACTGTCTTATTTGAAAAATCAAGGTTTTCCAAAGTCTGTGAGCCATTGTCTGTTCTGCAAAGAAGTTCATCATGTCTTTTTAGTTTCCACATGTAAGCAGTAGAATTGGGTGTTGCTGTCTAATTGTCTGACTGGTTTCACTTCGCATGATAATTTCTAGGTCCATCCATGTTGCTATAAATGTTGGTAATTCGTTCCTTTTAATGGCTGAGTAATATTCCATTGTGTATATGTACCATATCTTCCCTATCCACTCCTCTGTCAATGGGCATTTAGGTTGTTTCCGTGACCTGGCTATTGCAATGAACACTGGAGTACATGTGTCTTTTTGAGTCATGACTTTCTCTGGATAGATGCCCAGGAGTGGGATTGCTGGATCAAATATTAATTCAATTTTGAGTTTTCTGAGGAATCTCTATAGTGTTTTCCACGGTGGTTGCACCAATTTGCATTCCCACCAACAGTGTAATATGGATCCTTTTTCTCCACACCCTCTCCACTACTTACTGTTTGTAGACTTTTGGATGATGGCCATTCTGGCTGGTGTAAGGTGATATGTCATAGTGATTGTGATTTGCATTTCTCTAATGAGGAGTGATGTTGAACATCTTTTCATGTGTTTATTTGCCATCTGCATGTCTTCTTTGGAGAATTATCTGCCTAGATCTTCTGCTCCTTTTTGATGGGGTTGTTTGTTTCTTGGTATTGAGCTGTAGGAGGTGTTTGTAAATTTTGGAGATTAATCCCTTGTCAGTTGATTCATTTGCAAATATTTTTTCCAATTCTGTGCGTTGTCTTTTCGTTTTGTTTAGGGTTTCCTTAGCTGTGCAGAAACTTTGAAGTTTAATTAAGTCCCATTTGTTTAATTCTCTTTTTATTGTCCTTACTCTGACACATGGATCTGAGAAGATGTTGCTATCATTTATGTCAGAGAATGTTTGGCCTATGTTTTCCTCTAAGAGTTTTATAGTATCTGGTCTTAAATCTAGATTGTTAATCCATTTTGAGTTTATTTTTGTGCATGGTATTAGGAAGTTTTCTAGTTTCATTTTTTTACATGTAGCTGTCCAGTTTTCCCAGCACCACTTATTGAAGAGGCTGTCTTTTGTCCAATGTGTATTCTAGGCTCCTTCGTCATAGATTAGTTGACTATAGATGTGTGGATTTAATTCTGGGCTTTCTCTCCTGTTCCACTGATCTCTATTTCTGTCTTTGTGCCAGTACCATACGGTTTTGATGACTGTAACTTTGTAGTAGAGTCTGAAGTCAGGGAGCCTGATTCCTTCAGCTCCATTTTTCTTTTTCAGGATGTCTTTGTCTATTCTGGGTTTTTTGTGCTTCCAAACAAACTTTAAAATATTTTGTTCTAGTTCTGTGAAAAAGGTTCTTGGTAATTTGATAGGGATTGCATTGAATGTGTAGATTGCCTTGGGTAGTATAGTCATTTTGATAATATTGACACTTCCAATCCAAGAGCATGGTATATCTTTCTATCTGTTCATGTCATCCTTGATTTCTTTCATTGATGTCTTATAATTTTCAGAGTACAGGTCTTTTGTCTCTTTAGGCAGGTTTATTCCTAAGTATTTGATTCTTTTTGATGCGATGGTAAATGGGATTGGTTCCCTAATTTCTCTTTCTGATCTTTCATTGTTAGTAAAGAGAAATGCAGTCGATTTCTGTGTATTAATTTTTTATCTTGCAACTTTGCCAAATTCATGGATGAGCTCTAACAGTTTTCTGGTAAAGTCTTTAGGAATCTCTAGGTAAAGTATCATGTCATCTGCAAATAGTGATAGTTTTACTTCTTCCTTTCCAATTTGGATTCCTTTGCTTTTTTGACTTCTCTGATTGCTGTGGCTAGTACTTCCAGAACTATGTTGAATAGTAGTGGCGAGATTGGACATCCCTGTTTTGTTCCTGGTCTCAGCGGGAATTCTTTCAGCTTTTCACCATTGAGAATGATGTGAGCTCGGAGATTGGATTAAGATGGCGGAATAGAAGGACTGGAGCTCAACTTCTCTCCCAAATAACAGCAAAAAATACAACCAAATACCGAGCAACCTTCAACCAAATGGACTGTAAACTTCCAAAAAAGATACTCTGCTCCAGAAGACACGGTGGAGACCACATCAAGAGGTAGGAGGGGCGATTACGCGATAGAAGCAACCCCATACCTCCCAGGTGGGAAGCCCCACAGACTGGAAAGTAACTGCATCACAGAGACTCAGCTACAGGACTGAGAGTTCTGAGCCTCACGTCAAAACCCCACGCCTGGGGATTGGAGACAGGGAGAAAGAGCCCCCGGAGCATCTGGCATTGAAGGCCAGCGGGGCTTGTGTGCAGGAGCTCCACAGGACTGGGTGAAACAGAGACCCCACTCTTGAAAGGCACACACAGACTTTTACGTGCACTGGGTCCCAGGGCAAAGCAGTCTCCAGAGGATTCTGGGTGGAACCTGACTGCAATTCCTGGAGATCTCCTGGGAAAACAGGGGTGGCTGTGCCTTGTTGTGGGGGAAGGGCATTGGAGGTGAAGCTCTCGGTGACATTCATCAGCCTGCATTTCTCTGGAGGTGGCCATTTCTTGGAAAATCTGGTTCCTCCCATCAGCACTGAGAAGCCCCAGGCCAAACAACAATTCAGGTGGGATCTCAGCCCCACCCATGAGTAAACAGACTGCCTAAAGACCCCTCAGGCACACAGCCAGCCTCTAACCTCATCCAGAGACAAAGCCCCATCCATCAGAGGGAGAGGAATCAACCACACCTACCAGTGAGCAGGCATCACTCCCTCCCATCAGGAAGCCTACAGCAAGCCCCCTCCATACCAACTTTAGCCACAGGAGAGGCAAACACCTGAACTAAGAGAGGCTACAACTCTATTGTCAACATAAAGGTCACCACACCAAAAACCTACAAAAATGAAAAGACAGAAAACTCTAACTCAGATAAGGGAGAAAGAGAAAAGCCCAGAAAAATAGCTCAGTGATGAGATTATCAGCCTCCCAGAAAGAGACTTTACACTGTTGATGCTGATAATGATGCAAGGCATTGGAAATAGACTGGAGGCAAAGATTGATAATTCACAGGAAACACTGAGCAAAGAAATACAAGCTGTAAATATTAAATAAGAAGAGATGCAAAGTACAATCACTGAAATAAAAAATTCCTTAGAAACAGCAAACAGTAGAATACAGGAGGCAGAAGAACGAATCAGTGAGGTGGAGGACAGATTAGTGGAAATCACTAATGCAGAAGAGAAAAGAGATAAAAATTGAAAGGAAATGAGCAGAGTCTCAGAGAACTCTGGGATAATGTTAAATGCACCAACATCTGTATTATAGGGGTTCCAGAGGGAGAAGAGAGAGAGAAGGGAACAGAAAAAATATTCGAGGAGATTATAGCTGAAAACTTTCCTAATATGGGAAAGGAACCACTCACTCAAATCCAGGAAGCGCAACGAGTACCATATAAAATAAACCCAAGGAGAAACAGCCCCAGACACATATTAATCAAAATGAACAAAATTAAAGACAAAGAGAAAATACTGAAAGCAGCTAGGGAAAAGAAACAAATGACATACAAGGGAACCCCAATAAGGTTATCAGCAGATTTTTCAGCTGAAACCCTACAGGCCAGAAAGGAGTGGCATGATATACTAAATGTGATAAAAGGGAAAAACTTCCAACCAAGATTACTTTATCCAGCAAGGCTCTCATTCAGATTTGAAGGAGAAATCAAAACCTTTACAGATAAGCAAAAGCTAAGAGATTTCTGCAACACTAAACCAGCTTTACAACAAATGCTAAAGGAACTTCTCTAGGCAGAAAAGAAAAGGGCACATCCAGAATCAAAAACACCACAAATGACAAGGCCCATCAATAAAGGCATATATACAGTGAAGATACTAAATCATACATGCACAATTATGCTACCCAAAACAGTAATCATGAGAAGAGAGCACAAGTGCAGGTCACTGGAGAAACACGTGCAATTAAGAAACCAACAACTTAATACAATCTCAGTTATATCTAGACTCCTGTATCAAAACTTCAGGGTAACCGCAAACCAAAAATCTACAACTGATACACAAGCAAAGGAGAAAAATCAACACAAATACAACATTAAAGATAGCCATCTTGTGAGAGGAGACAACAAGAGAATAAGGGAAGAAAAAAAGAGCAACAAAAACTCCAAACAGTTAATAAGATGGCAATAAGGACATATCTATCAATAATTATGTTAATGGACTGAATGCCCCAGCCAAAAGACATAGACTCGCCGAATGGATACAAAAACAAGACCCATATATATGCAGTCTTCAACAGACCGACTTCAATTCTAGAGACACATACAAATTGAAAGTGAGAGGATGGAAGAAAATATTCCATGCAAACGGGCATCAAAACAAAGCCGGAGTAGCAATACTCCTATCAGACATAAGAGACTTTAAAATGAAGAACATTTTAAGAGACAAGGAAGGGCACTACTTAATGATCAAAGGATCAATCCAAGGAGAAGATATACCAATTTTAAATATCTATGCACCGAACATAGGATCACCACAATATATAAGGCAACTGCTAACAACCTTAAAAGGAGAAATCAACAAGAACACCATCATAGTGGGGGACTTTAACACCCCACTTACAGCAATGGACAGGTCATCCAGGCAGAAAATCAATAAGGAAACACAGGCCCTGAATGAAGCATTAGATCAGATGGACTTAATAGATATTTATAGGACAT
>PVHT021183699.1:50184286-50238115 GCA_004024745.2 Catagonus wagneri | reverse complement strand
TTTCATTACCTCCCTTCTGAACTCCATTTCTGACAGACTACAGAGGTCAGTTTCATTGCTGGCTGCTTTAAAAGACTTGTCCTGTTCTTTTAACTGGGAATGGTTTTTGAGCTTCTTCATCTTGTTTGTGGTTTTCTTTTTCTGTGAGTTTGGGGAGGCCATGCTGTAGACTTGGAAGGCTACTTCTAGGGAGGAGCTCTCCTTTGTATTTTTTGGTGGGGTTACTGTTTATTTTTGGTGTAGGAGTTTGACTATTTGCTGTCTATTTCTTTGGAATGAGCCGGCTGTTATCTCAGTGGTACTCTGAGTGTTCTCTGTGAGAGTGTAGGAATGGCTAAGTTCTACAGTGGGAGCCTAGTCTCTACACTCTCAATTGCAGGAAGGTGCCGCTGTCCACTCCAATTTGCCCAGCCCTGGGACGTGGTCGCGAGCTCTAGGCAGATCTACCAGGTGCCTTAAGCATTTGGTAATAGCAGCAGCAGGAAGTATGATTTCCCCTGGGAGTGAGAGCCTCGGAAAACTAGTGTTCGATTGCAAAGTCCTCTTTGAGGTGACTGGAACCACAAGCGGTACCCGTCAGAGGCTGGCTCAGCAGGCTGGCGTTTGTTCCACCCTTCCGCTGATGCTTTCTCGTCTGTTGGGGCAGGCGGCAGCGGCTGGCACCGGCCCCGCTCCTCTGCAAAAGCTAGCTCCGTGTGGTCGCGTACTGCTCCGCCCACCAGAGCTACCAACTCTGTGGGCTGATGCAGTCGCCTAGGTCCGTGGACCGGCCCAGGGCCCCGCCAACCCCTCCGATGCTGGCTGGCGCAGGCGCCTGGATCCATAACCTGGCACCGCGCTCCGCCCACGGGCTTCAAGGCATGGCTCCGCTCCCGCCGCCGCGGCTGCAGCCTCCACTGGCTCCTCCCCACTTCCGCTCTCTTTGGCGGGTAACCGTCGCCCCGCCCTGCATGCTAGTTCAAGTCGCTTACTATGGCGGCCAGCCCCTCCTCCTCTCCTCTTCCCTAACAACGGAGGCTTGCCTTCCCTGCGGGACCAGACTTCCTCGGTTCCCTCAGTCCTGGTTTCGCTCTCCACAAATCATAGAATACCGCTGTTCCTTGTCCTATTCCCGCAAACGCCGCGGCCACCGACCTCTGCCCTCTCGCAGTGACTAACCTTAGGAACCTGTGTCTTAGCTCCCAGGCACCGCCCGGCGCCTCAGGCTGTGGTGTCTGTGCAGGTATTCAGGTCTCTAACTCCGATTTTACTGTCTCAATCCAGCTGCTGCGTTTTTCTCAGGCTTTGATGTCCCTCTAGTTCCGATGGTCGTTGATCCGCTGATCGTTGTTTAGGTTTCTTCCCAGGAAACTTTTCTTTTTCACAGCTCCCTCCCTGGAGTGCTGGTTACAGTCCTAATTGCTTTTCTCTCTCACTGTTTTTTTTTTTTTTTTTCTTCACTTGTTCTACACAGTTATTTCAAGGGTTTCTTGCAGTTTTTGGAGGTTTAAATTAATCAGCATTCAGATGATGATTTGTCCAACTTGTTTTATATTTAGATGTGTTTTTTGATGTATTTGTGGGAGAGGGTGAGCGCGACCTCTTACTCCTCCGCCATCTTGCCGCAGTCTCCCAAACCGTTATTCTTGATTAGGATCCAGAATTTATTTACTTCTTGAATACAAAAATAGCCTTTAAAATTATATTTGTATGAAATATATATTAGTGTATGCTGATTATATTATTGAATATATATTCTTTATTCATTATGCAATATATAATTAATCATCTTAATGCAAAGTAGGCATGTGATTTGTGAAGTGACCAAATCAGAGAGAAAAGTACATGGAGAAAAGAAGATTAAAAATAATAATAACCTCCGTGGTCTTCCCCCACCGCATCCACTCTCACCAAGGTCTTTCGGTTGTTGATGATGTTTTTTGAAATGCACATAGACAAGTCATTCCAATTTCCCTTCCTTCATTCCTTCTTAAGATAGAGAACTAAAGAAAGTATCTTTTACTTTTGGCCATTAGTTCTTTGGGAAAATGGAGATTTGATTCCGTTACTCATTACAGTAAAATTTATTGGGGAAGTCCATGTAAGATTCCTAGCATAATGGCAGGCTGGACAAGAGTAGAGCTGCATCTGGCTGCCCTGGTTGAATAATCCTTTATGAAACTTTGGAAAGCTCCTGTCTGTTCTCTTCCCATTTCTGCCATAACTAGAAGAGAAAGATTTCATCAAGACGGAAGCTCTGGTACAGATTCTTTAGCACTCAGATTTTTGCCCTGAGCATCAAAAGTTTTTTTTTTTTAAGTATTCACTGGGTAAAATGCCACAGGTTTTGACTCTCTTCTTTAAAATAATCAGAAGTCTTTTATTTAGCATATATATCTCTGAAAATTAATATTGAAATCAGATTTTCTTCTGATATGTCAGTTATTTTCTTTGTTTTCTTTTAGTCTCTTTCACTTATTTTTTTTTTTAACTTTTGATTGTACTTCAACTTATTAACCAAACTGTGTTATGAGTCTTAATTCTTTTGTTATGAAGAGTATACCTTGTTTTCTTAAAAAATATTTTATGTATGACTTCAGTATGACTTTGGGCATCTCGGAGAAGTACTGTTTGTTTTATTTATTATTTCATGTTCATTGTGGGTGTCTTTTTTCACTCTTCTTTAAGTTTTTAGTTTTTTCAATATGTACTCTCTTCTTAATAGTTTATTTTTAGCACAAAATAAAGTTTACTCTTCTTTTGTTAGTTAGTTTGTTTTTTTAGGGCCACACCTGTATCATATGGAAGTTCTCAGTCAGGGGGTAAAATTGGAGCTGTAGCTGCCAGCCTATGCCACAGCCACAGGAACACCAGATCTGAGCTGTGTCTGTGACCTGCACCATAGCTCATGATATCACTAGATACTTAACCCACTGAGCAAGGCCAGGGATTGAACCCAAGTCCTCATGGATACTAGTGAGGTTCAATACCACTGAGCCATGACAAGAACTCCCAATAAACTTTACTCTTAACTGCTACTAGTTAATTCTTTATTTACTTACTTAATTCTCTACCATCCAAACGGTTCAGGTCAACCTGTAGAGTTATTTACACTCAGGTGACTTTATCCATTTTGAGTTTCTTTTGTCGTTTTTTTTTGGGGGGGTACTGTCTTGGTATTGATAGTAAGAGCTCATTTGAACAATTTGCTTATTAATTCTAAGTAGAATGAATTAAGTGTATTTTCTGTCTTCTCAACCTGTATGTTTTTTCCCTCCTAACGTAAGCAGTATGGGATAATTTATATTTAATTGGCAGAGAGAAGTAACTCTCAACTGAAATTCTCTAAATCAACAGTTGGAAAAATGAGGTACTCAATAAGGTTCTTTAAGAAGGTTTCTATTTTCCTTGAGATAATCTCCATCTTACATAGCACAGCAGTTTTCTCAAGCAAAGGGTGTTCTTGACATTTTCCCAAACTGTCGCAGCTCCTCAAGATTGCTCTGGGAATTTAAATACGTTTATCTAAATTCATCTATTTGCTATTTAAATAGGAGAATGTTTCGACACATTTGTGAATGGGAAATACTTCATAAAACTCCATTTGATTCTGAATCAGGAAAATTTCCTAACTCTACCTTCTTTTCTGTTAAAAATTGTGCAGATTATTACTAGCATACACGAAATGTTTTTGTGTTTTGTGGTATGCAAACTATATCATAGCATAATTTGTCTTTCCCTTCAAATAAACTCTTCGGGTTATGAATGAACAATATCCCTGCAAATACAGTGAATCTGTCATAAAGACAAGAATTGATTTGTGATTATGTTGAGGACTTCTGTCCGCTGTTAGCCCTTCAGTTGATTGGTGAACGATCAGGTTTATAGTTATAGTCATATCCACATACAACTTTGGGGTCACAATAGCAGGAACACATTTTTTCCAGTACATCCAGTCAGCTTTACGTATGCAGAAAGCCAGATTAAAAAGGACCCCGATGTCCATGGAGACAGAATGTCAGTCAAGTCCATTTTGTGGAGGTTTGTTTTGTGGAAGTTCCTGTTTTTCATGGAAAGAGAATGGCCTGATGGGAAATGCCCTCTCACCCTAGTCCAGTTCAACAGGGATTCAGAGAACAGTTGCTCAGAATCAACTAGACAATTGACTTCATGTCATTTATTTTCTTCTAACCTATCTGGAGGAAATTAAGCTTATTTGTTTTAATACAGTGTTTTGTTTATTCAGTGTTAGTAGCATTAGTTTTGATAATTTTCTAAGAGCACGTGCTTCCTACTTTAATGTTTCTCATGGATTTCCTGGTTGTCTGTCTTTCTTTCTTTCTTTTATAGATCACTTTTTAAGCAACCTTATAGAGAAACCTTTTGTATATCATAAACTTAGATTTTTAAATGTGTACTTTGAAATATAATTTGAATTTAAATTGTACAGACATCATCATAAATTAGTTTTAGACATTTTCACTTCCCTCCTAGTTAAGATCCCTGATGCCTATTTATAGTTAACCCCATTCTCACTCCTAGCCTAGGCAGCCTCTGATTTACTTTCTATCTCTTGAAGTTTGCCTTTTCTTGACATTCCCATAAATAGGATCAGTATACGTGGCCTTTGGGGTCTGACTTCTTTCACTTAGCATAATGTTTTCAGGGTTCATCCTGGTAGCATAGGTCAGTAGCATTTCCTGTGTTGCTGAATACAGCTTCATTGTATGGGTAACACTATATTTTGCCTATCCACTCACCAGTTGTTGTACATTTAGATTGTTTTCAGTTTGTGCCTATTATTAAAATGCTGCTGTGAATATTCACATTCAGGTCTTACCTAGGATTGGAAATGCTGATTGATAAGGTAACTCTATGTTTAACTTTCTGGG
Source organism: Catagonus wagneri (assembly GCA_004024745.2). NCBI lineage: Eukaryota > Metazoa > Chordata > Mammalia > Artiodactyla > Tayassuidae > Catagonus > Catagonus wagneri. The sequence goes on along the minus strand of PVHT021183699.1, from coordinate 50,233,244 downwards.
AAGTTGCCAGACTGTTTTCCAAAGTAGTGCACTATTTCACCTTCCTATCAGCAGTGCAGGAGCTTTCCAATTTCTTTATAGCCACATCAGCACTTATTATTTTCTGTCTCTCTTATAGCTAACTATTCTAGTTGGTATAGAGTGGTATTTCATTGCCATTTAAATTTACATTTTCTTTTTTGTCTTTTTGGGGCTGTACCCATGGCATGTGGAGGTTCCCAGGCTAGGGGTCGAATTGGAGCTGTAGCTGCTGGCCTATACCACAGCCATAGCAACTTGGGATCCTAGCCACATCTGCAGGATACACCATAGCTCATGGCAGTTCTACGCCTGGGACTGAACCTGTGTCCTCATGGATACTAGTCACACGTGTTTCCACTGAGCAACGACGGGAGCTCCTAAAATCACATTTTCATGCTGATATCATGTTGGGCATCTTTTCCTGTACTTATTAGCCATCTGTCTAAATCTTTGATAAATGGTTTGGTCATCTCTCTGCTTGTTTTTTTGAGAGGTTTTGTCTTACTATTATTGAATTGAAAATGTTATTCATAAATTCTGAAGACAAGTCCTTTGTTGTATAGGTGTTTTGCAGATATTTTCTCTCAGACTGTTGCTGGTCATTTAATTTTTGTCATGGTACTGTTTGAAGTCCAAAGGTCTAGACTATTACTGAGCCCCAATTTCTTATCTTTTTCCTTTCTGGACTGTGTTTTGGGTATTGTCTCTAAGAATGTACTTATCTAAAGCCTCAAAGATTTTCTCTTGTATTTTCTTCTAAAGGTTTCATTATTTTAAGTTTAATGTTTAAGTTTATGATCCATTTTGATTCAGTTTTTGTATATATATGAGGTGAGAGTCTAAGTTCATTTTTTTTACAATTTTCCCGCACCTTTGTTCGAACAGACTCTTTTTACCAATAAATTGACTTGACACCAACTTCAAAAATCAGTTGACTATAAGTAAAAGGATTTATTTCTGGACTCTCAGTTCTGTTGCATTGATTTATATATCTATCCTTAAACCATGTAGTAGACAGAAAAAAGGCCCCCAAAGATGTCCATGCACTAAATCACCAGAACCTGTTACTGTGTTGTTTTATGTGGTAAAAGGAACTTTGCAGACATGTTTAATATGGCAGAAGGAACTTTGCAGGTATGAATGTTGAGACAGGAGATTTTCCTAGATCACTGGGTAATCATATCAGTGCTTAAAAGCAGAGAAGTTTTCCATGAGATGAGAGTAGGAGGAAATACTTGAGCTTGATAGAGACTTGATCCACAGTTACAGGCTTTGAAGGTGGGGAAAGTTAGCCACCAGCCAAGGAATGTCGGTGATCTCTAGGACCTGGAGACAAGTCCCAGCTGCCAGTCAGCAGGCAAACAGGGATCTCAGTACTACAACCCCAGGAACTGAATTCTCTTAGCCCAAATGATGATGGGCATGGCTTCTCCCCTAGAGCTTCAAAAAAGAAATGTAACCCTGCTAACGTGACTTTGGCTCAGTGAGACTGGTCATGTAGAATATTTCCGTTAAGTGGTATTTGCTGTATTCCTGGCTGCTTTAACCTGGAGTATATATTATAATGCTGCAAAATGGAGAGCAGCTTACTCCCGCCAAGGATCAAACTTGTTTTTACTGCTTTGAAATGTAACATTTGTTAGAACTGGGGGAATATACTTACTCCTTATTCAGAGTGTGGCTGTAAACAGCATTCTGTTACTGAACAGTTATATCCTATGTGTATATTGTAAGAACACATATTTTAATTTTGTGCGAGTTCAAGCAGAAATTCGTAGTGGTATTGCTTATAAGCTCAATAAAAAACCATTTTAGTTATTCATTTATTTGTTCTTCTCTTTGTTCCTCCATTTGCTCTTATACTTCATCTATTTGGCCGTCATTCTATTTGTTCTCTTATCTGTCCAAGAGATAGGAGTTAACATACATAGCATGCGAGGTGTAATGATAGGTTTGGGGGCCTGAAAGGGAAAAGTTATGCCTTTTGTTTGAGGAATTTGCTTTAGCAGAGAGCGTGGTAGAGGACACAGAAGCACAAAGAAACAAATTAAACCTTTTTAGTTCTCAGGTTTAACATGCACTGGTCTGTGCCCTTAATGATCCCAAGTATTGGGCAATTTGTAATTTTCTGAGAGATGGTTATGTAGGAGGAAGTTGCTTACCTGGTAGGGTTGGATTTAACAGGTGCTTTTGTTCAGATGTCTGCCCAGCACTGTCATCGTTGGATTGCTTGGATATTTTCTTTGTCATTGCCTCTAAAGTAACTCTGATGTATGATATAAACTTTGTTTCTTGGTAGACAGTGGGCACACAAAAAACTACCTTGTGTGGTGGTGTTGAAAGAAAAGAGAAAAAAAAATCATGGGCAGAGAAGACAGGTTTTTGTTTGTTTGTTTGTTTGTTTTAATTTTATGGCTGCAGCCGTGACATATGGAAGTTCCTGGGCCAAGAATTGAATCTGGAGACCCACTGCATCATACAACAGGATCGAACCCACACCCCTGCAGCAACCCATGCTTGGGTAGTTGAATTCTTAACCCACTGCGCAGTGGTGAGAATTCCAAGAAGACAAGTTTTGCATAGAAAGAAATATATATAAATATTTGTTAGAAATACAGAAATATTTGGCAGTTCATATTTTTGATACCAAGGAGTCATCATCTATTTATTCTACATCAAATCAAGTAAAACTGAGTATAAACCTACTTTTACCAGTGTTCCAATCAGATTTCAAATGGCTTTCATTTATAAGGAAAATTAAGTGACATAGAGTTTCAGCAAGTACTTATTTTGGTCCAAATACTTTGCTAACTCATTTTAATAAAATACTTTAATTTTTCCAAAAAAAAATCTGTGGGCTAAATCTTAATTATCGGTTTCATCTTACAGATTAGAAAATTGGAGGGCCAGAGGTTTAGAAGTTTGACAGTTGTCAGACCATAGTGGTTTATGTGGAATCAGCATTTGAACAATGGCCCTTGAAATTCAGGTGCTAGCTTGATACTTCCAGAATTGTCATCTCAGATTTAGGGTTTCACAATTCAAGGATATAACGCAGGGGGTGCTCAAACTTGATGCCACTGATACTTTGGATCAGATAATCCTTTGTTGTAGGGGCAGTACTGTGTGTTGTAGGATGCTTAGTAACATCCCTGGCCTCTGTTCCCTAGAATCCTGTAGTGTCCCTTAGTTGAGACCATCAAAATGTGTCCAGATATTGTCATATATCTTGTGAGAGACAGAATCACCCTGAATTTAGAACTGCAGGCCAATTGGGATTATGTATTATGGTTCACTGAAGGAAACCATAATTAAAGTTTTGGGGCACTTAGAAGAATGTTGCTATGGTGGTGTCAGAGGGCACCATCTCTGAGACTGTATTTAATTCTGACATAACTTCAAATCTGAGGGTTTCCAGAAACTACTCTCAGGTTTGATGGTTTGTTAAGAAGGCTCATAGGTGGCACTAAAGTATGTTATACACATAGGGAAAAGATACATATTAAAATCAGCCAAAGGAAGACATGCATAAGGTAGAGTTTGGGAGGGTTCCATACTTGAAGTTCCTTTGTCCTTTCCCTGTGGAGTCAGCACATGTTACCATCTCAGCATTAAGGTGTGACATGGCACATAGTATTGTCAAACAGGGAAGATCACCTGAGTTTGGTGGTCAGAGTTTTTATCGGGGCTCCATTATGTAGACATAAGTAATTGGTTGTTTGATTGCCCATGTGGTTGATCTCAGCCTCTGTGTAACCCTAACACAATTGGGTGGGGCCGGGCACATGCTAACAACCCTCTTTCTGAACAAAAACATGAACAGGGAGTTCCTTTTGTGGCTTAGCAGGTTAAGAACCTGACACAGTGTCTGGGAGGTTGTGGGTTCAATCCCTAGTCTCACTCAGTGGGTTAAGGATCTGGCCTTGCTGTGAGTGGTGGCATAGGTCACAGATGCTGCTTAGATCCAGTGCTGCCTTGGCTGTGACGTAGGCCTCAGCTACAGCTCTGATTCCATCCCTAGCCTAGGAACTTCCCTATGCTGCAGGTGTGGCCCTAAAAAGAAAAAAAAAATCCCAGAAAAACAAAAAGCCCACTGTCAGGCGTGACATAGATTACCTCCCAGAAGTTGAAGAAGAAACCCAGATAGCTCTTTAGACAAGACCTATTTCTTTACAACTCAATCCCTGAGAAAAAGAGCGGTTGTATATTTGTTCCTGAAGGAGTATATGGCATGTATACTCAGCCAGTAGCAGTTCCAGAATAGTGTAAATGGCAGGCCTATTAGTTTACTTGGGCAACTATAATAAAATGCTATGAACTAGGTGGCTTAAACAAAAGAAATTTTTTCTCACAGCTCTAGAGTCTAGAAGTATAAGTAAGATAAAAGTGTTGACAGGGTTGATTTCATTCTGAGGCCTCTGTTCTTGGCTTACAGATGGTCACCTTCTTGCTGTGTCTTCACACAGTCTTGTCTCTCTGCCCACCCATCCCTCATGTCTTTTATAATGACACTAACATAAGGGATTAGAGTTCTACTCTAATGTCCTCATTCTAACTTAATCACCTCTTGAAAGACTATTTCTAAAAACGGTTATATTCTGTGGGACCAGAGGTTGGGATTTCAACGTATGAATTTTGCTGGGGATACAGTTCAGCCTATGACATTCTAACCTCCATCCCAAATTTCATGTCCTTCTTTCATGCAAAATATACTTACCCCATCCCACCAGCCCCCAATGGATCAATCACCATGAATTCTGTGTCCAAGAGTTTATATCTAAATGTCTAAAAATCAACCATGAATGAGATTCTGGGTATGATTTGTCTTGAGGCAAAATTCCTCTCTAGCCATGAACCTTTGAAACCAGCCAAGTTATTTGCTTCCAAAATACAATGGTGGGAAAAGCATAGGATAGAAATTCCCGTTGCAGAAGGGAGAAGTTGGAATGAAAAAAAGAATCATGGGTTCCAAGCAAATTCAAAACCTAACAGGGCTAATTCTGGTAGATTTGAAGGCTCAAAAATAATGTTCTCTTTATCGATAATGCTCTGTCCTCTAAGCCTACTAGGATGATAGCCCTACCTTCTGTATTTCCTGGGTCACTAAGGAAATATTTCCTGTATTTCCTAAGAACACTGTTGCCCTGTCAGCTATGAGCCAGTCTTAGCCTCCCACCCACACAACTCATAGCCAAAGTAAATATGTATAGATCTGTATATGAGAAAGAAATATTAAGTCTTACTTGATTCTTATATGTTTAGAAGTTGTAGTCAAGATGGGTAGATGGGCATCTTCACAGATAGTTGTAACAACCTAATGAATAGTAAGTTCCATGAGTGCTAGAGAGATTATCTTCTAAGAATTTAAAAATTCTGATCTAGAATATCCTTAGGAATATTTTGAGATTTTTATTAACCTCATTTTTTTAAATAAGAAATAATTGAATCAATGAATCATGAAAGAAGAATTAATGTATTTGCTTCAATAAGGTTGCTAATTACAGGATTCCGTATGGGATTAGGGATTACAACTGAAAAGTTAAACAGTCTGGTCATCATTTCTAAATATGTTTCTAATATAATTTTAACCATAAATAATCATTCAGATTTGCGAATGTTTTCCTTAAATAGCTCTAAGTTCGTTCCGAGAGCTTTCAATGTTTATTTTTAAAAGTTTACTGCTCTTGGAAGAAAGAGGCAAGTTTAATTTTAAAGATCAGAGTTTGTATTCAGAAAATATTTGTGATATTTCCTTAAAAACTTAAAGAGGAAACTTAAATGCATACCACTAAATAAAAGAAGACAAACTGAAAAGGCTATACATTTTCTGATTCCAACTGTATGACATTATGGAAAAAGGCAGAATTTTAAAAGATTAGTCATTGCCAGTGTTTAGCAGGGAGGGAGAGATGAGTAGGTAAAGCAGTTTTTAGCGTGATGAAACTATATATTGTATGATACCATGATGATGAATACATGTTACTATGCGTTTGTCCAAACCTGCAGAATATACAACCCAAGAATGAATCCTAATGTAAACTATGGTCTTTAAGTGATTATGAGGTGTCAGTGTAAGTTTATCAGTTTTAACAAAAATATCACTCTGGTTGGGGATATTGTTAACATGGAGGTTGTACATGTATATGGTAAATCTCTGTACCTTCTGCTCAGTTTTGCTGAGCCTAAAACTGCTCAAAAAATAAAATATATTAAAAGAGAAAGAAGTCACTTAAGCTTTCCATGAGACCAAAATGGAAAGCATTTGTTTTCTCACATTTTCTCTCTCATTTGCCTCTTTATGTGTTGCTATGGAATCTGAAGCTTACATAGGAGCATAGAATCATATTAGTTTTTTGCCTTTTATTTATTTTTCTTCCTTCCCTCACTTTGCTACTTTTTAATATTTATTTGATGCCTTTCCTTCAGAGTTGAAGCCGACTGGGTTCCACCATTTAATGGAAAACCATGCCCCATACTTTTCTCATTTGAGGGATCATTTTGAACTCTCCTTATTCTGTTGCTTTTTATGTAACATGAATACCATTTTCTTTAGCACATTTAAGCCCAACAGTGAATGTTTCTTGAATTAAAAAATGTTCAATGACTCTAATGCAGGTTCTTTTAGTATCATGATCTCCCTCTCATGAACAACAAAGTCATGCAAGTCTAGTCTCCAAGGCATCTGTGTTTTAGATTTCAGTGGAGTGTCACTTTTGCCCACTGTTCTTGAGAGAGCTGATAAACCCACATCCATATTCTTTGCTTAAGTGGCTAATAGTGTTGTCATCATTATCTTTTCTTTTCTACCTTTATCTTTTTGGTGTTACATACAGTTGAATTAACTTTGCAAAGCAATAGCTTCTGAAAACATTTTCTCAGGAACAAAAAGACAGATTTTCTTTGTGTGTAAATAAAGAAGGTGGTTTATGCTAAGAAAATGAAGAATCTTTTAATAAAATATTGCTCCTCCTCTACTTTGGTTCAACTGGGAAAAAATCAATTTTATCTTAAGTGCAGAAAAAAAAATCAAAAGGAAAAGCTGGCAGACTCAACAGAGGGCATGGCAGGATTCTTGATTTGGGTCATATTATCTTAAGTGCAGAAAAAAAAATCAAAAGGAAAAGCTGGCAGACTCAACAGAGGGCATGGCAGGATTCTTGATTTGGGTCATATCTCTCTGGTGGACTTTTAGCAAGCTCTTTACAAGTGTAATAAATTTAAAAGAGACTAGAATTGTCTTTTGTGGGAGTGGGAATAGAGAGTGATATGAATACAAATATTGTCAAAATGTTTTCAGATCACTCTTTTAGTCTTGAAACTCTTGACATAAGAACTAGTTCTGTCATAATAAAGTGCAGCATTACCTTATATTTAAAAGTATTTTGTTAATTTCATTTATATTTCTTCCTCCTCTCCAAAGAAGATTAAACATATTATAGTTATTAGGCATTAAAAATGGAGAATGGAAGAAATCCATAATTATAAAGGTAACCATTAATCTTTAAAATCGTAGATAATTATATCTTTCAGATACTTAAAAATTCATTGTATTTGCTATGGAGAGAAGCGTAATGGCTTATCTTTACTTCTGGTATATGTGTTTTTAATGAACACAATTCAATTAAAAACTAGGAAAAGTGTATTTGTGCAAGATAGTGGAGAAATTGTTCTTTTACAAAATTCATTGTAATTATCTGTTAAGAACATATGCTTTTTACTTTAAAAAGTACATTATTTCCAGAATTTCTATAAGTGATGCATGATCATAGCAGGAAACTTGAAACCTGAGAGAATTATAAGGAAGGAAGTAAAAGCCACCCATTTAGCTTGTCCACAGAGAGGTAATAATTTGGTTTTTCCTTTTATTTTACGCATTCAAGTATATACATATGTTAACTATTTTCATGTAGCCTTTTTTCAAAAGAATTATATCATAGTTTGTATATAATTATAGTCTGCTTTTTTTAGTTTACACAGTATAAGAGAATTTTCTCTCATTAAATGGTCCCCCAAATGTATTTGCAATGATTGTATTAAAGTCCACCGGTTGATGAATTAGAATTTATTTAACCATTTTCCTTCTATAGGATTTTCAAGTTGATTTCTCTAAATTGAATTTAAATTTATGGTCTGAAAAGGCACAACTTTATAAGGTCAGAGACACAGTAAATGTTTACTATCTTCAGAGAACCAAAGAAGTCATAAAAAAGGCTCGTCAGCTGCCTGGTCCTTGAGTGTCTCCCTGCAAATGCTTGTTTTGAGTTCATAATCTTGTTTTGAGTGGACAGATGTGTGATTCCTTCCAGTGGGCTGTACTCTCTCTGATTGATGGAGCCAAGGTTGTCACCACAGTAAACGGAATAGAGTGCACCTTAGTAAGGCAAAGATAGGAGAAAGGAATGATTTTCAGATATGGTAGACAAATGAGGTGAATGAGAATTTAGGCCATTCCTAGTTTAAGCTGCCAGTATGCTTTGTGGAATCGTGAAGAACAACTTTGAGTGACAGCTGCCTTGTAAGGTTCCGATCACCCTCTGTCACATGCATTCAGCAGACCTGTGTTGAGTGATTTGCAATGTGCCAGGTAATGGGGATGGTGTTGGTAATGCTTCATGAATGAGACAGTTCCTGTACCCAAGGAGCTCACAGGTTACAGAAGTGACAGGTAACTCTAGTAATGCAATAACTATGGTAGTAAAGTATGAATAAGTTATTGTGGGAAGGTGGAGGGTTACAAACTTTAGCTGGCAGGCAGGAAAACTTCTCATGGGTCAGTGGGATTTCTCATGCTGGTGGGTTATGGGGAATATTTGTTTGTATGCCGATGTTAAGTGGTTTGAACACCAGCCAGGGACCAGTGATATGTATTACATTTTTAGAAACATGGCATGTTTGTATTTTAATAGCTAAGATTGGATTATAGAGTTGGGGGTAAGACTGAAAGCATATAATAACTAGTTTTTACATGGATACTCCCAAGACATCCTGTAATGCTACTGTACAAGCGTTAAAAATAGTATACTATATTTAGTAGATATTTTATTACTAACTCTTCATAAATCAGGAACTAGTAAAGAGTATAATGTTTTCATCAAATAGTTTATGAAATTATTTGTGGAGTGAACACCTCTTTCCTACTAGACTAGGACATAAGCCTGGTGAAAATAAGGACCCTCTTTACTGTATTTGCTTCTCTGTTCTCAGCACCTAGCACAGTGCCTAGCATATGGCACATATTTAATAATGCATTCACATCAAATTCTGTTTAATTTAAGGTTTGATTGATTCTATTAGGTTACCATTACTTTGATTTTTAAATGCTACAGTTTGAAAATCTATCTTCATTATTTAAAACAAAAATGTTGTGGGTAGAATAGAAGTACTGTTGTACAAGGTGTATTTCATTTTCACTAGAAAGGAAAAATGTTGCTCTAAGATTACAAATAGCAATATATGCTTATTATGCCAGTTACGATTTTTTTTAAATTATGATACTTTTCTACTGGAATACCAGGATTTCAAGCTCTGGCTGTTCTGTGCAAGTTCTGAAACAGATAGTTAAGACAGGATTGCAAAACACCCACAAGAGAGAATCTCATTTAGGAACTCTTGTTTATTACAGTGAATGCAGAGATTATAATTGCGGTGTTTGGTTTCTCTCCAGTTTTACTAGTGTAGGCTGCCACACCAACTTATTTCCTTCCTTATTTTGGAAGACTGCTTTGTAGGTTGCTGAAACTCTAAATCAAGTTCCAATATGAAATATATGTTGGAATGAATACTAGCAGGGGAAAAAAAAAGAAAAAGAAAAAAAAAAACAACCCAGTGAGCCCTGTAAATCAGCTCAAGAAATTGTCTATGCTGGGATCTAGCACTTCAGATATAACGTTCCAAGGGGAAGAAAGCTGTCCAAAAAAATAGAGACTGTTTACTTGTGTGCCTGCAGCGTGCTCTGTTTACAAAAAAAAGGAAAAGAAAAAGAGCATATGAGGTTGGTCAAAGTACACTGCTGTTGCAGACATACTTATTTTTTTCTAGAAGGAAATTTATTACCCTCTTGAAGTTTTCATGTTTTTATTATTTCCCCTTTATTCCTTCACACATATTACTTAATTGGCAAAAGAAAACTGCAGCGACAACTAGTACTTTTCTAACATCTGCTAATAATGAAAATGCAGGCCCCCTAAGTACTTCTGCAAAGCCTGGTCAGCCTGAAATGTGGAGTATTAAACATTCTGTTCTTTACTTTGCCATTTTGCACTGAACTAGAGATCATTATATAAGAAACTTCTTCAATTTTTTTCTGACAGTTCATAATATCCCAGTTTGTGGAAGTACCATATTTACGTAAGCATTTCCACTGGCCCTATCTTCCCCGCTGTTCTTGTTGAAGGCCTGAAAGTATTATTCCAAGGTGGCTGAAGACTTGAAACTCAGGGAAATAGGAATAGAACATTTACTGATTCTAGGCTTGCTCGGAGTCAGAAAGGGGTAAGAGGCATGGTTCTCCTTATGGCACTACATTCTTCTTCACTGTTAAGAGCAGACTTTCAAGAATTCCCTGAGATTATGATTTCTGACTGGCTTTGGGAGTACCCAAGGCCTTCACAGTTAGTTTGTTTGTTTTTTTTAATGAGATTTTCAGAAAATACATATGACAAAATTCATTTACTATATTTTAAATGTTATTATAAATAATAAACTAATAAAATGAATTGAAATATAATTATATACATTATTATGTTATAAATTTTATTGAATATGTAGTCAGTTTCATAATTAAAATAATAAATTATGTGGCTTAGAAATTACAGTATTACACTATATAAGTAATATTTTTTGTATGTGTGTAAACACCTACAGCCCACTAATGTTTGCATGAACCAACTTTTTAGCCTTAATAGGAATAGTATTTATAGCAGAAATGAGAATCTCCATGTCCTGAGCACTTACTTTGTGCCAGGTGTTATCTTAGGACAGTTTATAAAAATCAGGTCATTTTAATTCATCAGAAACCTTATGAGGTGAAAGATGTCTCCATCTTATGGACCAGGAATTTAAGGTTGAAAAAGTTTATGTAATTTGCCATGCTCTTGACCTATCATTCTGCTTCCTTATTACATAAAACTTGGGAACTTGAGTTCCCAGGGTGCATTTAAAGGGCAAGCATGAAGGAATTCCTTCAGGACTGAAGATTATGCAAGAAAAGTTTACAGTGAGAATGTATGTGCTCTGTTCTTCTGCCCTGGGGGAGGGTGCTGAAGGGGCAGGCTGGCTTTCATGAGCAATGACTTTTTATCCTCTCACTGATCTGTTCTTACCCCATAAAAATGAAAAAGGAAATGGAGGCAGGGATTTACAGGAAGAGGACTAAAACCTTAGTGGAAATCAAATGCTGGTGTGGTCCAATCTTTGGGTCTGACTTTGTGATCTGAAGGCCTACTGGATGACTGACTGATAAATAGAATATTGACCTTCAGAAAATGGAAGATTGGATTTTGGGAACTCCTATAATATACTGTGATAGCAGGCTAGCAACCGCTATATTTATTTACCTAAGTGTATATCATGTGTGTATTTGTGTGCATTTTAAGATGATAAAGACAGGAGTACAGAAATCTAGGATACACATGATAAGCACACCTATTTCATCTCACCTGTATTTTGAAGTGTGCACCTTTGAAAAATGAAACTGTCTAAGAATTCCATAAATTATTTTCATGGAGCTCATCAGATAGAGTGGGAAAAAAGGAGAAACTGAGAGGAATGATTGATCAAATGAATACTGGCCGGGAGGTGTTTGGTCAAACTTATTTTTCCAAATAGTTATTTTTGCTGTAGTATGAAGATACACATATCTTTCAGCTCATTTTGGTTTATATGGTTAATTAGCAAAGCAGGTAGGATGCTCCAGTAGCTAAGTTTTGTGCTGTTCTTTCGTCAGGCGAGAGGATTTTCTTTTTTTTTTTTTTTTTTGATAGTTGTTGAGCACTTTAATATTTGCTTGGCATGAAATGCCACATAAAATGTTGTCTTAATGTTGGCAATGTTTAAAATTAATGTAAGAAAGCAAATGATATCAAGGAATTAACTTCATTTTCTCGGTGTTCATCAGTGTCCACAAGCAGGGGAGTGAATGACTGCTGTGTTTAGTCATTATTAACTCTTTAGGACAAAAAGATAAGAGTCACAATTCTTATGAATTTTGTTCAGTGCTTTCTAAGGGGTCATTAAAACAAGATGCAAGTAGCCTCTGGGAATAAGAGAGACCAAATAGAATACTAAATGTCTGAGAAGGTTGTGTCATTCCTTATAGAAATGTAAAGTTAGCTATTAAAAAATTAATATTCTGCAAGCCTCTGGCAGGGTGAGAAGTTAACCATTCTAGATGGGCAAAGAACACAACTGTGTTAATATTAATTTGCTGATTTCATGTTGTGCTGTTTTTATATTCAGTTTCTGAGTGTGGGTGAGGGTGGAAGGGAAAAAATGGTGCCGGGTAGGGGGAACTTGTCCATTTAATGATATTAATAGTCAGATTAAGGTGGTGGAATATAAGGACTGGAGCTCAACTTCTCTCATAAAAACAACAAAATTACAACCAAATGCCAAGCAACCTTCAACCAAATGGACTGGAAACTTTCAGTAAGATATTCTATTCCAGAAGACAAAGAGGAGATGATATCAGGAGGTAGGAGGGGCGATTACGTTATATAAGCAACCCCAGATGTCTCGAGTGGGAAGCTCCACAGACTAGAAAGTAACTGTATCACAAAGACTCACCTTCAGGACTGAAAGTACTGAGCCCTATGTCAGATCCCCATGCCTGGGGATCTGGCACAGGGAGAAAGAGCTCCCCGGAGCATTTGGCACTGAAGGCCAGTGGGGCTTGTGTGCAAGAGTTCCACGGGATTGGGGGAAATGGAGAATCCATTCCTGAAAGGTGTACACAGACTTTCATGTGCACTGGGTCCCAGGGCAAAGCAAAGTCTCAATAGGAATACTGGTCGAACTTGACTGCGGTTCTTGGAGGATCTCCTGGGAAAACAGGGGTGACTGTTGCTTGCCATGGGGGAAGGGCATTGGAGGCAAAGCTCTTGGGAACATTCATCAACCTGCATTTCTCTAGAGGTAGCCATTTTGGGGAAAATGTGGCCCCTCCCATCAGCACTGAGAAGCCCCAGGCCAAAGAGTAATCCAGGTGGGATCACAGCCCCACCCATCAGTAAACAGGCTGCCTAAAGACCCCTCAGGCACACAGCCAGCCTCTAATCTCACCCAGAGAAAAAGCCTTAACCACCAGAGGGATAGGAATCAGCCCCACCTACCAGTGAGCAGGCACCAGTCCCTCCCATCAGGAAGCCTACAGCAAGCCCCCTTACCAACTTCAGCCACAAGGGGGCACACACCAGAAGTATGAGAGGCTACAACTCTATTGTCTGCAAAAAGCACACCACATCAAAAACCAATAAAAATGAAAAGATAGAGAACTATAACTCAGTTAAGGGAAAAGAAAAAAAAATCCAGAAAAACAGCTCAGTGATTAGGGGATTATCAGCCTCCTGGAAAAAGACTTTAGGCTGTTGATGCTGAAGATGATGCAAGATATTGGAAATAAACTGGAGGCAAAGATTGATAATTTACAGGAAACACTGAGCAAAGAAATACAAGATATAAAACTTAAGCAAGAAGAGATGCAAAATACAATAACTGAAATAAAAAATTCATTAGAAGCAGCCAACAGCAGAATACAGGAGGCAGAAAAAAGAATAAGTGAGGTGGAGGACAGATTAGTGGAAATCACTAATGCAGAAGAGAAAAGAGATAAAAGATTGAAAGGAAATGAGCTGAGTCTCAGAGAACTCTGTGATAACTTAAATGCACCAACATCCGTATTATAGGGGTGCCAGAGGGAGAAGAGGACAGAAAAATTATTCGAAGAGATAGTAGCTGAAAAATTCCCTGACATGGGAAGGGAACCACTCACTCAAATCCAGGAAGCACAGTGAGTTTCATATAAAATAAATTCAAGGAGTAATACCTCGAGACACATATTAATCAAAATGACCAAAATGAAAGACAAAGAGAAAATATTGAAAGCAGCTAGGGAAAAGAAACAACATACAAGGAAACCCTGGTAAGGTTGTTGGCAGATTTTTCAGCTGAAACTCTGCAGGCCTGAAGGGAGTGGCATGATATACTGAATGTGATGAAAGGAAAAAACTTCCAACCAAGATTACTTTACCCTGCAAGGCTCTCATTCAGATTTGAAGGAGAAATCAAAAACTTTACTGATAAGCAAAAGCTAAGAGATTTCTGCAACACTAAACCAGCTTTACAACAAATACTAAAGGAACTTCTCTAGTCAGAAAAGGCCACAACCAGAAAAAAAGGATACCACAAATGACAAGGCATATGTACCAGGAAAGGAATATGTACAGTAAAGATATGAAATCATCCACGCACAATTGTGCTACCAAAATCAGAAATCACAAGAAGAGAGCACAAATGCAGGACACTGGAGACACACGTGCAATTAAGAAACCAACAACTTAAAACAATCTCGTTCATATATGGACTCCTATATCAAAACTTCAGGATAACTGCAAATCAAAAATCTACAATTGATAAACAAATAAGAAAAATCAACTCAAATACAACATTAAAGATAGTCATCAAACCACAAGAGAAAACAACGAGAGAATAGGGAAGAAAAAAGAACAACAAAAATCCAAAACAGTTAATAAAATGGCAATACTTATCAATAATTACCTTAAATGTTAATGGACTAAATGCCCCAAACAAAAGACACAGACTGGTCAATGGATACAAAAACAAGAGCCATATATATGCTGTCTTCAGGAGACCCACTTCACTTCTAGGGACACATACATATTGAAAGTGAGAGGGTGGAAGAAAATATTCCATGCAAATGGGAATCAAAAGAAAGACAGAGTTCCTGTCATGGCTCAGTGGTTGATGAATCCAACAATGGACCATGAGGTCATGGGTTCGATCCCTGGCCTTGCTCTGTGGGTTCAGGATCTGGCATTGCCATAGGCTGTGGTGTAGGGTGCAGACGTGGCTTGGATCCCACGTTGCTGTGGCTGTGGCATAGGCCAGCAGCTACAACTCCAATTCGACCCCTAGCCTGGGAACATCCACATGCCATGAGTGCAGCCCTAGAAAAGGCAAAAAAAAAAAAGAAAAGAAAAGAAAGAAAGAAAGCCAGAGTAGCAATACTCATATCAGAGAAAATAGACCTTAAAATAAAGAACATTTTAAGAGACAAGAAAGGGCACTACATAATGATCAAAGGATCAGTCCAAGAAGAAGATATAACAATTTTAAATATCTATGCACCCAACATAGGATCACCACAATATATAAGGCAACTGCTAACAACCTTAAAAGGAGAAATTTACAATAACACAGTAACCGTGGGGGACTTTAACATCCCACTTACAGCAATGGATGGATCATCCAGACAGAAAATCAATAAGGAAACACAGACCCTGAATGAGGCATTAGACTATATCTGCTTAATAAATATTTATAGGACATTCCATCCAAAAGCAACAGAATACACATTCTTCTCAAGTGCGCACAGAACATTCTCTAAGATTGATCACATCCTGGGCTACAAATCAAGCCTCGGTAACTTTAAGAAAGTTGAAGTCATATCAAGCATCTTTTCTGACCACGACTGAAAATCAACAACAAGAATAAAATGGCAAAAAACACACAAACAGGTGGAGACTCAGCACCATGCTACTGAACAACCAGTGGATCACTGAAGAAATCAAAGAGGACATTACAAAATACCTAGCAGCAAATGACAACAAAGACATGACACTCCAAAACTTCTGGGATGCAGCAAAAGCAGTTCTAAGAGGAAAGTTTATAGCAATACAAGACTACCTCATGAAATAAGAAAAAGCTCAAATAAACAACCCAGCTTTACATCTAAAGCAGCTAGAGAAGGAAGAACTGGCAAGACCTAAAGTTAGTAGAAGAAAAAAAATCATAAAGATCAGAGCAGAAATCAATGAAATAGAAACAAAACCAGAGAAAAGATCAATGAAACTTAAAGCTGGTTCTTTGAATAGATCAACAAAAGTGATAAACCCTTAGCCAGACTTATCAAGAAAAAAAGAGAGAGGACAGAGATCAATAAAATTAGAAATGAAAAAGGACAGCTAACAACGGACATCACAGAAATATAAAGGATCATAAGATATTACTGTATGCAACTCTATGGCAATAAAATGGAAAATCTAGAAGAAATGGACAAATTCTTAGAAAAGTACAATCTTCCAAGACTAAACCAAGATGAAATAGAAAATATGAATAGAGCAATCACAAGTTCAGAAATTGAAACTGTGATTAAAAAACTTCCAACAAACAAAAGTCCAGGACCTGATGGCTTCACAGGCAAATTCTATCCAACATTTAAAGAATAGCTAACACCTATCCTTCTGAAGCTCTTTGAAAATATCGCAGAGGAAGGGACCCTCCCAAACTCATTCTATGAGGCAACCATCACCCTGATACCAAAACCAGATAAAGATACCACAAAAAAGAAAATTAGAGGCCAATCTCACTGATGAACATAGATGCAAATATCCTCAACAAAATGCTAGCCAACCAAATCCAACAATACATTAAAAGGATTGTACATCACGATCAAGTTGGATTTATCCCAGGGATGCAAGATTTCTTCAATATCCGCACCTCAATCAATGTGATAGACCACGTTAACAAACTGAAGAATAAAAACCATATGATCCTCTCAATAGATGCAGAAAAAGCCTTTGACAAAATCCAACACCCCATTTCTGATAGAAACCCTTCAGAAAGTGGGCATAGGGGGATCCTACCTCAACATAATAAAGGCCATCTATGACAAACCCAGAGCTCACATCATCCTCAATGGTGAAAAGCTTAAAGAATTCCCACTGAGATCAGGAACAAGACCAGGATGTCCATTCTCACCACTACTATTCAACATAGTTTTGGAAGTCCCGGCTGCAGCAATCAGAGAAGTAAAAGAACTAAAGGGAATCAAAATTGGAAAGGAAGAAGTAAAACTATCACTACTTGCAGATGACATGATACTTTACCTAGAGAATACTAAAGACTCTACCAGAAAACTGTTAGAGCTCATCCATGAATTGGGCAAAGTTGCAGGATACAAAATCAATACACAGAAATCAACTGCATTTCTCTTTACTAACAACAAAAGATCAGGAAGAGAAATTAGGGAAGCAATCCCGTTTACCATCACATCAAAAAGAATCAAATACTTAGGAATAAACCTCCCTAAAGAGACAAAAGTCCTGTACTCTGAAAACTGTAAGACGCTGATGAAAGAAATCAAGGATGACATGAACAAATGGAAAGACATACCATGCTCTTGGACTGGGAGAGTCAGTATTATCAAAAAGACTATATTTCTGAATGTAGTCTACATATTCAATGCAATCTCTATCAAATTACCAAGGACATTTTTCACAGAAGTAAAAGAAAATATTTAAAAAATTTTTTGGAAGCACAAAAGACCCAGAATAGCCAAAGACATCCTGAAAAAGAAAAATGGAGCTGGAGGAATCAGGCTCCCTGACTTCAGACTATACTACAAAAGCTATAGTCATCACAACCATGTGGTACTGGCACAAAGACAGAAATATAGACCAGTGGAACAGGATAGAAAGCCCAGAATTAAATCCACGCATCTATAGTCAACTAATCTATGACAAAGGAGGCAAGAATACACAATTGAGAAAATACAGCCTGTTCAAAAAGTGGTGCTGGGAACACCATGTGGGACAGTCACATGTAAAAAAATGAAATTAGAACACTGCCTAACACCATGCCCAAAATAAACTCAAAATGGATTAAAGACTTAGATAAAAGACCAGATACTATAAAACTCTTAGAGGAAAACAGGCCAAACACTGTCTGACCTAAATGATAGCAAAGTCTTCTCAGATCCACATCTTAGAGTAATGACAAAAAAAGAAAAAGAAACAAATGGGACTTAATTAAATTCAAAGTTTCTGCACAGCAAAGGAAACCATAAATAAAACAAAGAGACAACCCACAGAATGGAGAAAATATTTGCAAATGAATCAACTGACAAGGGATTAATCTCCAAAATTTACAAACACCTCCTACAGCTCAATACCAAAGAAACAAACAACCCCATCAAAAAAGGAGCACAAGATCTAGGCAGATAATTCTCCAAAGAAGACATGCAGATGGCAAATAAACACATGAAAAGATGTTCAACATCACTCCTCATTAGAGAAATGAAAATCAAAACCACTATGAAGTACCACCTTACACCTGCCAGAATGGCCATCATCCAAAAGTCTACAAACAATAAGTGCTGGAGAGGGTGTGGAGAAAAAGGATCCCTATTACACTGTTGGTGGGAATGCAAATTGGTGCAACCACTGTGGAAAACAATATGGAGATTCCTCAGAAAACTCAAAATAGAATTACCATTTGATCCAGCAATCCCACTCCTGGGCATCCAGAGGAAACCATGACTCAAAAATACACATGTACTCCAATGTTCATTGCAGCACTCTATACAATAACCAAGTCATGGAAACAACCTAAATGCCCATTGACAGAGGAGTGGATAGGGAAGATCTGGTACATATACACAATGGAATATTAGCCATTAAAAGAAATGAAATAACAGCATTTATAGCAACATGGATGGACCTAGAAATTATCATGCGAAGTGAATCCAGTCGGACAGTAAGACACCAACATCAAATGCTACCACTTACATATGGAATCTAAAAAAAGGACACAATGAACTTCTTTCCAGAACAGATACTGACTCACAGACTTTGGAAAATTTATGATTTCCAAATGAGACAAGTTTGGGGGTGGGGGAATGCACTGAGGGTTTGGCATGAAAATGCTTTAAATTTGGTTGTGGTGATTTTTGTACACCTGTAAATGTAATAAAATTCATTAAGTAATTAAAATAATAAAAAAGAAGGAAATAATATTGATAGTAATAACTCCCCCCTCAGGCATCTCAAGGTCAGGCAGAAAAACTGGTACATGGAGACTTTGCTATTTAGCAACTTGAAGGAAGACAGGAGGTTGTTATTCTGGGCATGTGAACAGGGAGATGTGTGTGACATCCCAGGAATGTTTGAGCTACACTAGAAACCTTCTAGGCACTAGAAAGTTACCTGAGATTATTGCACAGTGACAGAGGCTGGCTTACTCTTGGAGGTGGGCATGGTGATGAGATGTGTGGGGGCACAGGGCACTTATCTGCATTTCTCTCACACATCGCTGTGAGGAGAGTATTGTTATGGCAGGGTTTTAGGAGAGAGGAAGTCTAGTTCAGAGAATTCTCTTGCCCAAGATCACAGAGCCAGTGGGTGGTAGAGTCAGGGCTCCAACCCAGGGCTCATGTCTTTTATATACGTGGAATGGATTGTATTAGTTTGCTATGGCTTCTTTAACAAAATAATAGATTGGTGACTTAAAACCAAAAAGTATTGTCTTACAGTCCTGGATGCTATAAATTCAAGATCGAGGTGTGGGCAAGTTAATTCCTTTTGAGGCTGTGAGACAGAGTCTGTTCCCTTCCTCTCTTCTAGCTTCTGGCGGTTTGCTGACCGTCTATGGCATTATCTGGCTTGTAGAAGCAGCCCCTAATCTCTGCCTTTCTATTCACGTGATGTTCTCCTATGTGCATCTGTCTACAAATTCTTCCTTTTTTATAAGGATACCAGTCATACCGGATTAGGACTTGTAATTGCCCCATCTGAATTATATCTGCAAGGACTCTCTCTCCAAGAAAGATCATGTTCTGAGTTACAGGGAATTAGGTCTTGAATGTATGAAATTGGGGGGGGGAGGCACACAATCCAAACCTGTGACACAGACTCAGAGTTTTTTTTTTTAATAGTCATTATAATTTTTATTTTTTATTTTATTTATTTTTATTTGCTTTTTTTTTCTTGTCTTTTTGCCTTTTCTAGGGTTGCACCGTCGGCATATGGAGGTTCCCAGACTAGGGGTCTAATCGGAGCTGTAGCCGCCAGCGTACGCCACAGCCATAGCAATGCGGGATCCGGGCCGTGTCTGTGACCTACACCCCTGCTCACTATACACTGGATCCTTAACCCACTGAGCAAGGCCAGGGATCGAACCCACAACCTCATGGTTCCTAGTCACATTTGTTAACCACTGAGTCACGACAGGAACTACCATTCATTATACTTTTTATTAATAAAGTTTTTGATCTCAGTTTCAAAAAGCATTACCTTTGAAAAATTTTTTCTAACAGATAGGCATGTAGATGATTCTCTAACTCATTCACATGAGAATCTGAAGAGATGTCTGACTTCTTGCATCTCCCTTATAGTTCCTTCTGCCACTCCTCCCTGCAAATATATAGGTATAGAGGGCATTCATCATAAAGTAGGAAGTAATGAGATTTAGTCACATTTTTCAGTGAACATTTAAGGTATTTTTTTTTTCTTTTTTTAGGGCCATACTCTGAGCATATAGAAGTTCCCAGGAGAGGGGTTGAATCAGATTTGTAGCACCGGCCTATACCACAGCCACGGAAACGTCAGATCCAAGCCATGTCTGCAACCTACATCACAGCTCATGGCAATCCCAGATACTTAACCTACTGAGCAAGGCCAGGGACCAAAACTTCAACCTCATGGATACTAAGAGGTTTCTTTACTGGGGAGACACAACAGAATTCCTAAGGTTTTCTTCGGAGTAAGTTTGAGCTGTGGTATTATTTATTGTCACATAAAAACTGGACAAGTTTAGAGCTGAAAACTGTGAAATATTAGTAAGTAAAAATCAAGGATTTTTATTTTCTTTCATACTCTTTATCTTGAATAGAGCCTTGATATGTTTTGCCTTTTTTTTTTAACCTCTCAGTTGATGATTCTGCCAAAATTGGACCCTTAGGAATCGACAAAATTATACCCTATGCTAAGTATAAAAGGACCATCCATCCAGTTAACACGTCAGCCTTAGTTTCCAGAGGGAGCATCTCTTCCTCCAGCCCTCCGCAGCCTAGAACAGTTATATTCCCTCTTGAAAAACATCCCTGCTTTCAGTGGGACTGTGTATTTTCCCTGCTGGGTTGGGCAGATGGCAAGGTTGTTTCAGATATCACCTTTTGAAAATGGGTCAGTAGAAAAGTTCTGTTACCAGAAATCACCTGTTTCAAAAGGAAACTCTTCTTTCAGCCCAGCTCACTGATATGAAATGGACAGCCCCGCATTTTCTCACAGCTGCCCTGAGGCCCGGGGAAAAGTGGTGAGGAAGCAAACATGCAAAAAGCCAGGGGAGACCTCAGTCCTCACTCTGTTCCTGCCAAGCTGGAAGCTGAAGGATCAGGACATAAATGTGGAAAGTGGGGCATCTTCTTTCTAGAGAGCTACAGATGCCGTGGAAGTTTCAGTTTTCTCTGTGGCATTTAAACCGTATGATTTTTTTTTTTTTGGTGTCAAAGATTAGAAAATTAGTTTTAATTGTTACTTACGAAGCACCATATGGCTACTCTATAATTCTGGCTTCCCATGGAGCTGTATGTGCATATGGAAAAAGAAATTAATTGGAGATCACACCCTGAAATCTATTATTAAGTTAATATAGCTAACAGCTTGTGGGGTGTCCTCATACTCAGCATGATGTAATTGCACATAACAACAAGTAACTATAAACTCATCTAGGAGACCAGGAGGGATAAACAGAGGTCAAAGGGATAGGCTTTAGAATGGAATGACATTAATAATGGATACCACAGCACACATCTCATTGTCCACAAACCCAGGGTAGAAGGAAGCAATTTAATCATATTCAAATGAATTAATCAGCAGTTTTGTGAATTTCACAGTCAAGGGACTGATTTTTATTTGCCAACTAGGGTTGTAGTGAGCTAAGGTCACTCTTGGTAGAAGTGGTGACAGTTATTTAAGTCAGAAGTTCCCAAACTTAGCTGTGCATCAAAATCCACTAGAGAACTCTTAAAAACCCTGAACTCTGAGTCTAATTCTTAGGATTTTGATTCATTAGTTCTGGATTTCTGAATTATTAAGAAGTGTTACAGGTATTCTGATATAGCTCAGACATGAACCATGGAAACCACTTATTTAAGTCATCTATCACAATGGCCTGATATATGTAAATGATGAAGCCCACAGCTGGTATGTGTTCAGTTTCCTTAATTTGGTTCCCAACTTTAAAAATAGAATAAAATAAGTTAAAACAGAAACATAACCTAAGGTTCAGTACCTCCTTTGGCAGACCTAGAAATGGTGAACAATTTGATGTCATATATGCTTTTTATTAAATTTGTTAGTTTACTTGTCTGTCGCCTTCTCAAAACGGTTGATTCATTGAGGGCACTGTCTGTTTTACTCATCTTGGAGTTCAACGTTCAGAGTGGTAGGAGTTCAGTATATGTGTAGTGGACTATGAATTTGTATTTTTTTATTTTATGGCCACACCTGTGTCATATTGAAGTTCCCTGGCCTAGGGATTGAATCCGAGGCATAGCTACGTCAATGCCAGACCCCTTAACTAGCTGCACTGGGCCAGGGATCGAACCTGCATCTCTGCAATGACCTGAGCCACTGCAGTCAGATTCTTAACCCATTGCACCACAGTGGGAGCTCCTGAACTATGAATTTTTATGTGAAAAGAGGCTTAGTGTTCCTTTTTAGAATTAATAACTGTACATTCTCCTCATCATAGGCATCAGACACAATCTCTATTCCGCATAACTGACACTAATAACAGTGTTTTAAATGGGCACATAATTTGTGATACTAGTATTTCTTAAAGTATACAATCTTCTTTTAGGTCACTGAGGGCAGAATCTGTGGATTTGAAACTAGGAGGGAGATTTTTCATAGTCTTTACCCTTTTATCCTGTGAGTTATAGGTTTGCAAACCTAATTACATCAGTAAGGGCAGTGTCTAGAATTCTAGTTTAGAGACTCACTGATTAGACTTTTTGGATAAATATCAGTCTAAGTGGGTCTCTGTGCCAGTGGTAATGGTCTCTGTACTTGGTGTGAAGTTGTTCCGTGGCTGTATCACTGAAACCCGCTCTCATTTCTGTTTTATCTTCTAGACTTTGTGCTGTCTCATGCTCCCCACATTGCCTGAGTTTTACATTTGTTCTCCAATTTTCTTAGTATGTTGCTTCCATTCTTCTATTCCTGCTCAATTTCTGCCTCGGGGCAGAATTGTGTCAAGAAGCTCTTAAATGCTGTGCAGATTCTATGATGTTAAAAACACCTTGTTATCTGCCTCAGAATGTATTGCCTATGGTAACTGTGACTGGTTTGGACATAAGATAGGACTCTCATTGATGGTCCAGGGGAAAGGAAATGATGTTAAGGCAAACAAGCTGAGACACTGGAAATAAGGATTATGACTGTAGAGCTATACAAAGACAAGAAAGATATGCAGATATGGCGCCATGTGTGGCCTGACCAGCAGGGGCCACTAGCTGTCTCTAATATAAGGGCTCTCCTTCCTGAACGATGGACCTGGGAATTTTTTTTTTTTAGTACTTTATTTTGAAATAATTTCACATTTTTAGAGAATTCTAAGTACTATACAAACACCCCCCATCACTTTCACTCCTATTTCCCAACTATATTAACATTTGAGAACAGGCTTCAGACATGATGCCTGTTCACCCTAAACATTGTGGTGTGTATTTCCCTCCAAAAAAGGAAACTCTCCCACATTTAAAACTGCTGGGCATATGGCTGTGCTCATTATTATGAGGTATCATTGCTTTTTGGCCATTTTAGGAAACAGTTGGATACGTATATGCATATAAACATGCAAACACACACACATATGTGTGTGTATGTATACATATATAAATATGTATATATGTATGCATATCTAAATATATATGTATATGAAGTATATTCATTCTGCTCTGCATACACACATTTACAGACACTCATATAACCACAAGCATTTCTTTGTCTACATGTATTACAAAAAAAATTATGTTTATGTCAGTACCTCCAATTCTAATCCTAAATCTCAGGGTTCTTTCTAACATCCCACCTTTCCATGTTTGGAAATACTTGCTCTCTTTTTCTTCCATATAAACTTATTTCCTCAACTGATTTATTGTAACCTATGAATATGACATTTCCCTACTATACTGTGTACCTACCACCCCCACACCTTCCAAGATCTTCAGTTTAGGGGTACTGTCAGATATGCTGATGGCGTGTCTCTTTGAGTCCTCTCTGCTTCCCTTGGTAACTGCTTTTCCCAGGATGCGTATGCCATTCCCCTTCTCCCATCAGCACCCGTTGTTCTCAGGAACCAGTGTCTACTCAGTTTTTCACTAAGTACATGGCTTCTGGAGCAAAGACCCTGTTTCTCAATTTCTGGCATAGCTAACTCTGGACTTATGATTTAGTTACAGCCAATGGCAACCAAATTAACCATGAAGTCAAAGTGATACATTGAGGGGCTGTGATGGTTGTGGGATTATGATACCAGTTTTTAACAGCTCTCCTCAGGACTTTATATGAATGGTAGCTAAACTTCTATCTTATTTAAAGCTTTAAAATTATTATTTAAACATTTTTTGATCCCTCAACAGCTAAACCTAATTCTAACTGATACTACCTCTCCTAGGCAAGAGGAAACAAAAATAATTCTGAATTCCTTCAGGCAGTAAAGAGTTGTGTAAAGGAGACCAGAACCAAATTGATAGGGGTCCAGAGAGTGCTGAATTTATCTCCTTAAACCCAGTGACAAAATTTATAGACATTTATAAAGGTATTAGACTAGAATATGAAGGATCTTATGGAATGGCATTAAAGTTCTCAAGCAATAAAAAGGCACCAGAAATTCCTAGAAAGCTAAACACAACCCCCAAAACAACAAAAAAAAGGAAAGTCTAAAACATAACACCATGCATGCAGTAAGTGAAGGTAATAGCTGAAGCCTTGTAGAAGGTGGCTAATTTCTGTCCCTGGAATTGGATGAGATTTGGCAGAATTTGGTAATGGTATATAGTGCGAGTAATTCTGGATTATAAATAGTCCATGAGGCCACCTTGCTTGGGGATCTCCATATGTCCTGGCAGCTATCAGAAACAGTTTCAACCTATCAGGAGCACATAAGAATCATTCCTACCCTGACTGAGAGTTGACCTCAGTTTCTTGGAGTTGTAATCCCATCTATGATGTGGGATTTTAAAAGTGTTTCCTTAGCTATTATGTTACTTTTAACTCCAGGTAGATTGATAACTTGGTAGACAGATGATAAAATTTCTAAAACCCGTATGATTAATCCTAATCAATTGTTAGTTATCTGTATATGTTGTTTTAGTTGATGTGTTTGTAATATTTGAGAGCTTTGACCAAAGTAACAGGGTAGGCGTTGATTCCACTTTATATGTTTGAGTACTTGAAATTACTCATAATTTTTATGTTGAAAGATAAGGCTTTTGACAAAGATTATAAATAGTATGGTAATAGCTTTTAAAATTTACTGAATTTTTTCACTTATTAGGGAAGTACTGGTGCATTTTAGTAGTTGAGACTGTTTTGCTTCTCTGCTCAGGCAATTAAAGTACTTAAGGAAAGAAACCGAATACATTCAATTTATAAATTCAGACATTTAAAAATGTCTGAGAAAAATTAAATGTGTAAATGTTGATTGTTGATAGAGAGTTTAGTATGTCCAGCTTGAGTTGTTTGAACCTTAATCAAAAAGCACCTTGAAAAGTGAATGTTAAAATTTTAAACTTAGTAGAGTGGTAAGAATTGCAAGTTGAACTCAAAGGCTTATGAAAAAAATGGGTTTTTAAAACTCTGTCTCTTTAGTAAAGCAAATAATTAATTTAAAATCACAAGTGAGCTCTTCTTTGCAGCAAAGCCACCCTAGGTCTCCTAAACTCATCGATACTGGGAATATTCCTGAGCCATAAGGCCATAACCAAAGATCTGTGGTGGACAAGACTGTAGTCCTGGCAGGGCCTGAATGCTAGACTGGTTGCCAGAGCAGATTTCTGTCAGTACCCTTTAGGCCATGGTGAGGTTGGGGGACTATCAGCCTTCAGCAGATGAGCTGCTGCCCGGGACGGGAAGATGATATTCATGTTCCCCTCTTAGTTGGAATGGAAGATGTAATAGAAAATGCATGGGCTGGAGGTCATATCCCTTAACATGTCACTTATAAACTTTTCAACTCCAGTATTTTTTCTGTAAACTGGGGACAGTAATTTCTAAATGATGGCATTATTGGAAGGATCGAAGATAATAGATGCAAAGCACCCAGAATATTATTCACCACCTAACAGAGGCTCAAATAGCAGTGACATTTGTTAGAGGAAGATATGAAGCCTAATAGATTTATTTAGAGACTGTATGATGCCAGATCAGATGATGTTAAGTCATAGTTTTTTCGTTTTTGTTTTTCTTTTCAAGTGAAAGCAAGTTTTCCCTTTTTTTTGAGATACACACTCCATAGGCAGAGTGCAGATTATCTCAGAAAGTGAGAGCCAGTAGTTTACATTCCTTAGTCACCTGTTGTGTTTCCAGGCATTGTTCAAAGTACTCACGTGGATTTCATTCTTGAATTCACCCAGTGACTCATAAGAGATTTACTGTCATCCTTTCCATTTTACAGAGGATGAAACCAAGGTTTAAGAGGTTAGGTGACTTTCAAGATTTTACATAGCTAAGTAAAAGAGTTGAACCAGAATTTGAATCCAGAAACCCCAGTGCTGGAGTAGACTCAAGTCCACACTCATGCACTGTTGTCGTGGACACCCTTGTCTGTGGCAACAGTGCTGCCTGCAGGAGGAGGGGCTGGTGTTGCCTTTGACTTTTAGAATTCCTCTCTGCCTTTTGTAGTCTGTTAACTTGGACTGCTGAATTTTTTTTCTAAACATGCATAATAAGAAAAAGAATTACTGAGGGGGTACATACGTCCTTGAAGCTGTTGGGCATGGCCTTTCATTTGGCTCAAAATAAGAGATTTTTATTGTTGCAGTTATTGGGTCATTACTTTTTCTTCATGTTATTTGACAGACCGTATAATCCATGTTTAAGAATTTAGTCAGATTTGAAAGTGGGTGGTTCACCTTCTCTCAGACCCCTGTTACCTCACCCCACTTCCAACCTCATTCACTCCTCCAGACATGAATGGGTGAGAGTAACAGGAGGTCATACTCAGATGGTGCTGGTGGAGCTTCAGCTCTGGCTGGAGAACGTGCTCTGGAATTTACAACTGTGTGATCTTGGACAAGGGACTTTATTTCTTGGTGTTTTAGTGTCCTGATATCTAGGAATATTGGCTTATACACAGGGCTGATGTGAAGATTAAATGAGATGAAGTGAATAAAGTCCTTTGAATAGTTCTTTCTAGATAGTCAATGCTCAAAATATGGTGTCTTTACAATACATGACAACAAACTCAACCACCATAGTAACAATAATAGCAATGGCAGTAATGACACTAGAGGACAGAGAGCCATGTTTCCTAAGGCTGATGTAGGAAATGCCGGCCAAGCTCTGTTTCTAGCTTGCTTGCTTTCCAGCTCATTTTTCCTCCCCTGTAGGCTGCCACAGAGCTGGAAGTGAGGCAACATCAGTGCTGGGTGAGGGCTATGCTGTGCTGGTACAAGTCTTAGCCTGCTAATGAGGCCTGAAGTTGAGCAACTCCAGGTGGAGTCAAGTGATGTGTTCTCTTCCAGGAAATGTGGAAGACAGGCCAGGGTCATTCATTCCAGGCAACAGCCATGGATATCAGAAGGGAGATGGGCAAAAAGTAAGGAAACATGCAGGCCTTGAAACTAAACTAACTATCCAAACATAAGTAAAAACATGGCATGTATTTGTGGCAGAAGAATCCCATCTGGGATCCAGAGATACTCAGTTTACTTGCAAAAGCAATAGTCCTTCTGGGAGGTGGCAGGGCAGTGCTTAATGTCTAGGATTTGGTCTTCTATTGAAGGTATCTATCTGACCTTTTTAAACTTGATATGAACTAGTACTTTCTCATCAGCCATGAGTGTATTTTATTGATCATTTTTGAATGATTAGAAAAAAATAAGATTTAGGTATCTTATTTATTCTTCTCTCTTGTAAAAGTCAGTAAGACTAGCATATTCTTACTTATCATCATCTACTATTTATTTTAAAATTACAATATAACTATAAGTAAGAATGTAAGCCAAGCATTATTATGTTAGATACTTTATGCATACTGTATATGACCCCTGCCCTCCTGCACCCCACCAACTCCTAGCATTTAATATTATAGCAACTCTCAAAGGTAAGTGCTACTTTTATCAGCTTCATTTCTTAGATGAGGAAACTGAGGTTCTGTTATCCTCTGGCCAGGGTCACTCAGCTGACTAGTAAGGAGCAAAGCCTGAGTTCTGATCCACAACTGTCTGACCAGTGGCTTATGAATGTATCCATGTATTTTGATCATCTCCAGTATGTTTTCTTCTTTGGGAAGGACTTATGAAGGATGGTAGATGTTATGTACTTAGAAAGGAGACATTTTAATTTTTTTGTACATAAATATGAAGTCCTGAAGGGCATCTTAAAAGGGCACGTTACCCCTGGATGCCCCCGTTAAGGAAACTGGTTATTTGAAGTGCACCGACTTGGTCTGAATCTCACAGGGAGAAATCTTCATGTTTCTTGCAAAGATCAGATGTATCTAAGTCTGCCAAATATAGATGTGTGTGCCCCCAGGCCCAAGGAATGCCACAGGATAGCTTTGAACTGGAAGATTAGCTGCTGCATTGAGAAGTGGCAGTGTTTTGCCTGTACTCATTCTGAGTCACAGCTCTTTTGAAATGAGGAAGTGGTGCTAAGGCCAGTAAAGCAGAATGGCAATGTTTCCTGTACATCTCAGATATCACTGTAATCTGATGTGCGATAAACTTATTAAAAAAAAACTCTTATCACTGCCATTTACAGTGATAATCTATGTTCTTTGTAGCAAATTTGCAGTCAAAAAGAAGAAAAAATTACCAACAGTCTCCAGCCCACCTCCAAATAATCATAGTTAATACTTTGGTATATTTTATTTCAGATTTATCCTCCGCATACATATTATATGTACATATATGCATACATATTTAATAATAGGTATTTTGAATTATAGAAATCCCCCCCTTTAACAATAATACTATTATTGTTCTTATTGGATCAAATAAACATCTATTTTATTTAAATCTGAAAATAGTTTTTCTCTGATTATTAATGACATAAGCAGTCATTGTAAAAAGTGCAGGTAATATCAAAATTGTAAAGAAGGAAGTAAAAGTCATTTGAAATTTCATTCTTAATAATAATAACTGTTAAGGTGGACTTTGTATCATTTCAAATTTATTTTTAAAGCATTTCTATCTGTATTTTCTAAAGTTGGCCTAAGAGGTAATGTACTCTAGGTTATAACGCACATATGTTTCAGCCTTTATCTTCTAAATATTTTCTGTTTTATTTTTTTTCCTCCCAAAACCCTAGAAGCTTATGGAAAGTCTCAAGTTGCAGCTGCTAAGCTTCAGGCCATTGACAATGACATTGACAGCCTAGAAAAGCTTTGGGTTTAAAGATCTTTCCATCACTTTAAGATCGTTTTCATCTCTCCATTACTTAAACATCAGACCAAGGCTCCAGTTATCATCCTGGCTTTTCTGGGGGTTTTGAGAATCCCCAGGAGAATTACTTTCTTTTTCAAAATGGAATAGCCACACCAAAATACCAAAATACCAAGACAGATATGATGCAAGGAAATGCCTTTGGCACAGCTATTGTTGATAGTTTCCCTACAAAATATCGGTGGTGAAGAAGTTTGTGCTGTAAAATAACTAGTTGTTTTCATAAAGTTATATATGCTCCTGGCTTAAAAAAAAAAAAAAATCTCTTCTGAAGTCAGTACTTTACATAACTCTGACCTAGGAATGTTTCAAGCAGGATTCTGATTTGGGGGGGGGGGGGGGGGGGGGACTGATTGCTTTTTACACTCCCTTGAATGGTTGCCTGTCTGTTGGTGGCCTATGTATGATAGGCCAGACACTGAACTTTGTGCTAAGGTATAAGAATTTAATATTTGGTTATGTTTAGTTTCAGTGAAGTTTCAGTAAGAGACTTAAGACTCCATTGTCAGAACTGCTTTTTATTTAAATATTTTGTCCTAAGGACACTCTTGTTTGCTCTAGCAAACAGTGTTTTTCCTTGATTGGGATTTGATTTGTACAGGTATGTGCATTGTCAAAACCTGTTGAATGGTACATCAGATTTGGGCATTTCACTGTATATAAGTTTTCTCTTTCCCGAAAAGGAAACTGTAAACAGGTATCAACTTTAGTTGCTGATATGGGTCCTAAAGAGTTTAAAGGCAACTGCACTGTTGTTTGCAATTTACTTCGAAATGCATGGAAAAGTAAGATGTGTTGTGATGGGTGGAGAGATATGGGATAAAGTAAATATAGTGAAATGTTTGCAGCTATAGAATCCCAGTCAAGAGTGTGTGAATGTTTAGTCATTGTTCAACTTTTTTTTATATGATTGGAAATTTTAATAACAAAACATTGAGGGAAAGACCCAGTAATGAGCTCCATGTTAAGGGGTTAAAGCACAGTCTCTAGAATTGTTTTTCTTGCTTTAGTATTCTGACTCTGCTTCCTGCTAGCTGTGTGACTCTGGAAACTCAACCTCAGTGCAGTTATTTGGACTATTAATACACTTAGCACAAATCTTATTCCACAGCAAATACCGTGATTATGATTTCACAATACAAAGGAAGTGATGATTATAAATGAATGACTGTGTGCTGAGGGCCCACTATGTGCCTGGCACTCTCACTTGGTAATTTTCAGGGGAATGAGGCTGTCTCATCCTGCATCACGCTGCCTATACCTTTCAGTAGTAACAAACACTAGAGACGGTGTGAGGGGCATTAAGTATGACAGAGCCCCTCACCAGCACTGTGGCTCCTGGTTGGCGTAGCATCTCCTTTGAAGTAGAAGGCCCTTCAGAGGAGAGGTGGCATCTGTTTTGTTAGACTCTGTAGCATTCCCAAGTCGATGTTAATTTAATTCATCATAAAAATTGCTCCCTTCGCGTACGGCTAAGCCATTCTATTTTGAGGTTATCATGTCTTTAGCTTTATGGACAAGTGTCCTGGGAAATTCTTCTAGGCTAGCAACATGTCCCTCCCTTCCCACAGTGGAGTCATGTTTGTGCATTATGACAGCCTGTTTCAAACTCTTGCTGAGAGGCAAAGAGAAAAGGTCAGGAACCTGGAAAAAGTTGCAGCTGGATTTAAGGGCTCTGGAAGTGAGGGATGAAAGGAATATTGCAGATAATTCTGTGGGTATGCTATTTACTTCCAGGTGTCTGATAAACTGGTGGAAACTAAGGTGAAAAACAGAGTCAAAAACTATGATGGTGAGGGAGAGTGTGGGATATAGAACAAATGTTGGCCGTATTTTGAAAGGAGAGGTCAGTGGGTAGGAGGAATAGACTTATCTGCTAGCTTTCCAGCTGCCATAATGATAAGTGAATCTTGAGAGTAAATGTCTCCTAGTGATTAGGATATCAGAGGGTATCCTCATACAGGTTGGCTTGGTTGGTCAAGTGTGAAACAGGTTTTGATTTTTCTGCCACACTAATACCATTGGAGAGCTACTTAAAATCTGCCAGAATTTTCTTTTATTTTTACCAGGTATGGATACCAACTCCTGAGTATTTTACTGTGTTTTTGGGTGTTAACGATTCTAGACTTAGCTCATATTTTTTTTATTAATTTTTTCCCAAGAAGTAAAATACACACCAGCTTGTTAAGTCTTTAATTTACTGTTTAAAACAGTTGGCCTGGCTCTTTCTAGTGTGAATTTTCGCTCAAATCAGGCATCGTTTTAGAAAGATGCAGGAAGTCCCAGAAGAGATCATCCTATTTTGAATATTTCGAAGATAATCAGAAAGGTTGTTCTGAATACAGTCCAAGAAAGTAGGTCCAGGTTTAGTGGCTTCTGAGGTCAGGTATAGATCAGGTTGATGATGAGTGCTACAATTCTCAGAGATTTAAGTGTATTATTTCTTGTTTGGGAATAATTCTTAGAAAGGTGTCATGAGGGGTGAAATTTGAAGTCATTCCTGATTTTTTTGGCTGTTTAAACTCATCTGTTGAAGCTGAAGCTATCATAAATCTAATTGAACGTGCACTTAAATAAACTGGAAACAATAATAAGAAAATTAGAAAAGGAGGAATCAAGGTTGGGAAGGAAGAAGGAAGGAAAGGGGAAGAAAGGAGGGAAGAAAACCAAACAAGCTGTCATAGTGGGAAAGGGAAAAATTAACTGTTTCTCAGGCCTTTACAACCCTTGAAAGTCAGCCAAGTATAAACTCTTCCCAGTTCACTGAAATTGTATGATTTCATTCCCCAGGATGCAATCTAAAGTTCTCCCTGTGTTTAACATTCAAGCAATAGAGTGAGATTTCAGGCACAATGAATGGATCAGGACAGGCAATAAAAGAGCACGACATTGCAATTTAAAACTCAATGTAGTTTGAAAGCTACATAACAAATTATGCCAGACCATAGTAAATGTGTGTATCATGAGAAGGTGGTTTTGAGATCTTTCATCTCTCTTGGGGTAGGTCATTCTTGGTTTCTACTTAACTCCAGAGTGTCAGCCACCCATGAGTGCTTTAAAATGCAAAATAAAAGCCTTCTGAGTACCTTTTATAGCATTGTCACCAAGCTGGCATTTAGAATTCTGTATCACTGGCATTTAGAATGGTTGCACATTTTAAGTCTGGAATATGTATTTATTTGCAGAGTGGAAGGGATGGTCATATACTTTACTCTTGTTATTAAACAACTGCTTCATTTGAATCTCACTGACCCCTTGGGAACTTTCATAGCCCTGTTAGAGAGCATACCTGACTGGAGGCTTTTTAAAGACCACAGTGATAAAATTATTGGAGATCTTAAAAGCACTTAGGGCAAAATAACTAAATTAAAAAATACCACAAATGTGTTTTTTTTTTTTCACTTATATGCTATTCTTGAATGTAGAGAAATAAACTTTAATATGTAGAGGTTTTCTGAAGATCTGAAATAAATTTGAGAGCTAAATCCTTGGCATGCTTAACCGGTTTATTTCAAGTGGTGTTATAGTGATTTCTGATGTAAATAGGTAACTAAGCCAAACAAGTATAGATAGAAAAGCAAAGTAGCCTTTCCTAG
This sequence comes from Catagonus wagneri, assembly GCA_004024745.2. Taxonomy (NCBI): domain Eukaryota; kingdom Metazoa; phylum Chordata; class Mammalia; order Artiodactyla; family Tayassuidae; genus Catagonus; species Catagonus wagneri. Next base: position 50,199,941 of record PVHT021183699.1, on the reverse strand, counting down.
CTGTTCGCCCCTGTGCATCTTTGTTCCCCACCTTTATCTACCTAAAGAACTCACAGCTAGCTCTTTTCTTCACAGTTCTTCGGTTCTCCCCCCAGGCCCTGCCCTGCTTAACTTGACTGTTTCCCCTTCTCACTTTTCTTGCCCCTTGCATTCATATTTTAAAGTAATTTTTAGTATCTCTTTCCTTCAGTAGATTTAAGTTTTCTGAAAGGCGATGACTATGATTTTTTTTTAATCTTTGATTTCCCAAAGGTGCTCACTAGATGTTTTGAAAGGGCGAAGCATTTTTCAACCAGTCTGAGTCTTCTTGCCTTTAGGAGATCATGTTGTAAGATGTTGAGCCGTGTTTCTTGAAGATGTTTTCTGGAGGTCTCCTCAAGTGTAGGCATCCCTGACCTCATAGAGTAAAACTATAAAGACTGATATAGAAAGGAACATTCCAGTATTCAAGAGAAACCGCTATATATAGCTGCCTAAATTTATCTCACATTTTTAAATTCTCATTTTTATTTTTTATGACAGCACATGATAATTGCAAAAAATTTAAATCAGTACTGAAAAAATGTAATGTTCTAGCTAAAATATCTCTTCCTACCTCCTTAGGATAACCTCAGTTAATAGTTTGGCTATTGCCCATTTATATTTCATTATGACTGTATAACTGTTCACAAATGTATATTTTTTTTTATGGCCTCACCTACAGCATATGGAGGTTCCCAGGCTAGGTGTCGAATCAGATCTTCAGCTGCTGGCCTACACCACAGCCACAGCAGAGTGGGATCCGAGCCACTAATGCAACCTATACACAGCTTAACCCACAGAGCGAGCCCAGGGATCGAACCTGCATCCTCACTATGAACACTATGTTGGGTTCTTAACCCGATGAGCCACAACAGGAATTCCAGTATTTTTCAATATTAAGTATTAAGGTCAGTTTAAAACCTAAGAGTGTATGTGGGCATTTTCTCATGTTTATATGTAAAGATATACTTAATCATAGTTAGTAGATATATATTATTATATTATTTCATCATGTGGATATGTAAAGTTTGTTTTATCCAATCCCAGATGTCCAAATGCTGATGGACATTTTGATTGTTTTCAGTGTTTCCTTCTTATCATTGCAGTGCACCGAGAATCCTTGTTTCTCTAGTTAATTTTTACAGAAGTGGAACTGCTCTACCAGAATGTGTTCTCTGAGCATTGGACAGATGGACCTCCTAATTGTCTTAGAACGTTCCAGGTTTCTTAACTATCATGAATTTTTTAGGAGCATGGAACACATGCCCAGTACTGTTCCTTGATTTGCATTGGGCTCAGGAGTCTCTGAGAAGGATTTTGAATGCATTCTAAAACTGGGAAATCAGGGCCCGTCTGAAGAAAGGGTCTCTAAAAAGCAGAGCTGGTTAAAACGGTGACGGTTTCTTGCGACATCTCTGTGAAAGAGGACAGGTCTTGGTGGCAGGGGCTGTAGCTCTGAGGGCACAGGAGTGTCAGGTTAGATTGATCCTGTGACTCCCCCAGAGACTGTGTCCTCTGGAATAGAGACTTTGCTGAAAAGAAAAAAGCTCTCTCACTAGGGGCTTGAGACCCTTCCCTGAAAGGAGCCACTTGTGAGAAGCTAAAGGGTCTTCCCTGCCTAGAGGAAACTTACGGTGGTGTGGCCAGTACACCGTGGGTGGCAGAGTGAGGACAGCAAACAGACCTCGGATCTGATTCTAGATGGTAGTGTATGTGAACATCTCTCACCAGATGGAGAGCCACATAGAGGAATTGACTTAAATGAGAGAAAATAGGAATGGACAAGATTTCTAATCATGAAGGTGGAAGATATCAGAGTACTAGTAGTATTGCTGTGGAAGTGAAAGAAACATCATTAAATATGGGTGCAGACAGGCAATGTGTATGTTACATTCATTTTAAATTTTATGGTCTTTCCAGTTGACTCTGAAAATAAAACCTTTGTGAGTTTATCTTCTCATATTCTGAACATTGCCACCTCCCCCCACCCCTTCTCCTTCACCACTGGTTCAGATCAACGAGAGATCCCCTTTATTTCTCTATTATCAAGTAGCTTCCATTTGTCAGCAGCTGCAGGGGGAATATGCCCTAGGCCAGGATAGGTTTCGAAGCGACTCAAAAAAATGTCAAAGCTGTTAGTTCTGAACCTGCAATCATTACAGGCTTTGCCTTCAGACAACATCTTTTTTTTTTTTTTAATCATCTGTTGTACTTTGTACTCTGTGAGCTTGGTTAAGGTAGAACTCTTACTCAGAATCCCCTTCTCTGTGTAATTCAGGTTGGCCAGATTTGGAATTTGCATGGAACTTGGAATGCAGCCATTAACTCTCTGATGTGGTGATAGGCAGAGGTAGACATGCTAGCAAGAGGGTCCAACTTGCCTTTGATCTATTGTGGTCCATGTCTAGCTATTTTCCTGACTGCTGAATTTGATGCTGATCAACATTTACTGAAGCCCACGGTGAGATGCTGGGCAGCAAGTCTGATATCCTTCTCTCCAATTCCTGGATATGCTGGTTTCCCTGATTGACTAGTTGGTGACTCCTATGATCTTTGGACACCCCTTTCACATCCTCTCTTTCTCAACATCTCCTGCAAACTTAGCAATAATTCCTATAATAAATCCCGTATCCATAACTCACTGTGGTTCTGTTCTGCTTCCCTTATTGAATCCTGACTGAACACACCTTTGCCTTAAAAATCAGGGAGAAAAAATATGACTTTTTAATAGCTAGCTTTCCTTTATCATCTTTTTCTTTCAAATATACCACAAAATATTGTAGAAATGCTATTGTTGTTCATAGATGATTTTCATCATCTGTGACTGTTCCAAGTTATATTAAAGTTACAAATGTTACAGAGATATTTTTATTATTCATGTATGTCATTAATCCCTGCTTTAATCTACATAAAACAGAGTAGAAATTTCTGGAAATTTCTTCTGAAGAAACTTGTTTATTCTGAAAAATTGTATTTTTCAAGTGACTTCAGAAAATTTGTCTAGCGTCCTATGGTTGTAATCTTAACCTTAGAGTATTAGACATTTTTTGATTAGCTACAGGTCCTCGGGTAAGGTCCTTTATTTTTGCCATCACCCTTAGGAGATTCTGTCCTTAACCTTTCTTATAGAAATATATCTTTTAATCTAATAGACAAAATGTAGGCTTGGTTTGTATATATTAACCTATGGAAAGAGTAAGATATTATAACTGAATTGAGCCTTTCTGGAGGTAATTATTATCTAGCTTTAGAATTTTTATCACCAACCAAGTGTGTGTTAATGGTTATGGAAGCAGTTAATAACACCACTGAGTAGTTGAAGAGTAGGCTAATTTATCATTATAGATTTTAATGAGGCCTGTAATGTAACATTAAATTTACATTATTTTTAAGAATAGGGCAGTTTGAAAAAACAATAATTTATTACCACCATGCCTGCGCCTGCCTGGAGCCAGCGGTTCTCTATGCACCCCGCATCCAGTGAGATGTGCTCTGCACCAACAGAGCAGACATGGATAGAGCAATTGAGGCCAGGCTCGGACTGGGGCTGCTGCTTCTGGCACTGCTCTTACCTACACAGATTTATTCAAATCAAACCACTCTTATAACACTTTCAAGTAACTCCACCCAGAATACCTTGGCAACCCCCCAATCCAGCGAATGCCACCACCAAGGCAAGTGATGGTTCTCTGCAGTCAATAGACAGTCTCTTTGTGCTCTCGGTCTCCCTTCTACATCTCTACTGTTAAGAAACTCAGACCAAGAAGCATCTATACTTCCCCATATTCTAAACCCAATTCAGATGGCATCTAGACATCCAGTGTGACAAGGAAAAAAACAAAACAAAACAAAAACAGGTCTTCATTCAATGAATCTGCTAATTCCACACCTAATTTTACTGAGAGAAAATGTCGAGGATCCCAAATTTGATTGGTTTGAAGAGTATGTGAAGGGTTTGACCAGCTGATGAATGCCGATATTAAATCTGCTGGAGTTTCCTGTATAGGATGAAGAGCAACAACCTCCAAAAATTAGTTAAGAGATAATTTCCTTAAATGTGGCTTAAGAAGTATGGACACATAAAACTCTACCTTGAAAATGAGAATAGATTTTTATCTTAGAAAGAATGGGATGTATATCAGAGATTCAGTTTTCATTTGGTTCATTAAATTTATAAGACCATAAAATAATTAGGTAATACAGAAAGTTTCCATGATTCTACTTATACATACATTAGAAGGAACTTGTGTTACTGTACATCCTGAGTATACTGTTTCAGCAGTACTAATTTAATGCCAATGTACTCAAGATAAAATTTTATGGTAAGCTCTTACTGTTCTTTTGGGAACTGAACTCTTTCCCCTGGGGCTTTGGGTTTGATGTTGTTTTTGACTGTTTATGTAGTAATTGACATATGCCAGGGCAGTGATGGATTGTAATCTACCCTAAATCCAAGCATAATGAGTACATTTGGCTTATATACTTATCAATTATTCTGATTCAATAAGACTGCTAGATTCATTTAGCTAAATGGATAGCCAAAAGTAGCACATTGATCTCAACTAGTTTCAAAACGCTGTTTATTCCTGCATATGTTGAGTATTTTTTAAAATTTAAAAAAATGATCTGAAAAAAAAAAGGATCTGTTTTGAAGGTAAATTTAACAAATATTGAAATCGAAAAGGTAATCATGTGAATGAGCCAAACTGTAGATTAAGTATTTGGAAAGTGAAGACTGGAAGCTTGCTTGTATATTAAATTCAGAAAAACTTTTATATTCTTTTCTGTAAATGCTTTTTAAAAAACAGTTAATCAGAATAACCACATTTGTTTTTTCTTAACTTAATGAATTTTATTTCAATTATAGGTGTACATAAATCATCACAAGTCAATTTGGTAGATTTTGTGTCCCAAAGCCACAGTGCATCCCCCCACCCCCCAGATTGTCTTATTTGGAAAATCAAGGTTTTCCAAAGTCTGTGAGCCATTGTCTGTTCTGCAAAGAAGTTCATCGTGTCTTTTTAGTTTCTACACGTAAGCTGTAGCATTGGGTGTTGCTGTCTAATTGTCTGACTGGTTTCACTTCGCATGATAATTTCTAGGTCCATCCATGTTGCTATAAATGTTGGTAATTCGTTCCTTTTAATGGCTGAGTAATATTCCATTGTGTATATGTACCATATCTTCCCTATCCACTCTTCTGTCAATGGGCATTTAGGTTGTTTCCGTGACCTGGCTATTGCATAGAGGGCTGCAAAGAACACTGGAGTACATGTGTCTTTTCGAGTCATGGTTTCCTCTGGATAGATGCCCAGGAGTGGGATTGCTGGATCAAATGGTAATTCTATTTTGAGTTTTCTGAGGAATCTCCATACTGTTTTCCACAGTGGCTGCACCAATTTGCATTCCCACCAACAGTGTAATAGGGATCCTTTTTCTCCACACCCTCTCCAGCACTTACTGTTTGTAGACTTATGGATGATGGCCATTCTGGCTGGTGTAAGGTGATATGTCATAGTGGTTTTGATTTGCATTTCTCTAATGAGGAGTGATGTTGAACATCTTTTCATGTGTTTATTTGCCATCTGCATGTCTTCTTTGGAGAATTATCTGCCTAGATCTTGTGCTCCTTTTTTGATGGGGTTGTTTGTTTCTTTGGTATTGAGCTGTAGGAGGTGTTTGTAAATTTTGGAGATTAATCCCTTGTCAGTTGATCCATTTGCAAGTATTTTCTCCCATACTGTGGGTTGTCTTTTCGTTTTGTTTAGGGTTTCCTTTGCTGTGCAGAAACTTTGAAGTTTAATTAAGTCCCATTTGTTTATTTCTCTTTTTATTGTCCTTACTCTGACACATGGATCAGAATAACCATATTTGGAAAACTTTCTGTTAACAGTCAATATTTTTAGATAGTTAGAACCTGGTCCTAAGCCTAAAGTGGGCTTGATTTTGGAAAGTAAATCTTTTCACACCTGCCTCTATGCACAGAAACCTTTTTAAAACCAGACACTCCCTAAAGTCTTTTGTTCGCATGGTCACACAGTGATGCTTAGATGTTCCATAATCGAATATGGCCACAGTAGTCTTGATAACCAAAATCATACCCCCGCCCCCTGATTATTAGAAACGTGCACGGGAACAACCACATCCAACAGATCTCAAGCTACTGTGTATGTGAATAACATTCTCTTTTGTTTCATACCTAAATGCTGTACGTCTATTTTGGATTGTATATTGTGTTTGTCTATTTATGCTTTGATTCATAGTAACCTCTCATGTTATGGAATTGATTTGCATTAAACACAAACTGTAAATAAAAAATGGATAAAAGAGCAAAAAAAACCCCAATGATATATCAAACTTTAAGATTTTTCATAGGAACTAAAAATGATTCCCTTGAAAATAAAATTGTGGTTTGTGTTAAGAAAATATTACTATCTTCTTTATAATCAATAAATTGTTCAAATGGACATTATCATGCCCCCACAATATTCAAAGGAAGGAATTATTGTAGAAAATGTAGGATTAATTGCCTACCATATTTGATAGGAAATTAAGATTCAAAACGGGAGTTCCCGTTGTGGCTCAGTGGTAACGAACCTGACTAGTAGCCATGAGGATGCGGATTCAATCCCTGGCCTCACTCAGTGGGTTAAGGATCTGGCATTGCTGTGAGCTGTGGTGTAAACCTCTAGCCTGGGAACTTCCATATGCCACAGGTGTGGCCCTGAAAAACAAAAAACAAAAAAAAAAAGAAAAGAAAAAAAAAGAACCCCTCCATCCCCCCCAAAAAACCCCAAAACCTTACATAAAAGCACTATCAGAAAAACATTTTTAATGTGAAATCATGTTTCTTTGGGACTTCTGTTCACATCACCAAACCTCTGTCCTAGAGATTGTCTTACTTCCATCTTTTACTTATACTTTTAAATCATCATTTTAGGTTTATGTAATTTAAATCTTTGATGGGTAGCAGTCTGATGGAGAGCCAAGTAGCTCCAATTCTGTTTCAATCTAGAGATGTGACTACCGGTGAAAAGGCTTTTTCTGAGGTCTCATATGTTTGAAATTCTCTGTCCTAGTGTTTGTGAGCCCATGTCAGATTTATTGAAGTTGAAATAGTTGCTTCAGTCTCAGAGATGCCATCAGATATGTGAAAAGAGTCATTGCAATATTAGATTATTCACATTGATCGACTTAGTCATAATTTGAGGAAATAGGACTCAGTCTACAGGAGATATTTGAGCAACGATTGAAGATGGGTAATTCACCACTTTTAAGTTTGGGTTCTGGGGTCATAATGAAAATAGGAATATTAGGTCATTTCTTTGGGGAAATTGCTATTTAGGCATCCATTATCACCTTGTAATTATATGTTCTTTATGAATATTCATGTTTTCATAGTATCTTTCAATTCTTCTCTTGCCTCCCGCCCCCCTTTCTCTTTGGCTTCAAGTGATAGGTAAATCTGAAATAATTTTAAGTTTCTCAATTAAGAGTTCTGTCAAATCTCATTAAAAGTGATCACTGTACTAGAAATCACACAATGCATTATACTGAAAACTGAATACTCCAGTTCCTTTTGTCAGTGAAACCTAGAAATCACGGATTCCCCCCCCAACGCGCCTGTTTTACTGACTCAGAGTATATGATCGTGGTAGTAGTCATCTCACTGCAGTGTTGGTATATAGAGTAATATATTCTGTGTTTAGGAAGTATCATTTTCTGGAAGAGAGCAATGCTGAAAAAAAAAAAAAGCAGTTCAGTAATGTAAATATTTGGTTCATCACCAAACTGTTTAAAAAGTAGAGTTGAGGGGAAGGGATAAATTTGGAGTTTACTATTAACATATGCACTACTGTATATAAAATAGATAACCAGCGGGGTCTTAGTGGGTAGCACAGGAGCTCTGCATATAACTGAATCACTTTGCTGTACATATGAAAGTAACACAGCTTTGTAAATCAACTATATTTCAATAAAAAAGGGATCGTTGTTTACTCTTACTGATATTCCCTTTTTTTTTGGCCACACCTGTGACACATGAAATTTCCCTGGCCAGGGATCGAACGTGCGCTACAGCAGCAAGCCAAGCCTCTATAGTGACAACTCTGGATCCTTAACCCATTGCCTGATAGAGGATCTCCTCTTGTTGATATTCTTGACTAACATTTTCAGACATTTGTTGTAGTCCATTTGTGTTCTAGTTTTGAAGTATGTCTTATGAACATTATTTTGCACAAATATATTTTCAGATTTCCATTTATGAAAAACAGTTAGCTAGTTTTACAAAGGTTGTCTAGTTAATAACATTTCTTTTTTATTCTGTTTAGGTTATGCTTTCCTTAATGAACTTATTTTTTTGGATTTAATAATACTTCCAACAATATTTATTATCTGGCTTGGGACTTTTAGGGAACTACACAAATTGGTATAAAACTGTATTGTAATTAAAATAACACTTGTGGTGGAGAATGAGAGGAAAACAGTGAGAAAGCATTATTTTAATGCAGCTAATAGAGTGAAACAAGACCATGGCGTAGAGGTTTTCTTAGACTTCCTTAATGGCTGTAAATATTGTTCTCTTAAGTGATATGGTATTTGAAAGTCTTACGTATCCATTAAGTTTATCAAATATGTCTCTTACAATGCTTATTCTTTTAAAATATGTATGAATTATACTAAATTGGTTTCCATCAAACCCAGTAGAAACCTAACTATGATCACTGCTCATTATCAGAAACTCACCAGGAAAATAACAGAATAAAGTGAAAGTATTTTCATATTTAGATTATTGCATGTAAGAGTAGCAGTTAAGAGCAAGGAATTTGGAATTACACAGACTGGGATTATACCAGTAATTATGGTTATCAATGTTTAGGTATAATCCATGTCCATATAAAATCTATTGAAAGAGGCTTACCCCTCCGTCTCTTTTTTGCTTTATATACTAAAATACCATTAAATCACCTTGTATATTCACACAAAAATTGAATTTCCTGTATGGGATATACTTTTGTAATTCTGTTTGGGAATGGGAAGATAGGTTAAAGTAATAAACAGAAATTTGTGTAAACTTTTGGAGAAATAAGATCTTTAAATAAAATGGCAACAGTGACATTGTGTTAAATCAACTGTATAAATACTGAATGAAAAGACTAGTAGGACTTGGCCACTTAATTTTCAACACTTTGAGTAAATAATCACATGAATTAAATTTCTTTATGTGAATTTTCCTCAAGATGGGAAAAAACTTGTTTTACTTTGGGCTACTGACTTGCTATACTAATTTAGCGTTTGAGATCTGACCAGAAGAGATGATTGTAGTCAGCTCATTTTTGGCCTGGGTTATAAATTGCAGAAGATGTGCCTAGATTTGACAGTCTTTTTCATTCTCTTTTTCTGTTTGCTTGCTTGCTTGCTTTCTTTCTTTCTCTCTCTTTCTTTCTTTCTTTCTCTTTCTGGAGGTTCCCAGGCTAGGGGTCGAATAAGAGCTATAACTGCTGGCCTATGCCACAGCCACAGCAACGCCACATAGGAGCCACATCTACGACCTACACCACAGTTCAGAGCAATGATGGATCCGTAACCCACTGAGCAAGGCCAGGGATCAAACCTGTGTCCTCATGGTTACTAGTCCGCTTTGTTTCTGCTGAGCCATGGCAGGAACTCCACCCCTTTTTTTCTTTATGGCCTCACAATCTCCAGAATGGTTACTTGGTCTATCAGCTGGGTGGCGTGGAATCAGTTCTTTGATACATGATCGATGGTGATATGAATAATTGACAGCACTTTAATGAGCCTACAATTGTTTCTATGTCTTGATGGTTAGTGTCTAAACCTCATCTAATCAAGCCTTTGTAATACTAATTAACAAACCCATTTAGGTAGTCTTCATGGCTCTCAAGTTTTGCTGCTGGAAAGACTGTAGAGGAGAGCATCTGTTTTTCCTAGATGAGGAGGATATGAAAAGTATAATGGCAGTGGAATGCCGGTTATCCTTTTTTAAAGAATTTGAAGTGATCACAATTGAAAACTTGAGCAGATAGCAAAAAGTGTTTATTCCACTTGATATCTTCAAAAGAGAAATTGGAAATGTCTTTCTGTAGTCAACATTCTTCCATAATTATTGAAAATGACTATAATGATGATAGCTATCATATTTTGACTTTTAAAAAAATGTCCCAGGGGAGTTCCTCTGTGGCACAGCCAGTTAAGGATCTGGCATTGCAGCACCTGTGGCACAGGTTGCAACTGCGGCAAGGGTTTGATCCCTGGTCTGGGAACTTCCACACTGTGGTAGGTGCAGTCAAACAAAGTTTTTTTTTCAAATGTGCCAGACTTTGAGATAAGTACTTTATCTACTGTTTCTATTTATTCTGCACATCATCTGAACACTATCCATTATTTTTATGACTGTTTTACAGATGGACATGTTACTTTTACCTTTCTGAATCTCTTTCTTCTCTATAAATAGTGACAGAATTGGAGATTTTAACTCAAGTCGGTTATACTGCACAGTTCTTGCCCTTACTACTACTCTTACTTGCAGTAGCCTAAATATGCAAAAAATTCATTTTACTTGGTTCCATTCCTGGTGAGTTTATGATAATGAAGAGCCACCACAGCTTGTCTTCTACTCAGTTTGATGGGAACCTGTTTATTATTAGAAATGATTTGACTGATGTTGCGATGGTTCACATCCAGGGCAGAAACTGTTTTCAGAGGGTATAGAGGGCAGCAAAGAAGGAACTCTGTTTGCTTCTGAGAGAAGATGAACCTTGATTTTCTGAATGTGAGTAAATACAGAAGAAAAACCAACAAATAAAGATCTATTTTAATCTAATAATAACCATCAGCGAGGGTGACTATCATACCTAGTACCTTCAGAGTGTCAAATCTTTCCATAGTTTTCCATGGCCTTCATGAGGAAACCTTCTGTGACTCCTTCTCTTTGAACCCTTGCCTGCTTGCCTATACCTAACAATGACAGTAACAGTAGTAGCTAAAATACCCAGCATGTATGGGCCTTACATGAATGGTGACAGATTCCAACAGTTTTTACCATCTATACTCCAGTGGAAATAACCCTTTTGATTCTTCACAATATACAAAAGTAATAAATGAACTAACTGATCCTGGAATGATCTTGGCAATAATCTTTCATTAGTCATATGAGATTTTAGGCTCTTAGGATAGTCACATTATTTTCCCATTTAATTTTTTTTTTTTTTTTTTTGGTCTTTTTACGGCCACACTCCTGGCATTTGGAGGTTCCTAGGCTAGGGGTTGAATGGAGTTGTAACTGCCGGCCTACACCAGAGCCATGGCAATGCCAGATCTGAGCCGTGTCTGTGACCTACACCACAGCTCATGGCAACACCGGATCCTTAACCCAGTGAGCGAGGCCAGGGATTGAACCTGCAATCTCACGGTTCCTAGTCAGATTCGTTTCCGCTGCGCCACGACGGGAACTCCCCATTTAATTCTTCAAACAACCCTCAACAGTATTTCATAATTGAGTAAACTGACTCTTAGAGACATTCAGTAACCTGCTCAGTGTCATACAAGGGCTAGGGATGAAGTCTCCATTAAATCCTGGGTCTGCAATTTGAGCCAGAAAACTGTTGCAGCCTTATAGGAAGTTGAGTTCTCTGATTTTAGACAAACTCAATCGCAAAGAGTTTCACTTTTGGCCTGAGGACATGTACTGTGTGATTTATTAAACATGTTTGATTTGGGTGCTGACTTTTCTTCTTTCTGCTGGTAGGTTCGGGAGCATTCCTGATGGCTGAGGGCCCCTTCTCTATCACTGGGCTGCTTCAGACACCCAGCTTTCATGCGGGCATATAAAGATATTTGAGTTTCTAACTCTGGTCTCAAAGGTTAAGAGCAGACTGTTCACTCTTCCGTTGAGTGTGCTGAAAAACAAAGATTCCACAACCACTTTCCTCTGGATGTTCTGTTACCCTGCTAACATTGAAAAAATACTGTTAGCTTTTAATTTCAATTTGTTTCCTCCTCCTTTACGCAGCCCATATATACAACAGCTGCTCAGAAAACTTTTGATTTCTAAGAACATAGTTATTAAATACTCCCTTTGCATCTTGTCTTTAAATCTTTTCCCCATGTAAACCAGTTTCCCTTTGACATCACAGGTGGCTAGCAGGTATTGAGCTCCTCTGATTGGCAGATTGGTGCCCCTGTCACATGGGAGTGTTGTTATACAATAAGATTAATACCTCCAGCCTGGATTTATTTAACATCTTCTGACACTCAAAAGAGCAAGGGAACACATGCCTTTCACTTCCTTGAGATGGTTGAGCGTTAGATTAAACTGGCAAGAAATACTTGATGTTCTCAATAAATAGACTCTGTATTTAGGTGCATTGATGTTTTTGAAGTTCTTTATTACCTTCATTTTCAAAGTTGGTTTGAGAGAGCTTTTACCATTCACTTTTGGAAGTTATATCATTACCACTTCCCTTGTTGTTAAAAAAAAAATGAATTTAAATCAACTACTAACTGGATTTTTTTTCTTTTCTTTTCTTTCTTTTTTTTTTTTTTTTTGCAGATGCAAAAGAAATTGTTTTAAAAGCCCAGATCTTAGCTGGAGGAAGAGGAAAAGGTGTCTTCAGTAGTGGCTTGAAAGGAGGTGTTCATTTAACAAAAGAGTAAGCCTGGAAGTTTGAATTCTTTGTGTTTGGGCCCAGCAGTTATGGAAGATCCTGCTCATGACTAAAAGGAGCACTGAGAAGAGGATTGGGGTGGGGGAGGGAGCAGGAGGTAGCAAATAAAGGAAATAACTTTTAGGTAGAGGGCTCTGGCAGTGCCCTGTTTTCCTTCACCTCTCATAAAAATATTTTTTTTTTTTTTTTACTTATTAGTGAAGATGTTCCACTCCTCTGTCCTAGGCAATCAGGGATTCATCATAAATGTTGGGAATGGTACCACTTACAAATTAAATGCTGCTTCTGTAATGTCACTTTCCTACTGAAGAACCTGCCATTATCTGTGGCATCAATGGTCCTTCCTGTCTGATGTCTAAGTCTTCCTTTATCTCAGCTTGTCTGATCAGCTTTATCTCCCAGATCTCCCCACAATGAACACTTTACTCTCTTGTCACATACTTTTCATTAATTACCTTGATCCTTCCCCTTCCCTCTATCCCCCTCTTTGGTCATTACTTCCCAAATTGCTCACTCTCCAGTATTTTCCTTTTTTTTCTTTTGTCTTTTTGTCTTTTAGGGCCCCACTGCCAGCATATGGAGGTTCCCAGGCTAGGGGTTGAATTGGAGCTATAGCTGCTGGCCTACACCAGAGCCACAGCAACAGGGTATTTGTTATTCAACTCTTGTCTAGGTCTGTTATGCATTTGAACATTGTCTTTCTACTGTAACTATCATTTACTTGGGGGGAGAGGATAGCAATTGTAATAAATAAGCTTCTTTACTTTTCTGTTTTCTGTTCATTCAGTCATGTGTATTTTGTGTTCAGTGAGCCTCTGGTACAGTGCTACTATATGAGCACAAAGCCCCATGGATTCTCTAAAGGTGGGGGTGGATGCTGTGCAGTGTAGACACGAGGATGTAATATGGACTCTGCATTAACTGATTTTCAACATAGACATTGACTTTCTTTTTTCTCTCTCGTGCACTTTTTCTTAGCCCTAAAGTTGTGGGTCAGTTGGCTAAACAGATGATCGGGTATAAACTAGCAACAAAACAAACTCCAAAAGAAGGTGTGAAAGTTAACAAGGTAATGTGAATACTTTTGGTCATATTCTCTGTATGTTTTTAAAAAGAAAAGAAAATCATATTTCAGTTTTGACAGAATCTAATGAAGTAATACACTTTGGCAATACACTATTTTATTTTTCAAACCTCATAAAATCTGTTTAGTGTGTGCTGTGACTTCGAGGAAAAATAAAAAGAGTTCTAAAGTAGTAATTGTGTTTGCTATCAGCATTTAGTAAAGGTGGCTAGGGTTGAGTGACTGAAATAATGCTTTTCTCTTTCAGAACACAGACACATTCCATTTAGTGCTGAAAAGAGCTTGATATACTTGGTGAGGGACATTCTCTGTCCATTGCTGCCCCACCCTCACTCTATATATAGATCCTACACTATACATGTTATGGTTGTTTTCTAAGTGCCACTACAACTCACTTTGAGCCATTGTTATCACTGCATGTATCTGGTATTAGTAAGGTCTGTTGAGACACCTAAGTGTATATGGTGTGTGCACATGTACACACCTACACCACACACACACACACACACACACATATACACAGAGAGAGAGAGAGAATAAAGCCCAAAGTAAAGTGGCCTGCCTCCACCATGAAATTGTGAGTGGCACAGCAGAGGCCACAACCTAACTTGCCCCCTTCTCAGTCTTTTCATCTTCGCTGGAACCTGTTGTGTATTAGGCACCTGAACTGGCTGCCCAATTTTCAAAATAAATGCTTCTTCAAATTTCAAGCCAGCTACAGAAAAACGTTAAGCCAGAGACCAAGAGTGGGAACCTTGTGAGCTTGGGGCCCTGTGCAGCTTACATAGGTCACATGCCCCAGACCTGGGAGGCACAGATGGTTAGAAGGTCCCATCATGACCTTGTAACAGTGAATTATGGCCCAGCATTTTGGGGAGGCAACTGTCTGCTCTGTGGACCCAGCATCACAGATGATAATCTCCACCAGTGTGCCATGCTTGGAGAAACAGAGGCAGTACATTTTGCTTTTACTTTTGGAGAGAATTGTGTAGAAAAATTTTAATTTGACCAAAGGGGAAAAAAAAAATAACCAGTGGAGTCTTAGCATACCACGAGAGCATCTTTTTTGGCCTCAAAATGGACATTGAGCTAGAAGGAGATGGGGATACTAGTGGATCATTCGCTTTCACTTTAAGAATGCAAAGCCTCTCTTCATGTGAAGGAGGCCTACAACAAAACCTGTTCTGGCTATTTCCCTTTCCCACTGCCTCTCCGGTAGATGCAAGAACTGCTTAAATCTAAAAGGTTTTTTTTTTAATTTTAATTTTATTTTATTTTATTTTGGCCTTGCATCATACTTTTACTTCCCTTTTAAGCTGGTTATGAGCCTTTACCTGCATAGTTTTTTCAAAAATTTTCAGAAGACATGTTTAGTAGCTTTTAGGAATTTGTCATTGTATGTAGACATATAGGTTTTTAGATTATAAAGTTTGTGATAACTTCAAAAAGTATATAAAAATACACAAAGAAGATTCACACCAAAGATATGCATAAAATTAATTTTAGATGGGTTCCTGAAATACTGGAAAGAAATGCATTCTTTTGAATTGAGTCATTGCCAGGAAACTACTAGATTGATTTATTTTCAAGTTTTTTTCTAATTGCAAACATGATAAATTTATGTAAAAAATACCAATAGTACAGAAATATAAAAATTAGAAAGTATGGAGTTCCCGTCGTGGTGCAGTGGTTAACGAATCCGACTAGGAACCATGAGGTTGCGGGTTCGATCCCTGCCCTTGCTCAGTGGGTTAACGATCCGGCATTGCCGTGAGCTGTGGTGTAGGTTGCAGACGCGGCTCGGATCCTGCGTTGCTGTGGCTGCGGCGCAGGCCAGTGGCCACAGCTCCGATTAGACCCCTAG
>PVHT021183699.1:50099745-50178491 GCA_004024745.2 Catagonus wagneri | reverse complement strand
AGGATGTTTATGACGTGTGTCTTTATATATATATCAGTGTGTATGTGTGTGAGTGTGTGTGTCACATGCAGACACATACACTGTTTTGTGTACATTCTTTGTTGTGTGTGTTAGTCTGTTTTTTCTGTAGCATTGTAGCTCCAGTGTATGAGTTAGAAGAGGCAATATAGTGGTTAGAAGCACAAGCTATAGAGTCAGGCAGACATGAATTTGGAATCCTGTACTGCTCCCCAGTACATGTGTAATTCAGACCATCTGAACATTAGTTTCATCATCTGTAAAATGGAGGTGATGACATCCTAGCTGAGAGAGTCATTATGAGTGGTGAGCACACTGATGTGTGAAAGTACATATTCTGTACTTCAGAAAGGTCAGTTATTATTGTTATTAATACTATTAATTATTTAACTAATTGTTATTCTTTCAAAACTAGTAGGCATTTGAGATGCATATTAATGGCACAGAGGTGATATTTCACTGAAAACAGCTTAAATTATGCCAATTTAGTTATTATATACCTTGGTTTCAAAGACAGAAAAGTTGTCCTCTGAGCTGTTAGATAGGGAGAGAGTCTGTCTTGAGCATCACAGTCCTGCTGTCTTGAGCATCACAGTCCTGCACTGCCCGTGGTCCTGCTCATGCTGATTTTGTCTACCTCGGCAAGTTTCCTTGTCTCACAGTAAAATCAGAAGAACTTAGTGGCTACTTTTTTTCCTCTTCTATTACTAAGAGAAGCCATCTTAATAATCCTAGGTCGCACGCATGCACACGTGCACGCACACCTGTATGTATTGTCTTAGGGTCTGGAATGTTTATGGAGAGTTTCTTTTTAATTTAGTTGGGCAGTATTCCTCCACTGAAACAGTGGATTGTGCACTCTTTTTTTCCCGGCTTTACTTTTTCTTTTGATTGATTCCATCTCTAGTAGTTTAAGAGTAACACTAAGGCAAGTCATAAAAAAGTGAAGCAGAATAAGACTTTAAAATATATTTGTTTAAATTAATAGAAAACAGTGCTTATTTGAAGATGGCAGAAAAGACTCATTTGGAAAGCAAAAGGTTCAAGATGGTAGTAGGAAACCAGATCATCTGGACTAAACCTGAGTAGGAAATAGCAAGAGGCCGAGTTCCATGGTCAGTTAGAGGAACTAATTGTCATCACTGAGACTGGGAAAGAGATGTCAAGTTAGTGACCTGCTGAATGGAAGACACTGGCAGATTCATGGGAAAGGGCTACAGTGGTTGGTTTCACCTGAGAATGAAGCCACCAACTGTATTAGCTGGTCATTGGACATTTATGAAGAGGCTTCTTGTGTGGAGGTGGTGGTCACAGAGAGCCACTTTCCTTGTAGTCCCTGTGTTCTAGCTACAGTCAGCTCCAGAATGTGCCCAGTAACCATTTACATTCTCCATGTCCCTTGGCACATCTGTATCTTTCTTGGACATTTTCAGTCACCTTTGCTGGGCTCTCATGTGCACCACAGCAGGGACTTGGTCCATCTTGCTCACTGTTGTGTTGCCAACAAAGTGCTTGGCAAATATGTGAGATGCCCAAGAAATAGCTATTAGGTGTGTGTATAAGTGAAATAATGCATCTAGGACATCCACTTGAAAAAGATTACTGTTGTGTCATTGATGGCTAACAGTGACATGGCAAAAATGATAAATCTGCTGACCATGTGGTTTGAAATTTCAGGAGGTAAACATAACAGGAAGTAACAAAAGTACATGTACGTCGTAAAATACTCCATCCCCATCCCGCAACATAATGTAAGACAATTAAGGCTTATTATTGCTCTAATATGGCTGAGTCATATTTTCCCAGTACCCCAGACCCTCTAGGTCATGAGTTATCTATGAAATGAAGGCGAACCTGTAGGTTCTCAGGGTTCATTGGTAGCTGTATTGTCATTATATTTTTAACTTAATATATCAAGGAAAGTAAAAAAGTGTTTTAGATCTTTTTTTTCCTTGTCAACTATGTGAAATGCTTTAAATCTTCATTTGCTTAGCAAAGTTGACCGAGCTCATCTGCTGAATCCTGGTGAACTGAGATGATGAGACCTAGCCATTGTTCCCCAGGGACTCACAGGGTAGTGGGCAGCCTGCCAGCATCAAACACACAGGAAGAGGGGGTGTGATAGAGTCTGATCTCAGCTGTAGTTGTGTTGTAATTTATTCATCTGGGGACACCCATTTATATCTGCATGGTAGAACGTGGAATGCCTGGCATAGGAGCAATGCGGAAAGTGCTAGAGCTATAACTTGAGAAACTCTGCTTTGCAGTGCTTCTTCCAGTCATGGGGTTTGGTGAAATGTTGCAGCTCATCTGTGTAGTTTGAGCAGACGAGGCACTTGAGAGGCGAAAACATTTATTTAAAGGATCAGCTGTTAGTGATCCTTTGATAGGGAAGTGGTATCTTAGAAGCCCCTAGATTCAATGTGACTTTGAAAGTTCCTTCATTTTCATCCAGGATGTGGTTTAGGCCTTTGGAGGTGCCTTACTTGTGGATGAACAACATATAAAATGATTCTCTTATAAAATTATTAATATCTTTCCTGTGACTCATGCCTGTTGTCTCTAAAATGTGATGTATTAATATTAGATTTAGCCAAAAATAAATAACACCTAGTATAAAAACCTACCAAGTATATGTTCCTGGTGAAATACATTTCGCAAGAATTGGCTGAAAAGAGTCAAGTCCTGGGACAACTGAATAAGATTAAAATCCACAGGCTCCTCAAGCATGTCTTAATTATCATCTATACTATTATTTTCTAAAAACATAGGCACCATGAATTCTCACCATGTACCTCTAGGATTTAAGCTGATGAAAATATCCAATAAGCTAAGTTCATACAGACTCATTAACTCATCTGGTTGTGGTTTGTACTTCTGGTTAGCTTTAAGAACATGACTGGGAGTTTGAAATTACTAGATTCAAACCGTTGCATTTGGAGTGGATAAGCAATGAGATCCCGCTGTATAGCATAAGGAACTATATCTAGTCACTTGTCATGGAACATGATGGGGGATAATGTTAAAAAAAAGAAATGTATACATGTGTGTGTATGTGTATATATGCGTGATTGGATCACTTTGCTGTATAGCAGAAATTGACAGAACAACATAAATCAACTAAAATAGAAAAAATAAAAACCTAAAAAAAAAGAACATGTATGAATGTGGATGACATTAGTGTCTGGAGTGCACGAGAGATTTTTCAAAAATTTTTAACCTGTTGAAACGTTTTTGAAGACATTGGTAGATTTGTCATAGATGCATGTGGCTCCAAGGATATTTGAATTTAGGTATTCAGTTTTTTTAATTGCTTAATGAATAATGGTAACACAAAATTAATTCTGGCAAAAAAAGAAAACAAATATTCTGTATAGCATGGCTACTAACTGAGGAAGTAGGTGGTAATAGCAAACTGACTGGCGGTACATTAGCCAGCAGAATGTTTTCTCTGGGTTGTATTTAATCTGTTTTTGAAATTTGAATGCATTTAGAAAGCAGGGGAGCCAAACTCAGCTTGCCACAGGCCCTGCCATTTCCTATTATTACACCTGGGCTAACTGACACGTTTTACCTGGATAACGTTTACCATCATTTGGTGTGTAGCCTCTAGAATAAGGCATGTTCTCCCACCAAGGCAGGCTGGTTCTCCCTTGTAGATCTCACAACAGAGGTTTTATAACATATATTCTTTGTAGCTCTTATAGCACAGATTTAGTCATGCTTTAAAAAATGTTAATAGTCCCCCTGTGCACAATAATAAACAGTTGCAATAATGAATGCCTTCACCCATCTAGTGCTATGTTAGTGTATAATTACAATGGCAGTGACATGAAAAAATTCAGATTCATGCCAAGTTAGGTTGATATAGGTTTAAAGAAGTTTTGAAGCAACCCAGGTGTTCACAGATAACTGAATGGGTAAAAACAGTTTTGTACATATAATGGAAGGTTGTTCAGCCTTGAAAAGGTGGGTAATCCTGACCCTTGCTACACCATGGATAAGGCTTAAGGACATTATACTAAGTGTCAATAGCCAGTCACAAAAAGGCAAATATGTACTTTTTATATGAAGTATCCAGAGTAGTCAAATTCAGTGATGGGAAGTAGATTGGTAGACTGGTAGGGGCTGGGTAAGGGAAGAATGGGGAGTTGTTTAATGGGTATGCAGTTTCAGTTTTCAGGATGAAAGGTTCTGGAGCTTGGTTGTAACAATGTGAATATTCTTTGTGTGTGTGTATATGTGTGTGTATCTTTTTAAGGTACTGCAGCATATGGAATTCCCAGGCAAGGGGTTGAATCAGACCTGTAGCTGTCGGCCTGTGCCACAGCCACAGCAATGCAGGATCCAGGCCGCGTCTGTGACCTACACCCCAGCTCACAGCAGTGCCAGATCCTTAACCCACTGAGCGAGGTCAGGAACCAAACACGTGTCCTCATGGATACTAGTTGGGTTTGTTACCACCGAGCCATGAGAGGAACCCCATTTTGAATATTCTTGATGTTGCTTAACTATACATTCTTAAAAATGAATGAGATTGAGAATTTTATGTTATGTGTATTTTTTCAAAGTTTTAAGGCAACTAGGATAAAGATCTTTTGTATATTTGTACCTAGAAGTTATTTCTGCTATGTGGTTTCTCATTATTAATACTAATTTCAGCCAATATTTATTGAGTGTTGACTCTTTATACAGGCTGTGTAAGTATAGTGGATGCCATGGTGTGCAGAATAGACAGTGTACCTCTTTTGTGCTGCTTACATTACACCTGAAAAATGTCTAAAAATGAAAAAATATTCAAGAGTGGCTCATTTACCTGCTTTACACTGTAACTCAAGATCCATTTGGATTAAAAAAGTAAACATTAAATAAAGGGAATCTTAGAGAGGTTTTTGAAAATATAATAGTAGAACTACTTTAACACTCTCAGGGTTAGACCAACCTTTTACAAGTCTGACACAAAACCAGAAGCCGCAAAAGAAAAGAATGACACTATTATTATCACATTTCCATGTGGTAGAAGTAACAAAAACTTGGGCAACAAAAGTAGCAGAAGTAACAAAAGATAAAATGTAAAAGGAGAAAAATGTTTCAATTTCTATGAGATAAAAAGCTAAATTTCTTCATATAAAAATGCCTTATATAAATGAATATGAGAAACATTAAAATCTCTATAGGAACATGGGTAAAATTCACAGCAAAGGAAATACAATGTCTTAGTTTCATAGAGTAATGCTCAAATTCATTTGTAGTAAAAACTATTCAAATTTAAAAAGTATAAGGTACCCATTTTTACCTAGCATAAGATTCAGATAGCTGATGGTTGTGAGTAGAAAAACATCTCTATGGTGCTGGTTTGTGTGAGAGGCCTTTAGTGAAAGCTTCTACCAAGAACAGTTTAAGATAAACTTTTCTTATTTAAAAAGGGCACATACCCCTTTTTGCTTCCCTCCAGGGTATTTATTCTACAAATGTTTAATCGCACATATGACACACAGACAGACACGCACAGATATAGGTAAGGCAGCATTTGTAATAATGTCCAACTACTGGAAACTGAAGGGCCATTATTTAAGCGATAGGTTAAATGAATTATGATACATCTATACAGAAAGATATTATGTAGCCTTTTATAAGAATAAGATTGCTCTCTTTGTGTTGCTGATGAAGATTCTCAGACATCTATGAATAAAGAAACAAGGTATAGAACCAAGTTGTTTTTTTTTTTTTAATGAATGAAAACGTGCATACTTGAATATGCACAGCTGTGTCTCTGAATCGTTAACCAATAAGGTGACTGCTGCAGGAGGAGGAGGACAGGCACTGTGACTATGTGGCTAGGGAGTCTAGTGAAGGTTCTGAGAGAGATCCTTGTGTACTCTGGAGATTTTGTATCATGTACATATATTATCTAGCTAGAAAAAACTAATATTAAGAATATTCATTCATATTCATTATTTGTGTTTGTTTATGCCCACTGGCTTTCAAATTAGGATTTAAGGAAATTTACACATATACATAAAATAGAGATAGCATGAATGACTACATCTCCAGGAATTCTTCAGTCTATGCCTAAACAAAGAAGTCACTCTCAGTATTTCCTACAGTGAGCCTTTAGTCTAGGTAATTGGTTTTGTAGGTACTGTGAGAGCTGAGAAGTTTCAGAGTAGACAGAGAAACAATGCAGAGATGAAAAACAGGAAATTGTGTGCTCAAGGAACAAAGTGATGTGGGGGTGTTAGAGGATCTTGAGATAACAGAAGTTGGTACCCTGGTCAGAGTTAAAGTCCAGGAGAAGATTACTTCACAGGCAGAAAGAGAGGGTTAGAAATACTGCTTTTTTTCCCTTCCTCTCACCTCCTCTCCCACTGCTGCTTCCCGTCCGCTGAACTGAGTTGGAAGCCAGCTGGCCCAGGAGCCTTGGAAGCATAGCCTACAAGTGTCAGTTCCCAAATAAACAGGGTAGAGATGGGGAAAGCCGGAAACAAATCTGGGGGCAGATAATGCAGGACAGGGACAGTGAACAAAATTGAGGTAATGAGAAAACCATGGTTCAGAAATAAAATGGAGACAACAATGAAACTGAAACCCAACATTCAGCCTTGATTGCACATTGTGTAGTCTCTCTGTGCTGCATCACAGGCTGTGTTCACTGTAGGTGCAAGCTTTCCAGGGTGGTATCACGCCTCATTCGTGGTGTCTTTCTCTAGCCCCAGCTCACACGAAGCCAGCCTGCTGTGACATGAGCAATTAATAAATGTTAGTTGAAATGAATGAATGAGTGAGTGAATTTCAAGCAGAGTGAGAAAAATGAAGTCAAGGGTACAACACCAGGGAAGCTATTGGGTGTTCTTGCTCTTTGTGGTTTATGCCTTTGGGACAAACTGTTTTCAGTTTGAACTGTGTTGTTCAATAAATGTACTGTTAAGAACTTTCATCTTCCTGTTTTTAACAATTTCCATTAGACACTCAGTAATTGTTTCACAGATTATAGGTTTGGATTGATGAATATAATAACAGCTTTATTCCAGCATAATAAGAAAAACCTAGTCATTATAAACTCTCAAAATCATGTTTACCTTTTACTTAAATGGAGATTGTTTGTATTAATGATTGTATCTTGTACTGCAGTATAGCTCAGCTAATAGGGACATGATAATTTTCAAAAAGATTAACAATGTTTTTAGGCTGTACTGAAAATATTTTGTGTTCTTGATAATAGTCTTTTCTGGTGTCTGGAGGAAACTTGAGCAATTCCTTCTAATGAATAGCAGTGGAAATTAAAATAATTCTGCTTTTCTGTTTTTCCTGTCAGAGAACCTAACTAAAAATAAAGACATGACTTGCTATTTTTAAGATTTCATTAATCTAGCAAAATAAATTTTTTGTACTGCTTTCTTGTAATTTTATTTCATTTGATCACATTTAGGCTGCAGATCAAATTAAGAAGCTCTATAATCTCTTCCTGAAAATCGATGCTACTCAGGTGGAAGTGAATCCCTTTGGTGAAACTCCAGAAGGACAAGGTAAAAAAAGGAGAGAGAGAGAGAGAAAGGAAAACAAATGAATGTGATTATTTATGCAAGCTCTAAATTGTACAAAAAACTGTAGCAGCAGCTTTGCATTAATTTCTTTTGGTGATTTAATTTCTGCCATAGTTTCAAATGTTCCCATGATGCAGTTGAACATTTCAGCACTTGAATTTGTTTATAGCCAAATGCCAAGCCTCGCAGGAAGTTACCTCTTATTTTATTTAGAACTATCCATCCACCATCACCCGCTAGTTTTCAGGCCCCTCACTGCTGCTACAGTGGCAGGGATTTAGGTGGGAACAGGAGCCACAGTGTTTGGGTGAAATGAATGCACCTGTTTCTATGGAACTGGAACTGTTTGAAGCTTTTTAGTTTGCCTAAATCTGCCTATAATTTCACCTGTTGCCTCCTGCTGAAGTTATATCATCATGGTGAAGCCCCTAGTGCCCCACCATCTAACTCTTTGCTGTTGCTTGGTTTAGCAGCTTTTCCTCCAGGTGGGAGAAAGAGACTTTTTTGTGAGGAAAGTTTTTTTTTTTATTTTATTTTTTTCCCATCAAGTACTTGTAGAGTATAAATAACTTCCTTATATCTTAGCACGTACCATTGCACAGGGTCTTACATCCCCCAAGTATTAAGCAAATTCCTACTAATTTGATAGCAAAAGCTTGAGACTGTGCACGTGTTGGTGGGTGGGTGGGTCAGGGATAGTAAGGGAATAGGATAGTGATACCAGAATGTAAAGTCCATGAACCTTGTCTTTTTTTTAGTATGTTTCAACCCTAGTGTATTGCTTGCTGCTTAGCATGTTGTGGGCAGCCAGAAAATAAGGCTTTATCACTAGATTGGTAAATACCCATTATGTGCCAATACAAATAATTTGTGGAGCGGCGTGGATGGTAATTGTTTTTTCTTAGTGTACTTCAGAGACTGTATGCTAAGACTCAGAAAATCTAAAATATCATGTTCCTGGAACCCAGAGACACCTGGGATTGTCAAGTTCTGACCATACACATGGGCTAAGCCTCAGGTTTTTTTGTTTGTTTAAATCCAAAAGAGTGTAAAAGTATATCCGTATCTTATAGGGCAGTTGTCAAAATGCAGTTACTGGTGTTTTGTGTAAGCATCCAGTGTCAAATACAGAATAGGCTAGTCTCCGAAATTTATAAAATATAATTGTTCTTCTCAAGTAGTATAAAAGTAGTCCAGGAAAGGAATAGATTTTATATTTTTGTCTATTTTTTTGTTTCATTTTGCTTGTTAATTTTTAAAGATTTCAGATTAGGATAGTCAAAGAGCTCATGTTTAGAAAGCCATTGAAATTAATAGATTTAATTGCGTACACAAGTGAGCCCCAGATAAATTCTGTGAATGATCTCTTAAATGAACTACCTTTATATTTAAATATTTAAAGAACTGCATTTGGCTATAAAATAATCAGTGTTTGATAGAGAGGGGAAGAAAACTGTTTCTTGAACTCATATATCAGGCACTGTAATACACTTTCATGTTTTCTTTTTTTATTATTTATCTTAACCCTGCAGAGTTAGGAGTTCTTACCACCATTTTATAGAAGACTGAAAAATGAATGTCACTTACCGATGGGTACCTAGTTACTGGAGCTGGTTTTCAAAACCCTTGTGTCTCAGAGTATGGTGTGCATGTTGGTTCTAATGTGCAGTACTGCCTTCTTTTCTCCTTTTTCCATTCTTAAGCTCTTAATTTGCTTTCATCAGAGTGATCTAAAAGTAGTCTCCACTTTGAGAACATCAATCAAAATTCATGCTGCATTGAGTGGCTGATAATTAAATCTGAGAGAGGAGATTCAATATAAGTTCTTAAAGGTCATATATTGCTTTTTACACCAATATGCACAAGCAACCTGGTTATTTCATATTAACCAAAAAATGAAATTCAGCCACAGAGGATGATAAAAATGGCATTTTCATTTAACTCTTGGGAAGTTGTCAGTTGCAGCTTATGGTCTGACAGCAGGAAACAGGGGTACAAAAACCTTTTCTTAGAGGGTGTTTGTAAAGCCTCGAGAAATCTGAAGTTTTCTTTTTAATTATTAAGAGAAAGGAAAATAATTGAGCTTTTAAAAAGGAATCATCATAAAACACAATCATAAAATACAGTTCATTGAAACACAAGTCTTATGTGATATTTTTAAGAGCAAAATTATCTTTAGCTATTAATTTGTTCATTGTACCATAAAAGTTCCACTATAGAATTATAATCACAATTAAATGAGTGTGTTGGTTTATAACTAATGATCGGTAGTCAAATTAAACCCAATTAGGAAACGTTTATTAATGACCAAGTGTACAAATTGATCTTCATCATTGTCACAGTCCCCTAAAGCAATCTTTTATTTAGGAGCTATAAAAGCAATCATTTCTATCTTAGCAGTATTGATAATATTAATATTTATAATAACAATATTGAAATTTTTCCATTTAGATCAGTAATAGCAAAACATATTACTTTTCCCATTTAAACTTCATTTTAACAATTACTCTTTCAATTCAGAAGTTTAAGAAGCTTGGCATTACACAAAACTTTTTACTTTAAAAATTTTTACTTTAAACTTATTCATTGCACAGGTTCTTTATAAAATAATTTCTTCAGACTTCTCTTACTTGATGAGGAACATTTTTTAAGAAATCCAAGTCACTGGTCATATATTTGCAAAATCGATGACACTTGGTTGAATGAATAGCATTGGCCTTGGTAACATCTATGCTGCTGGGTCACCCATGGGGACTTTTTGGTGCAGAGCAGGAAGTGCACCCCAAGAACTATTTTTTTTTCAATTAATTGTTTGATTCAAACAATATATGTTGCCACTACTGACTGTTATATGGTTTAGTGAATGTTAGGATTATAATGGTTGTTAGTGATAGGAAACTACTTCAGCCTAGTTTTTGTTAAAAAGCTCCCTAGAGAGAGGAATACTTATTTTACTTGTATTACAGGAAGTTTAAAGAATGGACTGGTTTAAGGTCTGAAGGGAATTCGAGATTCTCTGGTTGTCCAGCCCTGCTTGCCTCTAACTCATCATCTTTGTCAGCCAACATCTCTGGAGCTATCAGCAAAGCTGGCTCCCTGTTCTCACCATTCTTCTCCAGTTACCATAATAGTCCTTTCAAATAATGGTTATTGTCCTTGCTTTGGTCACATGTCCATATCTAGACCACTCACTGAGCTGAAATCACATGGTGTGAGGAAAGGCGGTTCCTCAATGGAAAAGGGACATTGAGTCAAAATATGTCAACAAGAATGACCTAAGTTTTTTCTTTTTTCTTTTTATTTATTTTTAAAGTTATAGTTGATTTACAGTGTTGTATCAATTTCTGCAAAGTGACCCAGTCATATATATATATACATTTTTTTCTCTTATTATCTTCCATCATGTTCTACTACAAAAGACTGGATATATTTCCCTGTGTTATACAGTAGAATCTCATTGTTTATCCATTGTAATTGTAATAGTTTGTGTCTACTAACCCCAAGTTCCCTATCCATCCTACTTCCTCCCCACTCCCACCTTGCACCCACAAGTCTGTTCTCGTTGTCTGTAAGTCTGAGTTTTGTAGATAGGTTCATTTGTACCATATTTTAGATTCCATGTTGAAGTGATATCATCATAAGATATTTGTCTTTCTCTTTCTGACTTCACTTAGTATGAGAATCTTTTGTTGCATCCATGTTGCTGCACATGTCATTATTTTGTTCTTTTTCATGGCTGAGTAGTATTCCATTGTATATATGTACCACATCTTCTTAATCCATTCATCTGTTGATGGACATTTAGATTGTTTCCATGACTTGACTATTGTGAATAGTGCTTCTGTGAACGCAGGGATTCATATATCTTTTTGAAATGTAGTTTCATCTAGATATGTACCCAGGAGTAGGAGTTCTATTTTTAGTTTTTTGAGGAACTTCCATACTGTTATCCATAATGATTGTTCCAATTTACATTCCCACCAGCATTGTAGGAGGGTTCTCTTTTCTATACACCCTCTTCAGCATTTGTTATTTGTTGACTTATTAACGGTAGCCATTGTGACTGGTGTGAGGTGGAACTTCATTGTAGTTTTGATTTGCATTTCTGTAATAATTACCGATAGTGAGCATTTGTTCATGCATCTTTTGGCCATCTGTATGTCTTCTTTGGAAAAATGTCCGCGTAGATCTTCTGTCCATTTTTTAAGTTGCATTGTTTGATTTTTTGTTATTTAGTTTTACAAGTTATATATATACTATGAAGAAAAGCTGAAAGCCTTCCTGCTAAAATCTGGAACAAAACAAAGATGCTCACTCTCATCACTTTTATTCAGCATAATATTGTAAGTCCTATCCACAGCAATCAGATAAACAAAAGAAATAAAAGGTATCCAAAACTGGAAGAGAAGAGGCAGCATTGTCACTATATACAGATTTGTATGTAGAATACTGGAAGGACTCAACATAAAAACTACTTGATCTGATCAGTGAATTCAACAAAGTAGCAGGTTACAAGATTAACATTCAGAAATTGATTGTATCTTTATTCTAGCAATGAAATTTTAGAAAAGGGATATAAAAAATACGTTTTAAAATCGCACCCCCCAAAATAAGTTACCTGGGATTTAACCTGGCTATGGAGGTGAAAGACTTATATCCTGAGAACAATACAACATTAATAAAGGAAACTTAAGAGGATTCAAAGACATGGAAAGATAATCCATGCTCCTGTAATGGAAGAATTAATGTTAAAATGGCCATACTACCTAAAGCAATCTGTAGTTTTAATGCGATCTTAAATACTTAAGACACCATAAAACTCCTAGAAGAGAACGTAGGCAAGACATTCTCTGACCTTAGCGGTACAAAGGTTTTCTTAGGTCAGTCCTCTAAGGCAATAGAAATAAAGATAAAAAGAAACAAATGGGACCCAGTCAAACTTACAAGTTTTTCATAGCAAAGGAAACCATTAAAAAACAAACAAACAAACAAAACACACCAAAACAAAAAGACAGGCTAGGGAATGGGAGAAAACAGTTTCAAACCATGCTACTGGCAAGAGAATGACCTTTTAGTGAAATAACAGCAAACTATTAATTAAATAGAAATGAACTGTTTTCCTTGCCTGTCCAATTGCGGTGCTAGATTTAGTTCTTTAAATCTCTAGCTAAGAAGAAAGATTTGCTTTTTTAAAATCATTTCCCTGTGTTCTTATTCATTTATTTATTTTGTAAGCCACTGTGAGATTTTATGTCCTATTTTATTTCATTCTGTTTTCAACCAGATCTGCCTGCACACAGAATCCTTTCTTCAGTGTCTTTAAAACAATGTTTCTCAGTGGAGAGGGTGGGCATTTTGTCTCCTAGGAACTGTTTGGCAATGCCTTTTTGTGTGTGTGTGTGTGTGTGTGTGCCACCCCCCAGCATATGGAGGTCTTGGGCTAGGGATCAGATCTGAGCCACAGTTTCTACTTAAGCCACAGCTGTGGCAACCCCAGATCTGGATCTCTCACCCACTGTTCCAGGCTAAGGATCAAACATGTGGTCCCGTGCTCACAAGATACTGCAGATCCCACTGTACCACAGCAGGAACGCCAAGACACATTTTTTTTTACTGAGATATAATTAACATATAACATTATAACATTAGTTTCAGGTATATATATATATACACACACACACACATAGTAATTTGAGCTTATATCCATGTCTGTGTCTAAACAGCAAAATGATCACCACAGTGAATCTAGTTAACATCTGTTTTTGCTTGTTACAACTTTGGGTGCAGGATTTTACTTGTATTCTAGTGGGTAGAGTCTGGGGATGGTGCTAAATATCATACAATGTGCAGCGCTCACCCCCCCAATCAGAAAGTGATTTCACCCAATATATCAATACTTCTGAAATTGAGTTCCTGGTCTATCATGTTTTTGTCATTTGGAACCCAAATCCATTCACTGAGCTAAGGGAATTAAACCCAATTTAAAACGGTGACTATCTGACGAAGATTTCATGAAAATTAAGGCTGAGTGATCCAAAATTAACTGGCACATCAAATTCCTTTCTTTCTTCAGATTAATTTCCCTAAATAACCACCCTGTTGCTCTGTGTTAGCAAGTGTCCATGTTGTTGGTGGGTGTTTCTCTCTTTATACATAAGACTATTTTCAAGAACATTCTCAGTTCTCTACCTCCCCCCAAAGTTCCCTCACGCCTAGTATCTATTTTCTCTTTTACGGCAACTAAAGAAAAGTTTTCAAAAGAATACAACTCTTGGAACATCAACATTTAACAGAAAGTGGGACTAATTTGAAAGAATCAGCATTTTAAGCCCATCTTGGCAAAGTGCATTTCAATAGCATGTTATGGTTATTTATCGAAAATCAAATTCAGTACATTGCTTGAAGACAGATTATTTTTCAAACTAATTATGACAGTCCTATTTCCTGCTGTTTTTATGTTTCTTTTATGTGTGGCTCTCCCTTGAAATGCATTTTTCTTTTGTTTAATTCTCTGGCATATTCTTCTGTTAAAACTTTAAGGTCAGAGGCCGCTAACTGCCAGTTACATTCTTCAGCGAGGTTGTTGAATTAGTAGCTCACAGGATCTCACACCATTAAGCAAAAGAACAAAAACAACCTATGAATATAAGTACTGCAGTATTCTTTGATATTTGTTCAGAAGGAAAATTCATTTGTATAATCTATCAAGCATGTAACAATGTGCTTTTGATGGTGAAAATTGTTTTATAAATATTAATAGGTGTGTTTTTTTACCCACTTTGTACACAGAATGGCCTTTGTTCAAGTTGAATTTTCTGTAGAATTGAGGTTTCATCAGTGTGACATTGAAAACTTTTATGTTTGAACCAAGCTCAGCACCTCCAAGAATACATTTTACCTGTAGTTTATTGTTTTGTTAAATGAAAAAGCCAAGGTCTAAGCAAGCAAGTTTGTTTTATTGCCCTACTGTTGACATAGGCAATCCATTTATAACCCACCAGTTCTGAAAGTGTACTTGGAGGGGGCTTTACAGGGGAAATTAACATATAACAGTCAATCAGTATGTAAGGATTAATCTACTGCTTTTGTGCAAGCTGCAAGTTTTGGTTATTTTGTTATACTTTATTGTTTTCATACTAGTAGGATGCAGTTTTCTAAGTTTCTCCTTCACGAACACATATATGATAGCTGTGACTATGATCAGTTGTAAAAACAGGAAACAAGTGTGATGAGAACTGTGGCTTAGCAGGGACTGGCAACCTTTTTCTGTAAAAGGCCAGGTAGTAAATATTTGGGGGCCATGTAGTCTCTGTCACAGGCATTCATCTCTGCTGTTGTTTTGGGCCAACAACTTAGAGACAGCTGAAAAAAAGGTTGTGCCTGAATTCCAGTAAAACCATATTTAAAAAAATAGGCCATGAGCTGGCCTGAGGGCTGTGCTCTGCCCCTCCTGACTTAGAGTCTCACTTGGAGCTGAATTATACCCATCTTTAGCTACCCTGGCCTATGCAAAGGTGTGGTATGATTCAGGGGTCATCAAAGGCATCTCTTTCGTCATTATCCTTCAGTAAAAATCTCCTTCATTGTCATCTAGAAACCCTGAAAACCAACCATTGAAACCCTTCCTGTGGGAAAACTCTGATACATTTAGAATGTGACATATATATATATATATATTTATACATGTATTTATGTGTATATGTGTGTATACATATATATATACACATGTGTGTGTGTATATATATATTTAGAATGTGACATATATATGTATATATTTATACATGCATTTATGTGTATATGTATGTATACATATATATACATATATGTGTGTGTGCATATGTGTGTGTATATATATATACATATATATATACATACACATACATATGTATACACACACACACACACACACACACACACACACACACACACATATATATATATGTATATATGGCTTTGCCCAAGGTGTGCAAAAGTTCCTGGGCCAGGCATTGAACCCAAGCCACAGCAGTGACAACACTAAGTTCTTAACCACTCGGCCACCAGGGAACTCCAGAAGAGTATTTTTTATTGAAAACCATAGGTAACCTGTATGTACGTAAACTCCATTAGTTTAATTTACTCTAAATAGAGGACTGGAATTATAAGGGAGTAGGACAGAGTACAGGTCATTTTCAGTGATAGGATGAGAAGAGAGTCCTATATCCTGGGCTGCAACAGTGTGAAGTCCTAAGAAATCACTGTACTTTTAGAGGATGGCAGGGGTGATAGTAATAACCAGTGAGTGCCAGCTGTCAGTGAGACTGAGCACCTTGCATGCATTTCTCCTTCCAACAACACAATTCAGTAGAAAGTAATCTGGTTCCCATTTGTTCAACAAGGCCACTGAACTTAAGAGAGACAATAGCTCCCCATTCAGGAAGTGTGACAGTTGTAATTCATACCCAGTTTTTTTTGATACCAGAATCTACATTAAATGGTCAAGTTCAAGGGAAAACTTTCAGATGATATAACATTTAAACTGAAATTATAAGGCAGTAAAGCACTTTGTGTATCTGGAACCATTTAAAATTCCAGGTTCCATACTGACCAGGTATAACAAATGTGTCTAACAGAGTCCATGTACCTCTTTAAAATGCTATATCCCCCTCCACTGCCACCCTCCCCAGAAAAGATTTAGGCATGGAAGGTGGCATTTCAGCTTTGGATATCTTTCTTCACTCCTGAAGCTAACTTACTTACTTTCGATTTATTTAGGGTTTTTAATTTCTCAGAGCACCTGGATATATATACATTGGCCTAATTATGTTTAATTTTCTCTAAGAGAGAACATTCGGCAAGGAGCCATTGTAGATTACACCTTATACCTTTTTCCATACCTGTAGATAACCCTGTTTTCCCACAGTTGCCATCTTTAAGTCCTGGGTTAGCTCTAAAATTCTCTCAAGGTGGTCCCCAAATAGTGAACTCATTTCTGTACTTGGCATATGTATCATACTATAGGAAAAAGAGCCTTTGAAAGTCTGACTTTGCAGGCATTTCGCTGGGACTGCCTTCAGAGCTTTGCATACATATCCATTAATTATACTCTTTCTCAAGTAGCTTGTAACTGTAGTCTTTGTAAGGGGCAAAGAAAGCTTGGACCTGTTTTGATTTACTGGCTTATTGATCTTGACCAAGAATTCTTTTATTTGAAACTCTTCATTTAGGAAGTCAATTTGATAGCTTTTTCCTATTCATTCTGAACATGTTGGTTACAAGTACTCTTGCCAGTGAGTAATGGAGGAGCTAAAATGACTAATAAATTAATTAAAATATATTTTTAAACCCAGTAGAAAGCTAAGAATGAAGTTGCTTTACTATTGATTATTATACCAGTCATTAATTGCTGAGAAAATGCTAGTGTAGCCAGCAGAGAACATTGGCCAATTCCTTTTGTAATGTAGGGTACCATCATTAAGATTTCAGTATTCTGGAAAGTAATTACTCATTTGCTCCATGTATTCACAGTGTGTGGGTAAGGTGGTTGGACATTTTGTGGCAAGACAAAGGACTCGAGCAGACATTAAATTGCATATGAAATTTTCTCTTGTCAGTCAGTGCTACTTTAAGTAATTTGTGGTTTGGAATTTTATTTATGCTGAGCATTCTTAGATGTTAATATGCCAGTTCTACACAGATTTATACCAAAGTACTAGATTATTGTGGCAGAAAGACCCTTTGGGAAAAAATCCTCTACCTGAGGTCTTTAACTCCAGGATGCTACAATGTAACACTATTTTCTTCTCATAGGAAGCAAGTAGGACTAACAGACCCTGGTCAAGTTGGTTGTTTCCTTTTCAAGACTTAGGTGCCTATCAGCAACGTTGTAGGAAAATGCATAATATATAAATCCATGGTCAGAGATCCCTGCCCATCAAAATCCCAAGTAATGTAAAAGAAGGTTATAATAGAATGTCACCACAGACAACTAATTTCTACTCTAAGGAATATAATAGAAGGGATCAGATCCCAGACACCAAGCACACCACCCCTCCCTGTTGCAATTGCTCTCTTATTGTACATGTAGAATATCTGTAAATCAAGGAAAACTCCATGGTCCATCCCTGTCACTGCATGAGTTTTACTGTGTCCAGTGCTCTTAGCTAGTAATAGAATTAGAGATTTTTACCAGCACTAGAGGGTGGACACCATGGTGCTAATAATGTCTGGCAACTTTGCATTTTAACTGACAAGTCTTGGTCTCTTAATGTTTTGTAACTTGGATCATAAAAAGACATAAGATGGTCCTGCTGATATCAAGATGATGATCTAGTTTTACTAGACTCCAGAGTAAGTGTATCGGTGATCTAGGGACTGTAGTTTCCATTTTCCACACAAGCAAACTGAGGTCCAGAAAGGAGGTAGGATATTTTATCAAGGTTACAGAGTTAGTTAAAGATCAAATGATAAAACAAAAATCTACTGATTCTGGCCTGGTGTTCTTTCCATTAAGTCTTCTAGACATGTTAATGAGGATATGATTAAATAAAAACTTCACTTTGCAATAACAGAAGAAGGACATAGGAGGACACAGGATTAAGCTTTATTGTCTAGTCTCTCTTTGCATTGAAGGGAAAGGTGATGATTAGCAATTAAATACTAAAAATAAGAAAATAAATAAAAATTGGAAATTGTTGCTATATGAAGGAAGCTATGCCATTCTATAGCTTTTAATGGATAATGGCAACTTACATTTTTATTTTATAGAAACCAACTGATATAAATTGCTATGTTTTTTGTTTTTTGTTTTTTTTTTCTTTTTTAGAATGTGAAGTCCCTTGAGAAGAGGGACCATGTTATATTGGTCTTTGTAGCCTTAAAGTTTAAAGGTCAAGAAATCATTAAAAGCTCCTCCTGCCTATAACATGAGAAAAAAATGACAGTATTTGACTTTTTTCTCCAGCATTTGTCAGCCTGACAAACTTAATTTATAGATTCTTAAGAGATATTTAGTTATTATTCCTTTTTTCTTTATTAGTTGTCTGTTTTGATGCGAAGATAAACTTTGATGACAATGCAGAATTCCGACAAAAGGACATATTTGCTATGGACGACAAATCAGAGAATGAACCCATTGAAAATGAAGCTGCCAAATATGATCTAAAGTACATAGGACTGGACGGGAACATCGCCTGCTTTGGTAATACCAAAAGAATAATTTGTGGATTTTTTGCATAATGAAGGGATTCCTGATTTCTATAATACTATTTCCCAATAGCAAGTTAACACATGAGATTTTTATAGCCTTGAAGTCTTAAGAAACAATCCAGAATTTCTTCCCAAAGTTCATTTTCGCTAATGGTCACTTGTTTGAAGTAGAGTCCCTCAGTTCCGTCACTCTAAACATTTTGGATGGGATAATTCTTTGCTGTGGAATGCTGTCCTGTGTTACACTGTCACCAGTCGGGACAGCCAACAGTTTCCACACATCACAGAGTGTCTCTTGGTAGCAGTCTCCCCAGTTGAGAACCACTGTTTTAAAGCATCTCAGTTAAACTTTTGATTAATGAAAGTTAGAACCTTTGCTACTCTAGTCAAACGTTTTTTTTCTTTTTTGCTTTTTAGGGTCACACTTGTGGCATACGGAGGTTCCCAGGCTAGGGGTCAAATTGGAGCTGTAGCTGTTGGCCTATGCCACAGCCACAGCAATGCCAGATCCGAGCCACGTCTGTGACCTACACCACAGCTAATGGCAATGATGGATCCTTAAACCACTGAGGGAGGCCAGAGCTGGAATCTGTATCCTTATGGATGCTAGTCAGATTCCTTTCTGTTGAGCCACGATGAGAACTCCTACTCTAGTCAAATGTTAATGGGCTAGGACCTATTCCGAAATTTTGGGCTTAAGATAAATTGCTTTCATAGAGGAAATAGAGAACACATGTTTGAATCGTTGTACTAAAGTTTCAGATTCTATGAAAACCAAATAGTAAAATATTTACTCCATTATGTCATTTTATTAATAAGACAACTGATTTTTATCGTAGTCATCTAAATTTGTGAAATTGCCTTATTAGCAGAGATAAGAAGAGGTCTCTAGAGGCAATAGAATTTCTGTTATTGTCCATGGCTTATAGTATCGAGATTTATGTGCTTCTCTCTTTCTGGTGGAACCAATTTATTGCACTGGAAACTGAGGTCTTAATAGAATTAAAATAAAAAAGATTTGTAGTTCATTAAACCAACAATATCATTATATTCAGAACTGAACAGGCCTCATCCAGTGTTTGCTGTTCGATACAATAGAAAATGATATCCAATTACAAGTGATACCAAAAGCTCTTCCTTTGTATTAGAATGAAAACTGTAATGTACCAGATCACTCACATCATTTTGATCTTGATAAGCTAATATGCTCTCAGTATTTCTAGGCATTTAGAAGAGGGAAGGATATAATTGTGTGTTTAGAACAAATTAAATACACATTTTGGTAGCCTCTGTTGGAGTGTGCACGATTTGGCCAAGTGAGCAGTCCCATGAGCTATGATTAACACATTTCAAATTGTTTTAAGATCCTGTGTAAATGGTTTTTATTTTAGTTGCCCCAGGCTAAATGAAATTAGTCACAGTTCATAAGCTCATCTGGGGAATTCAAGGGTCAGAAAAAGTGAAAGATCTTTACTTGCAGAGTTTCTCCTATGTTCAGGACTTTTTTTTTTTTGGTACTTTCTAACCTAAGGAAAGTAATTTCCTATAATTAAGCATAAAAAGCAAAAGAAGTGCAATTGATCAATAAAACTTAGCTCTGGAAAATAAGAATTTTGCTATTAAAAATCTTCCCTTGGTTTCTTAAGAAAAGCTCCTAGGATGCTAGCACATTTTGGGTCTAGTGAACATTTCTTATATTAATTTGAAAGAGGAGCAGGGGGCTGGGAATGTTGTTTTGATGCTGTCATTGGTTCATTTGTTTTCTAAGTTTCTGCAGAGAGCACATAAACATGCATGGTTGCACTAAGTGTAAAAAAGTGTAGAGTCCTATTGAAGCTGGGACCCCTGTGGTTCAACCCCAGAGGGATGCCACATTCAAAGGAGCATATTCTCAGCAAGCCAAAAATTAAAAGAATCACATTCTTTACTCAAATCTCTTAAAAAATATTTAAAAAATGCAATACATAGGCTCAAGCAACCTTTCATATCCGTTTTTCTCTCTTTCCCAGTTCTTTTAAATTCTGTACTTTCCAGAATCTAAAACTCCCTTCTTTACTAATAATACAAATTTATTACTTACTTAGGCTCTTCCCTTCTTTGTATTTTCCAGATTGATTTAATTTCTCAATAAATCCTTCTTTCCATTCCCAGGTCTTTTTTTGTTGTCGTTTATTCATTGTATCCACATTTCTTGATTCTTTATGCTTAAAGTCTATAAACTTATCCAGTTGAACAGAATTCCAAGCAGGATGGAAACTGGCCTAGTAATTTCAGGGTTCTCTTTTAGCACTATTGGGGAGAATCACAGTTTATGCACCCTTTTGTGTTGCTAAATTTATCTCATCTTGTGTGCCATTTGCATTTCACAGTGAATGGGGCTGGACTTGCTATGGCTACCTGTGACATCATTTTCCTGAATGGAGGGAAGCCAGCCAACTTCTTGGATCTTGGGGGTGGTGTAAAGGAATCTCAAGTTTATCAAGCATTCAAACTGCTCACAGCCGATCCTAAGGTAACTTCTCTATTTGGGGAGAAATTTTTTAGCCTTCTGACTTCTCACCATCGAGTTACCTTTTTTTCTACTGAAAATGGTTAATAAGCCAACATATGTACTTTGGAGCCCAGATGCAAATTTTGTGTTTTGTCCCATTGCAATGCATGATTTAAATTATCTGGGTGAAAATGCCCCTGGGATCTTATTTCAGGGTCTACACTTACAAAGTTCTGGGAAGTGGAGGGAAATTTTTTTTTAAAGTATAGTGCAAACAGTGAAACCTTGGTTGGCATGAAATAATTTGGGTACTTCACACGGAAGCGATTAATTCTTTGCTTATGTGACTTAGAAAGGATTAAGTCTCAAATTCCTTCCATAAAGATGCTGAAGGTATTATAAGATTAAGACAAGGAGATTACAGGGTTATAATGTATATTACTGGAAAATAATGACCCCACTTTCTTCTATATGCTTTTTGATTTTCATCTCTGACAATTACATAGATTACAGTGTGTAACATACATTCTAAGTAGCATGTAATATTGCTTTATAAGCATCTTTTTTTTTCTTAGTAGAAAGTAGTTGTCATACCCATGCTAGATGCACAGTAGGTATTCAGTCGACATTTAATCAATGTAAATACTCACATGGATTGTTTCCATTGTAGGTATTCAACTGTCTATTATAACAAGGTTTAGGTGGATGTTATTACATGGAAAATACTAGTGTTTTTTGAATATCTGATATATGTCATTTAATTCTCTTCACAGTTCTGTGGGGTACTGTTTATGGCACAAACAGAAAGTCTAAACTTTGAGAATCACCATCTTAATATTGTTACAGTGTGTAATAAGTTCTGTTTGTTCCTGACGTATCTGATGACATGGGAAGTCCGAATGATCGCTAAGAAAGTCATGAATGAAATCAATATCAGAGTTTTTTAAATGAAATGTTGTCTGAACTTAATATAGAGGCTTCGCCTTCATAAGTGTACTGGCATTTTGAGCCTCATGTGCATGAAATTTTGTCTTAGGTTAGTGGTATGCCTGTCTGTTTCATTATGACTTAGTTGGTGACCTTATGTTTTTTGTTAAATCTTTTCCTTCGATTGACACGCGCACACACACACACACACACACCCCTATAAAATGATTAAACATTATCAGCAGCATATCTTCGTTTTTCCAGTGCTATTCAGGAATAGCAAAGTCACTGAAGTGCAGAGCCACCTAGCCATGAAGTGTTATAGTTGACTTTTCTGTTTACAGAACCACTTTGTTTTTTGTTAAAGTGGGAATATTATCAGCGGCTACGTAATCATTCATTAATTCATTTATCTCTTCTTCCCACTCCTTTCTAAGGCAAGAGTCATTTTCATCCCAGAGATTTTCAAACCAATTGAAATCTGAACATAACACAAATCTCTTTAAACTACTTGAACTACAGAGTACCCAGAGGACAGGTGACTACAGTAAAACACTGAATGTTTAGTATTTCCTAAAATTCAGTGCTGAGAATTAAAGAGCCATAGAAGGATTAAATCTATAGGGACAGTCATTGCATTTTCTTTGGAATATCTTTTCTTAGTGGCTGATCCTGAATTTTAATTTTATGAAAGTACAGGAAGAGAATGAAAAATCACTTGGAGAGGTTTTTTTTTTTTTTTTAAATCTTTTAAAAAATGTTGACTTTACCCTATGGAATATTTTCAAATGCTTAGAGTATTTACATTTTTTTGAGATTGGCTGTCATCTTGAGTAGATAAAGATATGTGGGAGTTATTTTATTTCTCTCATGCTATATCAGGAAAATGAATGCTTGGCTCATCTCCACAGTACATTTTCCAAATCCTGAAATTTCAAAGCAAGTTAAAAAGCATAGAAATGTAATGGGTATTTTCAATCCTGGCATTGTTTCACAGATTTCAGAGAACAGAGGCTAAAAAATGGTATAGATGAATTGATTTGATCTTGCAAGGAAACTGGTTGTAGTTCTGGCAGTAATTATTTCAAGTAAGACCCCATCCAGTTGCCCAGAAGTAGAGATTCCCCAGAGCCCAAAGCTAATTATTTCAAAGGTATTGATTTTCTTGTTAGATATAAGGATTAGTCAGTTGAATACACTGAAACTCAAAATTACAACAGACACATTGTTGTTAAACTTAAATCAGCTGATACTAACAACTACTTGTTTGTCATATGTACAAGCTAATTCTATTAATCAGGTAATAAACATAATCAGTCAAGAAAAATATTATGGATTGTCATATATTTCCATTCATAATGTCAGCCATGGAGCTGAAACTTGTATTTATTTCACTTGACTATTAGTCTAAAAGCTGATTTTCATTGAGACCTACTACACATGCCTTTATAGTTACTGTGTCCCTTATTTGTGTATATGTGAAATGAAGTTCCTCTACCAGACTGTCTAAAACAGGAGTGTTTACAAGGCAACTCACTTTGTAAATGTATTCCCATGAAGTGTATCTTTAAATATTTTATAATTCTCTTATTTTCCAGCTGGGCTCGAGATGAGAGAAAGGTAATAGAGTTTGTTCTGCTGGTGGTAGAATAGATCTGAGCTCATCTTCATCTTGGTAACTTATATGATTCTAAGCACTAGTATTCTTAAAAATCACAGGGAGTAAAAACGACATAAAATAAAAAGATTGAAAAGTAGAAGTAGGATTTTTCTATTAATCCGTAAAGAATTTGAACACATTTAAAGGAGAAACACAATCATGAATATTAGCCTTAGGTTTCTGTTCTCCTGAATCATGCTTTGGCTTTTATTTCTGATTCTAAACTTAGAATTCCAAAGGTGTAGAAAATGAGTACAACAACATCTGGAGTATGTAAAACATCTTGCATAAATGAATAAAAGGAAAAGACAGTTGCTGTGAATCTCAATAGTAACCTCACTGTATTGTCCAAAGTCAAGCAAATCTGTTGCCCTCTGAAGGCCTGATTTTGAAAAGCAGTAGCATATGATTGGCATGAGTGAAGTCTCCTCGCTTGATTTGACTGTGCTTCCTGGTTTAGATCCAAATTAGAGTCAGATTTTCAAGGCTCTTTAAATATCTAGGAAGAAATGTGCTCAGTAAAGTCAAGGACTGGTTTAAGAAGGAAAGGGTTCTTAGTGCAGCTCTGGTGCCAGGCAGCCTGGTTTCCACTTCAATCTTTCCCATGTACTGGGTGTGTTATTTAACTTTTATTTGTCTTCGTTTTCCTTTTACACAATGGAGATAATAACAGTACTTATTACGTCAGAGGGTTATTTTATTGCATGAATTGGGGTATACACATTTCCTATTTAAAGTGACAGTATCTTTTTTAAAATTCGATGAACTGATGTTAAAAGTGTTACATAGAGAACATTATATAAATCATTAAGTATATATTTCGATGAATTATGACAAAGTGAACATATCTTGTAACCTCTGACCACATAAAGAAATAGGACATGACCAGTGTTATGAACTGAATGTTTGTGGCTTCTCCTAATTTCTATATGTTAAATTCCTAGCCCCACAATGTGGTGGTATGAGAAGGTAGGGCCTTTGAGAAGTAATTAGATCATGAAGGTAGAGCCCTTTTGAATGGAATTCATGCCCTTGTAAGAGAGACTGTAGAGAGCTCTCTCACCCCTTTCAGTGTGAGACCATAGCTGGAAAATGGTCACCTGTGTACCAACAAGTGGCCACTGAATCTGCTGGTGCCTTGAACTTTAACTTGCCAGCGTTCAGAATTGTGAGAAATAAATTCCCGTTGTTTAACTTGCCCAGGTTATGGTAGTTTGTTATAGCAGCTTGAATGTACTAAGATAGTCACCATTCCAGAAACCCTTTATCCCCCCCCCACTATGCTCCCCCTATCCTGCCTTCTTCCGAAAGTTACTGCTATCCTAACTTCAGATATCAAAGTTTGTTTTGCCTGGTTTTGAGCATAATACAGATATAATCATGCAGTATATATAAATTTGTATTTGCCATCTTTCATTTGACTTATTTATCAGACTCACCCACATTCTATGTAGCAATGGTTCACTTATCCTTATTGCTGTATAGTATTCTATTTATGACTCTACAAGAACTTTTCTGTCATCTTCTATCGATAGACATTGTGGGAGTCTCATTTTTGACTATTTTGAATAACGTTGCTATGAACTTTCTCATACCTGTCATTTGGAGCATATTTTGTGGTATATACACTTGGGACTAGAAATTCTGGGTCATAGGGTATGCATATACCCAGCCTGAATCAATACTGCCAGGCAGTTCTGTAGATGTGCTAGTTTATACCCTCATAGGCATGAATAGGAAGTCCAGTTTCTCCACACCCTCACCAACATTTAGTCATTCTGGTAGGTGCATGCTAGTGTCTTATTGTGGTTTAGTGACTTTCCCTCACAACTGATGAGAGTGAACACCTTTTCATATGTTTTTTAGTTTTTTGAATATACTCATTCAACCTCTGTCTCCTCATATATATATATATATATATATATATATATATATATATATACATGAAAATCATACCCTAAAGC
The DNA here is from genome assembly GCA_004024745.2 of Catagonus wagneri. Classification (NCBI taxonomy): domain Eukaryota; kingdom Metazoa; phylum Chordata; class Mammalia; order Artiodactyla; family Tayassuidae; genus Catagonus; species Catagonus wagneri. The sequence goes on along the minus strand of PVHT021183699.1, from coordinate 50,152,700 downwards.
ATTGTTTTATTATCATCTAAAATATATGTGGAAGTATTTGGCAAACCTTTCTGCAGCATTATGAAAACTTTAGTTTGTATTGGGTTTTTTAGAGTTTTCATTTTGATTAGCATTTTCAAGACTTAGATGTCAAATTATTGAAACAGTGGGGAATAAGTGTTCATCTGCTGAAATGGGAGCTGTCTGAAACAGTTCTTTGACACCAGTGTTACTGCCTGGGTTGTATTGAAATTGATGAAATATATAAGCAACTCAGTAGCTTTCAGTGATCCTCCCTTCAGACGACCAAGAAAACACAGCTTAATAAAGGGGAGGATTAAATTCATGTTTGGAAGAACCACAAAATACAATTTGGTGTAAATTTGAGGAGAGGCCAGCTGTTTTAGCTCTGTGGTAAGTGCTTCAAAAGTCTTTAGAATTTGAGGCCAGAGAAGTAAAACTGTATGCTTTATTTTCAGTATGGGGTTTATATAAATGTGTTCAGTTGTCATAAATATGCTGTGGAATTAATACATGCTAAGTACCTCATATATTTTTAATTATCATACATTTAGAGTGTGTTTAAATACAAAACGCAATATCCTCTTTTTCTCTTATATGCATGCTTATATCAGAAGCATGAAGCAAAACCCATTTTGTTATATACCACTTGTATTGTAGAAATGCCCTATCTTCAAGAGAATATTTATTTGGGGGGTGTCATAGAACTCTTATAAGGATTTATTTACATACATAATGCCCAGTATTTTTAATTTTTATTTATATATTTTTAATTTTTTATTAAAGTATAGTTGATTTGCAATATTCCTTCAATTTCTGCCACATAGCAAAGTGACCCAGTCATATATATATACACACACACATATATTCTATTTATTTATTTATTTATCTATTTATTTATCTATTTATTTGTCTTTTTGCCTTGTCTAGGGCCGCACCCGTGGCATATGGAGGTTCCTAGGCTAGGGGTCTAGCAGGAGCTGTAGCTGCCGGACTTCACCACAGCCATAGCAACGCGGGATCCGAGCTAGGTCTGCAACCTACATCACAGCTCATGGCAACGCTGGATCCTTAACCCACTGAGCAAGGTCAGGGATCGAACCCGCAACCTCATGGTTCCTAGTTGGATTCGTTAACTACTGAGCCACGACGGGAACTCCCCTTTTTTTTATTTCAAAAATAAAATATATTCTTTTTTTTTCATATTATCTTCCATCATGTTCTAATCCAAGAGATTTGACATAGTTCCCTGTGCTATACGGTATGACCCATTGCTTATCTGTTCCAAATGTAATAGTTTGCATCTGCTAACCCTAAACTCCTCATCCATCCCACTCCCTCTCTCCTCCCCATGGCAACTACAAGTCTGTTCTCTATGTCTGTGAACCTGTTTTTTCTTTGTAGATAGGTTCGTTTGTGCCATATTTTGGATTCCACATGTAAGTGATATCATATGGTATTTGTCTTTCTTTTTCTGACTTATCACCTAGTATGAGAATCTCTAGTTGCATCCATGTTTATGTTTTAATAAAAAAATGGCTTTATTTTTTAAATGTGAGCATTGCTTTTGAAATGACTACCCTGCATCTCTATTCTTACAGGCCTGTTTGCTTACATATAGAGTTGAAAAGGACAAATTTTTTTTTTTTTCTTTTTAAAATGGAGGTTTCCAGGCTAGGGGTTGAATCAGAGCTGTAGCAACTGGCCTACATAAGAAACACAGAAACGCCAGATCCGAGACACATCTGCAACCTACACCACAGCTCACGGCAATGCTGGATCCTTAATTCACTGAGCAAGGCCAGGGATCAAACCTGCAACCTCGTGGTTCTCAGTTGGATTCTTTTCTGCTGAGCCACAGTAGGAACTCCAAAAAAAAGGAGCAATTCTTAATGGTGATCATCTACATGATAGCCTAGTCTGAGAAGAATAAGAATGATTTTGTACTTATGAATTTGCACCCTGTCATTTGGTTTCTCCTTCCACTTGAATAGCCTCTTTGTAGGGTAACACTGCATTACTGGAGAATGGAAAGCTGTCCTCCCCAGGCTCATTTCTCCTCGCAGTAGTTTTCCTGTGTCATGAATTTATAAATATTGATTTTGCATTTCTTTTCTTCATATCTGTTTGACTCAAACTTCCAAGAATACCTGGCTCTGCATGCCCAACTTACCTGCTAGTACTCCCCAGTAAGAACTAGGTCTTGATAAAAGCAGCTTTTTCCATATCTCACACATGATCAGTGTGTCTGATAGCTACCATATTTTCATAGCATCCCTAATGGAACACTCAAAATCTATCTCCATGCCCCTTGCTAACATACTCTGAGAAATAAATTAAAAATAAAGTTTGTACTCTTTGCTGTGCTTCTCAAAATTCAAATTTTAATATGCTTTATTTTGCTTCATGGTAAGTGACTTAAAGAATTTAACAGACTTTGCGATATTTCAGTAAATTCTATGATTTGTCCCAGCATGCTCAGTAATTGATTATAAATCCTGTACAAAGAGGCCTTTGTAGATTGTTAAAAGAAATGGACCACTAATCAATTAATATCATATAGGTTGAAAATAATATATACTTATTAGAAGAACTAGGGATTTTTTTTTCCCTCCTAATGTTACTGCATTGAGTAGAGAAGTAGTTGAACTCAACAATTAGAAAATAATATATTTTCTGACAAGGAGATCAAGTAATGGCCAGTGTTAAAGTCAAACATTTCTGAATCTTAAGAGTTGTTTTATGATGGTAGAGTGATCTAGGCGTCTGAAAGTTTTACTGTTACTATTTTTGAGGTATAGTTTTAGAATTCAAATAGTGCCTGGTAGAGAAATTACTGTGTGCGGAGAGTAAATTTAGTATAGTTATTTAGGAGAACCAGATTGAAAACCTTTGAACTATAAAGGCCTCTGACTGCTCTGCAGAGATGAAATGTAGTGAGGTGGGATGAGCCCCAGTGGATTCAAGAGATTGAAGACACTGAATCCTCTTCCATCTTTGCATCTCCCACCCCATCCCACCCCCGCCACCACTAACTGTTGGAGAATTAGAAGTTAGGAGTGATTACCTTATTATTAGGAGAAACACATCCATATGAATTTGTTGAAGAAATTGGCTTGATTCACAGTAAGTTTCTACATAGAGTTCAGGCTTTTTTCATGGCATTTTATTAATCATCATCCCTTTTGCCCTATTATTATATTAGGGAACATAAAACATGGACAAGTACAAAATACATTAAATTACATATAGACTTTTGAATGAATCACATAGTATAGCACTTTTGATAAAAATAGTATCAGTATAACTGATACCCTGCTTTTTTTAGGTACCTCTTGCCTACCTTTTTACAGTATTCTACATCTTCTAAACAATATTCACTTGTATGGATATATAAGCTTACTTAACCAGTCCTCTGTTATTTGGTGTTTTCATAATGCCGCTGTGAACCTCCTTGTATTCATAACTTTACAAACAGGTCAGATTATTTACATTAGATTCACTCTTAGAAGTGTGAGGGTGCAAAATGTATGCAGATTTTAAGGTTTTCACACTTACTTTCAAATTATCTCAGTACTGGTTGAAGAAGCCTAGAAGGCTTTTCATCATATAAGTTTTCCTGCATAATGTGACTGTTTACTATCACGAGAGGTTACATTGTAAATTCTTTTTCTTTTATTAAGCATTTTTGATTACTTCCGTTATATCCTGCCTATTCATATATTTTGCCCATTTTCCATTGTTATGTCACTCTTTTTCACAGAGATATATAATAATGTAGGTGTGTGTATGTGTGCTGGAAGTCAAAGGAATAGGCTTATTTATTTATATTTATTTTTTTATGGCTTTACCAAAGGCTTATGGAAGCTCCTGGGCCAGGGACTGAATCTGAGCCATAGCTGTGGTATTGCTGAATCCTTTAACCCACTGCATAGGGCTGGGGATTGAACCCGCACCTCTGCAGCAACCCGAGTCCCTGCATTTGAATTCTTAAACCACTGCACCATGGTGGGAACTCCATATGAGCTCTTTTATATATGTCGTCACTACTTTTTTTCCATCCTGTCTCTTTTAATTGGTCTGTATAAATTTTTATTGTCCCATTGTTTCTATGTACACCTGCAATACTATTATGTAAAATGTACTGAGACCACCTAATGCATGTTAGCATTTTTTGCTATTATTTACTTTGTTTCCCATGAAACAAAGTTTAAAATTTGTTGATTCATGAATCACCATACTGAGGTAGTTTCAGGTTGAAGCATAATATTCCCCACCTCTCTGACAAAGGGAGCAGGTCCCCAAATTTAAAGAAAGGTGAATGTTAGGAGTTAGAGTGGCATGTTCCTACTGTTATTAATACAATTCTTAGTTATTTCCAAGGAATGTTTTTAGAAGTATTGCAGGAACATCATTATAACCTAGTGTGCATGTTCTCAACAAATATTCTTAGTATAGTTGATCTCTATTATTTGCAGGTTGCGTATTTGCAAATTTGCCAATGTGCTAAAATTCATTTGTGATCTCAAAATCAATACTCACAGTGCTTTCACAGTCATTTGCAAAAGTACATAGAGCGGTGAAAAATTTTAATTTTCTGACATGCAGTTTTCTTTTTAAAATAATTTTTATTTTTTCCATTTTAGTTGGTTTGCAGTGTTCTGTCAGTTTTCTATTGTATAGCAAAGTGACCCAGTCACTTTGTATTTGCTATACAAGAGAAATATGTATATATATATATATATACACACATTCTTTTTCTCACATTATCCTCCATCATGTTCCATCACAAGTGACTAGATAGAGTTCCCTGTGCTATACAGCAGAATCTCAATGCTTATCTACTCCAAATGCAGTAGTTTGCATCTTTTAACCTCAGACTCCCAGTCCATCCCTTCCCCCCCCTTCCCCCTTGGCCACCACAAGTCAGCTCTCCAAGTCCATGCATTTCTTTTCTGTGGAAAGGTTCATTTGTGCCATATATTAGATTCCAGATATAATTGATATATGTTATTTGTCTTTCTCATTCTGACTTAACTTCACTTAGTGTGAGAGTCTCTAGTTCCATGCATGTTGCAGCAAATGGCATTATTTTGTTATTATGCCTGAGTAGTATTCCATTGTGTATATATATCACATCTTCCTAATCCATTCACTTATTGATGGACATTTAGATTGTTTCCATGTCTTGGCTATTGTGAATAGTGCTGCAGTGAACATAGGGGTGTGTGTATCTTTTTCAAGGAAAATTTTGTCTGGATATATGCCCAGGAGTGGGATTGCTAGATTATATGGTAGTTCAGTATTTAATTTCTGAGGTACCTCCATGCTGTTTTCCATAATGGTTTTACCAATTTACCTTCCCATGAAGTGGGAGGGTTCCCTTTTCTCCACACCCTCTTCAGCATTTGTTATTTGTTGACTTGTTAATGATGGCCATTCTGACAGGTGTGAGGTGATACCTCATATTAGTTTTGCTTTGCATATCTCTAATAATTAGTGATGTTTAACATTTATTCATGTGCCTGTTGGACATCTGTATATCTTCTTTGGAGGAATACCTATTCATGTCTTTTGCCCATTTTTCAGTTAGGTTCTTTTTTTTTTTCTTTTTTTTGCTGTTGAGTTGTATAAGTTGTTTATGTATTTTTGAGGTTAAATCTCTGTCATTTGCATTATCTGAAACTATTTTCTCCCTTTCCGTGAGTTCCATGCATGTTGCAGCAAATGGCATTATTTTGTTATTATGCCTGAGTAGTATTCCATTGTGTATATATATCACACAATATATGTGTGTGCGTGTGGTTTCCTTTGCTGTGCAAAATCTTGTCATTTTGATTAGGTCCCATTGGTTTATTTTTGTTTTTATTTTTGTTGCCTTGGGAGACTGACCTAAGAAAACATTTGTACAGCTGATGTTAGAGAATGTTTTTGCCTATGTTCTCTTCTGGAGTCTGATGATGTCTTGTCTTACATCTAAGCCTTTAAGCCATTTTAAGTTTATTTTTGTGCATGGTGTGAAGGTGTGTTCCAGTTTCATTGATTTACATGCGGCTGTCCAGTTTTCCCAGCACCATTTGCTGAAAAGGCTGTCTTTTTTCCATTTTATATTCTTGCCTCCTTTGTTGAAGATTAATTGACTGTAGGTGTCTGACTTTGTTTCTGGGTTCTCTGTTCTTTTCCATTGGTCTGTATGTCTGTTTTGGTGCCAGTCCCAACCACACTCTCTTGATTACTGTGGCTTTTTAATATTGCCTGAAGTCTGGGAGAGTTATGCCTCCTGCTTGGTTTTAGTTCCTCAGGATTGCTTTGGCAATTCTGGGTCTTTGTGGTTCCAAATAAATTTTTGGATTGTTTGTTCTAGTTCTGTGAAGAATGTCAAGGGCAGTTTGATAGGAATTGCATTGAATCATTTGCTATGTAGATTGCTTTGGGTAGTATGGCCATTTTTACAATATTCTTCCAACCGAGGAGCATGGAATATCTTTCCATTTGTTTGCATCCTCTTTAATTTCCTTGATTAATGTTTTATAGTTCTCAGCATATAAGTCTTTCACCTCCTTGGTCAGGTTTATTCCTAGGTATTTAATTTTTGGGGGTGCGATTTTAAAATGTATTGTATTTTTGTATTTTTCTAATATTTTATTGTTAGTATAGAGAAATGCAACTTATTTGTGAATGTTAATTTTATATCCTGCTACTTTGCTGAATTTATTGATCAGTTCGAGTGTTTTTTGTGTGGAGTCCTTAGGGTTTTCTATATAGTATCATGTCATCTGCATAGAGTGACAGTTTTACCTCTTCTCTTCCAGTTTGGATACCTTTTATTTCTTTTGTTTGTCTGATTGCTGTGGCTAGGACTTCCAATAGTATGTTGAATAAAAATGGTGAGAGTGGGCATCCTTGTCTTGTTCCAGATTATATTGGCTATGGGTTTGTCATAAATGGCTCTTGTTATGACATCCAGTTTTCAGTGACGGTCAAAGAAGGCAACACTCTTCTTTCTTGTTTCAGCTCCCCTACAGTAAACAACTGTCATTTTCACGATCCACTCAGTGCCTCATTTTTCATGTTTTTGTCCTTTTTGGTGTGTGACTTTGCTGTTTAAAATGGACTCACATATAGTGCTAAAGTAATGTTTGACGTGATGCACCTTAAAGAGAAAATACATGTTAAAAAATCTTTGTTGAGGCATGCTTTATAAATCTGTTGGCCACAATTTCAGTGTTATTATTTCCGTGTATATTAAATAAGATGTCTTTAAACATAAACAAAGGAAATGAGGTTATGTATTGATAGACTGACAAAAATGTGACCAAGGGCTCTCAGGAACCTAACCCTGTATTTCCTCCAGAAGCAATGGTTCAGTATTCACTAATTCAGTATTCACTGAGCTTTGTGGTATGGGGATCCCACATTACTGTGGCTGTGGTGTAGTCTGGCAGCTATAGCCCAGATTTGAACCCTAGCCTGGGAACTTCCATATCCTGCAGGTGCAGCCCTAAAAAGACACCCCCCCAATAAAAAAGAGAGATTTCTTTGGCTGTTCATGGTCTATTGTTTCTATCCAAATTTAAAAAATTTTTTTTGTTCTAGTGCTGTGAAAAATGCCATTGGTAATTTCATAGGGATTGCATTTAATCTATAGTTTGCCTTGGGTAATATAGCCATTTTGACAGTATTGATTTTTCCAATCCAAGAGCACCTTGAGAACATTTTAATTTAGCTTTTCACTTTTCAGTTAACAATGATTTTCTTACACTCTTAGTTTCCTTTGCTTTATGCTTTTTGAAAATTTTCTTTACACTTAAAACAATAGATCATTTTGACTTTTATAAATTTTCCTTTCCTATGAAAATATAAGATTAAAAAAAATTGTCCCTATCTTTATTCCCATAACACAGCTGTTATTGCAGTTTGTTAAATTTCCTTCCAGCATTATCTGTGCATATCTTCTTTATAAGGTTATAATTAGGATGCCCTTCCTTTTGATAGCCTTTTTTTATTAGTTCAGTGTTACATGATAAATATCTTCTCATGTTTTTAGCTAGAATCTGTGAGCATGAATTTTACTATCATTGTTAATAATGGGCAGTGTTTCAAAGGCTTCTTGTTATTTAGAAAAGTATTTAAAGAAACCTAGTACTTAAAATTTCTTTCAAAAAGTATATGAACTTTGTAAATCAGGATTGCTAAAGCATGGTACAATATAGTTAGCAAACATATGCAATAGTAACATGTATAAAAGCTTTGTGGTATAAAATAGACTTTTATAACAATATACAAAGAAAATGAATGTAATCCAGGACTAAGCTAGATACCTCTTCAGTATTTCATGATTTACTACCTTCATGTACTGCTAATTTGAGTTTGTCTCAGGATTAATGGTGAATTGTTCATTAATATTTGATACTGTCATTCTGAATTGCCTGGGCTCTGAAATACCTAAAAATTCTAGAGGTGGCCTAATGCCCCTCCCTGATAATTCAATTCTTATCTTCCTCATATCTTCCTGATACATACAGTTTAATAAGATGAGAAGGAGGTAAGAGTGAAACTTGTTAGAGGTAGCCAAATAAAGTCACCTTTATTTTTTATGCTTTCTTCAGGGGCTAGGATTCTCAAATGAATTAATTTAGTAAATAACTTTGGAAAAATCCGTTGATTTCTCTATGCATTCTCTGTCTTTGTAAAGGAGTAAGACTCTCTGGGCAAACTTCTAAAATAGGTGCCTTTTTAATCTCTATAACCCTCATCAGATGCTACCTTGGTAATAATTTACCCCCATTTCCCTTTTCTTTTTTATATGATATTTACTGTTTATAGTTCTCACCACTTATTCATCTCCTTTATTCATTTGTTTCTCTTGTCTCATAAAATTACCTTGAAATATCTTTTCGTTGTGTTTTTTTTTTCTCTTGCTCCTTACTGCTTTTTCAGTAAATCTTCCATTTGCTCTACATTCTTTATAAATAGCAAAAGATAGTCTTTCCTTGAGTTTTTTTTTATCCCATTCTTTTGTTTTGTTCAACTATTATATACTTCATTTTTTTTAGTCACCTTTATGGTGGCTAGAACATAGTAGGTTCTCCAAAAATGTCTTTTCAGAGCAAGTTCATTCATAATCCGTGTTCCTTTATATCCATATGAGTCATCTAGCTGAATGTTCTCAGTCAGGAAGAAAAACATAATGAATTAGTGAGCTGTCTTTCTGAAATAATTCATTTTCTAGTCTAGATGCCAATGTCATGTGTTTGGCGAGACTTGAATGGGGCAGCCTGATGAGGACCATCATCTAGAACTATTCTAGTCCTAGTCAAGTATGCGATGGAAAGAAGGACCTCTCCACACAGGGTGGGATGAGGTTTTATACAGCAGCCGGACACAGTAGCTGCGGGGAATAGTTGCTTAGTTATACAGGGAGGATGGTGAGACTGGGTAGGAGACCAGAAGGAGACAGGAGTACACACATAGGGAGGCAGTTCCTAAGTGTTATTTAGGAAATCCTGTTAGCAGGTAGTCTTTGCCATGGTTTGAAGACCATAGTTTAGGGATCAAACTCCATTCATACAAAATATCCTGTAAGCAGCAGCTTGGTTCAATGGAGACTAGACTACCAGGCAGGAACCAAGGTAGGAACTCAGCCACAGATACAAGTCAGCGTGTCAAGCGTGAGGTTGACAAGGCTCACCTCACAGTAAGAAAGACTTCATTGCGGAGAAGGGTATCTCAAGCCTGTTGGGAGGCAGCTCCTCAGAGACTTCTTTTTGAAGTCAGGACTAGTTCTTAACTAAGACAAAGAAAGTTCAGAAACATCAGCTGAACAAGAATATGTATGTCTACATTCCAGGCATTCTTCTAGGCACCAACGATAAAGCACTGATTGAAACTGAGTCTTTCTCTTTTGGAGCTGCCATTTTCGAGGGGTTAGATAGAGAGTAAAGCCAATGAGTAAAGAAATACATAATATAAAGTAAATACCTGATATAGTAAGTGGTGATACTTGCTAGTTGAAAAATAAAGTTGAACAAGGGTCCTTAAAATGCCAGGAGTTTGTCATTTTTGAGAGGGTTTGTCCAAGAAAACCTCTGGCTGAATTTACTTTGCAGAACAAAATGCCATAGCTAATATATGATTTGGAGTCCAGGTTTGGGACAACATACTTGCTACCAGTGAGGGAGTCTGTACAACATCTACATCCACTGGAGCTGCCCTCCAGTCCTTTGTCTTTATTCACTACTTCTTTGCCAAAATGTTATAAGCAATATTGCTTTCTTAATTGTAGACCTAAAAAAAGATTTTGTTCACTTCAGTAATTTACACTGCAACTTTAATTTACGTGGTAACTCTCTTGCAATTAGAGTCCATTGTGAACATGGATGGATATTTTATCTACATGTCCAGGACCCTCTCCTGGGGATGGTCTCTGTCACCTTTGAGGTCTTAGGAAATGGAGCTTTTTGAACACACACATTAGTTAGTATTCCCAATGGGCAGCTGGCACAAATCCTAGTTAATTATTTTTCTTCCAGTTTATCTGTGTTCTTTTATTAGCCGTTATCTGTAAGCATTCTGGACACGTCCCTTTTTCTCAATTAGGACTCCAGTAGAATATTTTTGAGGAAACATTTAGGTATCTTTTCAAAGGCCTTAGGATCGTAAACAGCAGAAAATCCATTTGGAGCTTTAACCCATGACCTTCTAGATTTTACTTGCTCGTTAATCCCAAGCAGAAAATTTCTTTGAGAAGGAGTTATAAGCAACTTAGAATCTTCACTGTGTCAGTGTGATCGAAGAATGTTGGCTTTGGGTAGCAGGCAGGTGGGGAAGTGTCCAACTCATACTGTATTTAGATAAGTCCTGATATTATTCTGTGATTTATAATCTGTGATTAACTGTTGTGCTTTTTAAGTGGAGCTTCTTCTCTATTAAGTTGAACTTCCAAATAGCTAATCCAAATGCCGACAGTGTTGAGCAAATTCCAAAGAAGTCATTGATATTCAAGTGAGCAGAGTGGAGAAAGCAAAAATAAAAAAATACGGAAGCCAAGAAATATGAAAAGTTTTACTGAAAGAATAATTTCCATCATTTCATTTTTCTAATTACAACCTTAAAACACTACCTATTGAAAGTGCATCAATTTATCAAACAATGCAAAATGTCTTAGGTAAGACAATAGGACAGAAATTAGAGCCCCACCATCATCCTAGATTCCTCTTCCTAGTGGACACAGCTTGGCACTCCCACATCCAGTCAGCAGTCATCAGCAGTCACATATTATGTTACCTTTTACCCTGATTATGAGAATGGGAAACTGATACTTGGTGTCACTGGTTACAATGAGGCTGTCCTTATCTATTTCTTCTGAATGTAATCATTTCTTTAAAGCAGAAGAAGGCATTTGCCTGACTGACAGATGTAGTCTTTTTCTAAGATTGATAAAGACTCAGGATAAAGCACCTATATACTAGAGGTCACATCTCAGTCTCTGGGTTCACAGAGAAGAGTCTGTGGAGCCTTACTGCTCAAAATGTAGACAATGAACTGTCAGTATTGAGATCAACTTGAAGGCTGTTAGAAATGCAGATTCTCAGCCCTACTCCATATCCATCGGGTCAGAATTTGTGTTTTTACAACAGATGATTCCTGTGTATGCCAGAGTGTGAAGAACACTGTTCTAGAGCAGGGCAGGCACACTGTAATTCATGGCCAAAGTCTGCCCTGTGCCTGTTTTTGTAAAGAAAGTTTTCCTAGAACAGAGCTTCACTCATTTATTTTCTTTTTGGATTGATTAGTTGTGACAGCAAACTCCTGGCCCACCTAGGCCTGGAGTAGTACTGCTCAGAGTATGGCATTGGACTAGTGCCAATGTCTGTAAAAGTGCCAGCCTGTGAACTGTTTTAGGTTTGTGGTAAGTATGGAAACAGAAGAAGCGTCGAGAAACTTTGATCGCAGATTGCCATAGCCATGACATGCAAATGGAAGAGCAATTTTCTAGCAATTCAAAATATTGTATTTTATGAAAATATCAGTCTGTAACTGTCAGGGAATTTAAAAATATTAATCCTTCACCACAGTTTATGTGAGAAGCACTACTCTACGAGTGTAGATAGACCATATGGACATAGAAACCAGTATTGTAAGTGAATTTGATTTTAACTGGTAAATCGTGATGCCGAAGTGAACTTTACATGGACTGTGATAATCATATTGTCATACTGTATTTTCCTCATGGTTTCTCATTCTTGGAGTATCCTTCCCCCTTTCCCTGTGATTTTGGTAATGCCATCAAGTTCTGTGCCTCCTCTAACTCTCTATATTCCCCACTTGGATCCTCTCTTTCACCATATTGTCCACAGGGTATCCATAATCCTCAGGTAGAGCAGTTAATTTACTGCATCCCTGATAGGAGGTTGCTTTCACAACCTGGCACAGCCCCTGAGGCCAGTCAGCACCTTCCTCTGGACTTTGCTCCTAAAGCTCCTGGAAAAGGCTACTTGCATCTGGGATTATGAGCTGTATTTCCTCTCGCTGGCTGAGAGCCTCAGTAAGATCCAACAGCAAACCTGCATGATGTAGGCTCCCTTAGTCATGGGGCTTTGTTCCTATAGCCTGGTGTCTATAACTCAGTGGTTTCTCACAGTGGTTGGCCCAGCAGGAGGAGCATCACCTACAACCTTTTTAAAAATGCAAATTTTTAGGCCACCTCAAACCTATTGAATCAAAAACTCTAGAGTAGTGCTCAGCAAGCTGTGTTTTAACAAGGCTTTTAGATGATTCTGATGTTTGCTTAAAATTATAGGCAGCAGTTTCTCTCTCCCACAAGCTGCTCCAGCATCCTTCCCAGCTATGAGCTGATTCGTTCTTTCCCCCACCTTAAATTAGAATTTATTGCCTGTTGCTGACAGCTCAGCAATTCTGCTCAATATACCATACCTTTGTTATTCTCATCAAACTAAGAGTTTTTCCCAGCATTCTTTTGTGCCCTATAATGCCCTGGGCCAGCTCTGTTAACACTTCTTTTTATTTCTTTCACTGTACAGTCTCCACCCTCATGTATGTTAAAAATTTTATTCTCCTATTTTTATGTCAGAATCTCTTCCTGAAACTCAGAAGAACTTTATCAGTTCTAGAGTGACTTTTCTGTCCAGATGAGAATTAAGGATAATCTCCTAGTTAACAGGTAAAATTCACGCATTGGCTTTGTTAATGCATTTTTCTGAAGATCAGCTCCCTTGCGGGAACTTTTATTTCCCTCTAAAAGTCGAGCAGCACAGCAAGTTGTGTAATTTTCAAGTGACTTTCTATAAACTTTATGAAATTACGTCATCTTGAGCTTGGTCATTGCGGTAGAGATCTAATTCATTTTTGCCCCGATTAAGTTGCCATCAGCTGCACCTTTTCACAAGAGATTTCCTTCCTATTATTGTTCTCCCTGCCTTTAATCTCTCTTGGTACTTTTCTTCCTCTATCTTGATTTGTAAGTATTTTGCTGTGATTCAGTCTCCTGTCTATTCTTGTTACAAAGTATAACCTTCATTTGTTGTCTGGGTTTCTTGTGCTATTTGGGGAAAAGGGAAGTGGTCAGATCTTTCAGTGTTTGACAAATGTTGTCATAATAGAGTGTTTCAAGATAGAGATTTTGAGTAAAGTTTATGTTTGGTTAAGAAAATTGATTCATTATGATATGTGACATGAGGAAGGCCTTTATTGAATTTCCTTTTGCTATATGTGGGGAATGAAAAATCACTGTTTTTTGAAAAATGCAAGTTAATGTTTTTTTTTTATCTTGATGGCTTTTTGTAAAAACTTCTTTTATTGAAACCCTGTGGTCAAAGAAGCAGCATATAATTTTCTTTCACTACTGGACAAATCATCTTTATGTCAGCCACCACTGAAGAACTGAGATTTGTCTGCTTTTCTTTTAATTCATAAGTTTAGTATCAAGCTGAACCCTCACTGCTGTTTCTTCCACCTCTGAGTTGGTTATCATGTTACTGAGTGTTCAAGTCTCCCTTAGCCAGTAGACCAGACGTTTGTTTCAGGACATGAGCTAGTTTTCATTTCTCTTTGTAGTTCCAGTAAGTCTCTAGCTCACTGCAGCCATTGACAGTGGAGTCTAGTCCACATGAAAGTGAGGCTCTAAAGACGTTTCATTAGGCAGAAAATCTTTATAATCAAAATTAGCTTTGAAAGTCTTTGAAATTACCCATATAACTTAATATCTTTAAGCATTAGAGTCCCAGTCATGTGATGACATACCCATCTAGTAAGTGTTTGGGGATGAACATTGGGATTTCAGTTCCTCCATCTCCCTCGGGGACTTGTGTCCTTTTAATAAAATGGCAGTGGGGTCACCCACTAGATTTTACTAATTAATTTCAACTTTCTAACTGACGTATTCTATCCCTATGCTTCTGTAGATGTTTTCATACTAATTAAATCTGTGTATGATGTGACTTTGTTGTATGAGGTGAGACTAAATAACATTCTAGGGTAGTATGAAGAGAGCAGGGAAAACCCGGGTCCAAGAAATTGTTTCAGAGTATTCTTGCCGTGAATATTAGACAAGTTTTAAAAAGTGTACAACTCTCCAACTAGAAGGATCATTATGTGGTAATTAAGAGCTTATACCTCATTGGATGATAGAACTCAGCTGAGATCCAGCTCTGCTAGTTTTTCGCTGTGTGACCTTGGGCAAGTTGATTCACTTTTTTGTGCCTGATATTTAATCTGTGGGGTAAATAATTTGTTAGATGAAATAGCACATAAAGTGCTTATTAGCACAGTGCCTGGCTCTTGGTAGTTATTCCAGAAAGGCAGTGGCAGTGGTTGCTATCCTCCAAGGGGTAGTTGCTCTGATGGGCATTTATGTAATAGGGACAGTTGGCTAGCTTCTGCCACTGGCCAGGCACTGTATAATCTAAGTTGGTAAGGAAAAAGACTCTAGAATATAGGCTGCCTGGGTTTGGATCCTGGCTGTATCACCAGAGTGTGGCCCTGAGCAACTGAATCCCACCATGCCTCAGTTTCCTCATCTGTAAAGTGGATGTAATTTTGTACCTTAGGTTCATGGTGATAAATAAATGAGTTAATATTTGTAAAGCCCTTAAACCAGTTTCCCACACATAGTTAATGTCTGTACAGTCTTCCCTCATTTACTGTAGGGTACTGTTTCTGGGAGTCCCCACAGATACCAAAATTCATGGATGCTCAAGTCTCTTATATAAAATCACATAGTACAATGAATAACATTGTGTTGTATCCACAGGTTTTGCACCCACTAATTCAGCCAACCAAGGAGAATAAGACTGTATAATTGTTAGCTGCTGTTATTAATATTTATTTTATTCTTTCACTTTGGTATAGTTAATATTTTTTTACTCAACCAAATAATTATTCATTGTGCACCATATTTGTGCCACCTCATGAGGAGTGAGAATGTGCATCCTATGTGCCTGGAGCTGACAGTATTGTGGGCCAAATGGACTTTAAAAAAGTGTCTTACCAGTTCTCTAATTACAGGTTTGGGGTTGTGAGAAATCTTGGGAGGAGAACCAGAGAGGACATGCTGAATAAAGAGATGAACAAAGTCTAGACTTTCTTTCAGAAAAAAGAAAAAAAAGAAAAAAACAGCTAAAGATGGAGTTTAGAAGGACCTAGATTCTCGTATATGGCTGCACATTAGAAGATTTTAACACTCTGCCTGCCTGGGCTGTTCTCTGGACCAGTTCACTCAGAATCACTTGGGATGGTAGAGGTACTGAGGCTTCAGGAATTTTTCAGTTTTCCTGGTGAGTTCACGGCGCAGCTGGTTTGAGAAAGAATGATGCAGAAAACAGTATTCTGGAAATGTAAGCCTATTAGTAGTTGCAAGGGGGGTTGAGTGCATTTAGCTATTCAGGAATCATGACAGTTGTTCAGGGAACATTAAAAGGAATTATTTTGCTTTTAGAGACCTCTTTGAGTTGGTCACAAGAAAGTGCTCTGGGCCTTTCTATAAGAGCAGAATCCAGAGCTGGAACCAGCTACCTTGGTTTTTCTGAGTATGGAGTTATTTGTATCCCTCTGATAAAAATATCTATGAGTTTCAGTTTTCTCTTTCTTAGCTTTCATTGCTACGGTTTCTACCTGAAATCATCAGGCTTAGTGAATAGTCTAGCTTGATGGCTACATTGCTTAGGAGAATATTGTGAGGCAAACCTGGTTCTTCTCTTAAATGAATGTGGACCTGACTCTTGATATCTCAGAATCAACATATAAAACATTAAGGGCTAAAATTGTGTTTATAAGTTAGTTACACATATAATGAATCCCATTGAAAATTAAGTAGATGGGCAAACAGCTTTCCACTGAGAGAACAGGACACATAATTCTTTGTTTCTGAGGGAGATTTTCGATGCCATAGCCAATGAAGTTACCTTTCCAGATAGTATTTCAGGTTCATAACTATGTGGTCTTTCAAAAGGAAAAAAAGTTAATTATGAAGGAATAGATGAAAGCAGTGGATGTGGATAGTATGCCATGGTTGGTGATGGACCTTGAATGTTTCATTCTCAGCAAATCATTCAATGTACAGTTTTGACTACAGACCTGTCTTTTTCACTGCAGACTTATAATAGGACAAATTATAGTGAGCTGGCAAGTCCCAGGACCTCCTCGGTGTTGTTGGTTCCTGCTGCTCCCTTGTGGCCTTCCTCTTGAACTCTTCTGTGGAGGGAGATGCTTTCTGAACTGTGGCAGGTTCACCTTTAATCAGAACTTCCAAGCCCACAGAGTCTGTTACATAGAGGAAAAACTCAAAGAATGTTTCTCTTGCCATTGTTAAAATTATGAGAATTTACTCAGTTTTGAGCATATGAAAGAACATTTTCATTGGTGAACACTTAATGTCTTTAGTTAGCTAGGGTTTGTATCATTTTTATTCTTTCTCTTTTGCTAGTATCAAGTAGACTTAACTAAATTCTTTTACTCTGTCAGGGGCGGTTGCCAGTCGATGACTTGGGAGCTTGGAGTAGTATTCTTGATGCCTTTTGTTGTCTATGCATGGCATTTATTTACATAGCACTAATGCAAGTGGCATGGCTGTTAAGACTTCAGCACTGCTTTCTCCTTTTCCTGGTCTCATCTTTTCAGACCAGGAAGGGAAATGGCATTTGGAACCAGACTGTTTACATTGTTTTTACTGTCATGAGTGAGCAATTCTGAGGACAGGGTAGGCGGAGGCTCTTTACTTGTGGGTTATTAAGTAGCTCAAAACAGGTGAAGTCCCAGTCTGCATGCCTGTGCCTCCTCCTCATCCTTGGCCTGGAATGGGGCTTTCCTGAGGGATAAATCTCTGGCGGGAGGAGAACCAGATACAAGCCTGTGAGAACTGCACATGACCTGGATGCTTGTGTGGGGATGTCAGAACAAACAAACACATAGTAAAGATAAATTAAAAAACGCCTACATTAAGCCAGTAAAGTATGTGTTTAAATTTGATTTTAAGAGAATCTGCTCAGAAAACCTGTTTTACAATATTATGTGCAGCAGTACTTTAGAATTGGGTGAGACTTTCTAAATATGAAAGAAAGCAATATCATAAGGCAAGTTAAATTTGGGCAAATATAGGAAGATTTGGCATGTTTTTCTGAAAGGGGGCCAAACCCTTTATAGTCATGCAGCAAATCAAGGCTTGTCTCATCTTTGTCATCTACTTGGTATATCTGTGGAAATTAATAGAATGAGACCATCAGGAACATAGCAGGCCCCCTTTGGAGGCCATTATTTTGAAGTGTTTCAACATACCTCATCGGTCTCTTCAATGTATAGAAAATGTAAATTCTAGAAAATTTTAGTATGTCAACACCTTCCAGATCTCTCATAATTTTTGTGGGCCATGTAGTCTTAAAACCCAAGGACCACAAAAAGAGGCCAATGACTTTCTGCCATTTTCTATCATTAAGGACGCCAGTGGTAGTTCCTGTTAGTGAAGGGCAACCTGGGCCTTAGGGATCAAGAGAGGATTGTCAGTATGAACTCTTGTTCTATTTACTTAAAGTGGAGGACTTTAATTAAACACTGTTCACAACTCAGTGTTATGTTAGCAAGCCTTGAGGAGTTCAAGACTGATCGTGCTGATACTCAGAAATTGTCTGTAGAAAACAGCCTTATGTTCTTGCCAAACAAAATCTTTTTAAAATAAAGTTGGGGAGTTCCTCTTGTGGCTCAGCAGTAATGAATCTGACTAGTATCCACAAGGATGCAGGTTCGATCCTTGGCCTCACTCAGTAGGTTAAGGATCCAGTGTTGCCATGAACTGTGGCATAGGTTACAGAATGCGGCTCAGATCCTGTGGTGCAATGGCTATAGCATAAGCCAGCAGCTGTAACTCCGATTCAGCCACTGGCCTGGGAACTTCCATATACTGCAGGTGTGGCCTTAAAAAACAAAAAATAAAAATAAAAAAATAAAGTTGGATTAGAAATCAAAACTAACCCCACAATAAAGTATGCATTGTCTGTTCTTTTATGCTTTGCACTTTATAGATAAGATTTTTAGTGAATAACTGGAAACTTGGTGCAAAAGATTATTTTTTTTAAAACAATGTCTAAAACAACTTTTAACAGTCATTCTTTTTGGAGTTATAACTTAATTTCCACCTCATTAATTCTTTTTTCTTTAAACTTGAGAATTAAGTGTCTGAGAGATTTATTTCATTTCCCAAATAATTATTCTGCAATTTAATCAGTTGCCATTATGGAGTATTTGGAATACAGAAAAGCACACAGGTAAAATAAAAGCATTCATGATTCCCTAGCACAGAGATAACTATTATTTAAATTTGGCTTATCTACTTCCATTGTTTTCCTTCTCTTTCTGCATAATTATACATATATTTTAAATTAAATTGGGATCATACTGTTTTTTCCACTTAACAATAGAATTAAATCATTTTACGATATCATTAAATATTTTTCTGCAACAGAATTTTTAATGCTTATGTTGTATTCCATTATGTGAATGCACCCTTATACTTTCACTTTTTTTCCTATGGTTAAGACGCTTAGCTGGCTTCCTGTTTTTTGCTGCCACCATAATGTGATCATCTTTGATATTTTTGTGGCATTAGTTGATGCATGTAATTGGAATTACAGTTTTCTTTTAAACCCCAGTGGGGACATGAGACTATATAAATGTTTCTTTTTTTCAACTCGACACATAAATATGAAATAATTCTATTTTTTGTTATCTTTCCTTAAAATAGTACTTTGGTAACCAGTTAGTTAATTGAGCTTGGTTGGCTTTCATTGTTCCCTGTATAAAATGTTTTGCTAAATGATCCCAAATGTTAAATAAAAACTGATTAACAAATAGATGCCTAAATATTATCAGATGTCTTCAGAAGGTCTGTATATAATTAGAGGAAATAAATCTTACACTGTTAGTGACAGTTGGGTAAAAACAAATTATGATCATCAAGGGCATTTCATTGTAAGACAACTCAATAAACAATCTGTGATAAAATATAAAAATCACCAAAAATCTAGTATATCTTATATCTTATTTTGGATCTGGTAATAAATATATGATACTTGTGGTTGCTGCAAAATTTGTATCCATTAAATATCATTAAGGAAGCATGATATTTTTTAAAAAAAATTATTTTGTTAATCTATAAAATTGGAATATGGACATCTCAGTTTTCTAGATTTTACCTTTCCTGTATATCGAAGAGATGAATATGTCTGTGTTGAAATTGCTTCAAATTAGAGTCCTGTAAACAGCTTATTTGCTGTGTTCTTATTGGACTCATTTCATGGATTTTCATGGACAAAGTAGGTAAGTGAAATGAAACTGGGCTTGATTTTTTTCATTGATATTATTTATAATATAACATTGAATTATTTTCACTTATTTTGTATATTTTAAACTAAGGCCATCAGCCCCTCTAAATACATGGAAGATTTTTTGTGAATGTTTTAATTGGTAGCATTATGACAATTTTGTAAGTATCCGTGTTTGTGATTATTTTCTTTAAATCACATTATGGCGTCTGGGAAGCAAATCTCTTGCGTGTACTTTTTTGCTCTAAGGAAGAGGAAACCCATGGTTCTGACTTGTTTCATTACAGTACATTTTCTTGCCAGCATCTTGATGGATAGAATCACAGTATCCAGATGAAAGAACCAGAGCTGTCAGAGGTGCTGCATGAGAGTTACACCGGCCTAGGTTCCCTTACAGCTAGGCAAGTCAGTTTCTTTTTCCTCCTCTCCCTCATTATCATTTCTCTCCAATCCCCTTCTTTTGTATCCAGCCCCAGAGAAGACAGGACCAGTATCTATCAGACCAAGTATTAGCCACTTACATAGTAAATAGCCCATGTTCTGTGTCTTTGTTTCTGTTTACCTTTCCTCTAACTGTAGAAGAGTGAAGTTTTCTGGTTTCAGTGGAGTGCTAAGTTAAGAACCTCAGATTTAGTGGGTTGGAGTAGAGCACAGAAGAGGAAACAACAATTATGATGTTCTAATGTCATTAACCTAACTTGGATAAGGAAGCCTTCCATAGTCTTCCCGTCATAATACCTTAGCTAATAATAGCGATCACACTGCCTTGCCTTACTTTGTTGGCACATTGTTTCTGTCATTGGCTTTGTGTGGCCACCTCAGACTCAAGACCAGGAGTCCAGACTTCCCTGGGTTCTCTGGCCAAATGTCGTTGTTATACCATCCCAATATTACACTGTTACTATGATTTTAATAATTATTGCTCAAACAGTTTTTATTTATCTTAGAAAACACATGAAAGCAAATACACGAAACAGATGAAGACCATCCAGATCTCAACACTGTTAGCATCTTATTGTTATGTTCTCCAAGTTTTTCTTATCACAGTATTTTAAGTTCCAGTGATTTCTTGCTTCAGAGAGCAAAGTGTTGGCCTCCCTTTTTGCACAACCCACATCTCTCCCAGCCTGCAGGCCTCTTTATGACAAAGGAGTGGAGTATTTCAGATCTGCAACAGCTGGGCTTGGAAAGCAGCTCTCCGTCCTTATGTGTTCCGTGTGTAGGGCAAGGATGGCGGTGGGCATCTGCGCATCTAAGTTATAGTCATTGAAAACACTTGGGCATTTTAGAAAAAAGCATGTAAATGAAATACCAAAATGCAGTTATAGAAGCAGAAAGCTGAAGCTCATTATGTCCACATCTTTGGTTAACTTGGGTCTGAAAAAAACATATGAAATGTGAAAAAAATCATTTGTTTCCTATTCAAACCTTGCCATTCCTTTGTTTTATTTTCTTTAGTATATTCAATTTAGCCATGTTCTGCTTACTAAATTAAGTCAGATTTATGTATGGACTCTATGCTTAAACTTATTTTTTATGAGTCACAAAGTTTGAAATGAGAAACTTAATTCCCTGGACACGGTACTCAATTTTTTTCTTTTAAACCAAGATAACTCTAGGCGTGTGAGGCCTAAATAGTAGCTGAATTTCACTTCGGGGCATCCTGCACTTGAGACTTTAAGACCTCGTGTTCAGTCAGATTCCTCACTGGCTCTGCTGGAGCCCCTCCTCTGACAACCACAGTGACCACAAATCCGTCCCTCCTCCTACTTGGCTCCTATTGCCCTCAGAATACAGTTCCCAGTGCCCACCATGGTTTACAAAGCTCCGTGTGAGTCAGCCCTGCCAGCTCTACAGCCCAGCTCGTGCCCATATATCTATCTGGTTTAATCTGGTCAGTGTCCTCCCTCCTCTCCTCCTGGAATGTGGGAGCATATCCCCATCCTCAGACCTTTGCCTGGCCTGTTCTTTCTGCTCTAAACTCTTCACCTTTAATGTTTTTCTTTTTTCTACTCACTCTTCAGTAATCAACCTAAATGTAATTATGCAGAGAGCTTTCCACAAACCCCTAAGACCTGTTGAAGGCAAGGGTACATTGCTGGTTATGACTTCTGAAATCATACTCCTTGTTTAATTCAGTAGTTGTATAGGTATTCAGTTTTTTTGTTTGTTTGTTTTTTTGTCTTTTTGCCTTTATGTAGAGCCGCACCCGCGGCATAAGGAGGTTCCCAGGCTAGGGGTCTAACAGGAGCTGTAGCTGCTGGCCTTCGCCACAGCCACAGAAACGCGGGATCCGAGCCGCGTCTGCAACCTACACCACAGCTCCCGGCAACGCTGGATCCTTAACCCACTGAGCGAGGCCAGGGATCGAACTCGCAACCTCATGGTTCTTAGTTGGATTCGTTAACCACTGAGCCATGAAGGGAACTCCAGGTATTCAGTTCTGTTACAGTTATTCACTATTCCCTAACAAACCAACCCCTGAGGGTAGTGGTTTTAAATAGCAGTTTATTCTTATTTCTCCTGGTTCTCTGTGTTCACTGGGCTCAGCTGGGTGGTCATGCTTGGAATATATCATGAAGATGCACACACTGGGGGCTGGAGCCATCTGAAGATTCAGCTGTGTTAGACATCCCAGAGGGCTTCTGCACACGTCTGGCACCTCATTGCTCCTTAACCTTTTTCTTTTTCTTTCTCTCCACATCACATCTCATCTCTGCATATGGCTTGGCCTTTCATGGTGACCTCAGAATGATCATGTGTGGTGACTGGCTTCCAAGAGGTGAGGAAGGGAAGCTGCCAGGGCAGGACTGGTACTGTGTCACTTCTGCTATATTCTGTTAAAGAAGTCACAGGTCCTGTTCTGATTTAAAGAGGGTGGAGAATCAGACCCTGTTTTTTTAATGTGAGAGAAGCAGAATCACATGGTATACATGGTGGAAGATACTACATCACCTTCTTTGGAAACTGCTCCGTCTCCACTGCTCAACTATCATTCATGAAGTCAAGGTCCATGTCTTACACTGTATTGGCACATATTAGGTATAGAAATGGTATTTTTAATTAAATAAATAATAATTCCAGTGAGAAGTCTTGGACAAATAAAAGATCAGGCCAGGAAACACATGTAAGTGATCTGGATCTCTTGCCTTTTTCTGGCGTTAAAACTCCATCCTCTACCTGTCCCACCCTTATTATCTTTTAGAATTTGTCTACATCCAGCAGTCTTTTCTTTCACACATTTGCTCCTCATGCAGTACTTGCTTGAGCAACTGTATGGTAGTTATTTTCCTCATGCAGCACTTGCTTGAGCAACTGTATGGTAGTTATTTCCTCTCCTCATCTGTTCCCCCAGTGAGATTTCATGAGGCCGTGCATTATGTTCTTCAGGGTGCTTAGCTCAGTGTTAGGAAAGACGAGGTGGGAGGTAAGAACCTGGGTCATTTACAAGTCTACCTGGGTTAGAATTCTAGCTGTCTTCCTCTTAGCTCTATGACCTTGGCAAGTGACTTAACTCCTCTAAGACTCATTTCTTTTTCCTGCCAGTAAAGTGGACATATTAATAGAAACAATAACACAGTGCAGTTATGAGTATTAAATGGCATAGTTAGACATAGAAAGCTCTTAGCAGATACTCTTTGTTATTATGTATGCCCAGTAACTCTTGATTGTCATGTTATACTGATACAGTCATCACTAGGTAGGAATTTTTATGTATAAATAAACATTTTAGAATTTCTGAATACCCCTTTTCACAACATCCTACCCTATGCCTGTTCAAAGTAAAATTACAGTTTAAGTTTTAAGACATCATCCTTTTACTAAAACTTGATTTGAAAAATCTATCATCCCAGACCTTTCCATTTGTTTTTTGGGTTTTTTTTCCCATGTTATCAGAGGGCAGTCGTGCCACTTTTTCCTGACTTCACTTGTCAGAGTTGTTCCATTGAGATCTTAAGCAGGTATGATAGACAGTTTGATCCAGCCCTTTGCACTTGGGAAGAAAATTGTGAGAAACTGAAAAACTTCATAATCCTCAGTGTTTGAGAGTAGAAAAATATATCAGAGCTATTATTTTGATTTGCAAAGTTTGAGATTCTGGCTAGTATAGCAACACTTAGATTTCAGAGAGTAATTATGTAACTAAGTGTATTCACACCATTGCCCTCAAGATATAAGAGAAAATGTTTTGGAGAACATTTTGAAATTCTCCAGATGGCTTTGCAGGCCAGAGGTCATTAATTAGTAAGAAGAAAGGTCCTTATCTCTGAATTCAGATCATTGTGGATGTTCCCTTTCTTAATTCTTAAAAACAAGAATTCCTACTTTTCAGAATCCTGACTTATATCTAAAGGTATAATGGGCTAGGTTTAATACACCTTTCTCCTTGGGGAAAGATAGTTAAGAATTTATGTTGAAAAGGAAACTTTCTGCTGCCTCCTTTTTGTAAGCAGTAAAGCATGTTTTGTTCCTTTATCTTGGATGTTCCACTGGGAAATATTTCATACCTGATCGTCTTTAAGTTTCCTGATTGTAATCAGTCCATTCTGCCATTATCATACTTGGCTTGCACTGTGGCTGAGCCATCAGTGTTTCACCAAAACCTGAGACTTTCTTCCTGGAGATCAGTGTGTCTAATCTTAAAGGGAAAACAGGAGAACAAGGCACAGGTTTTTCCACGTAGAAATCAATAGCAACAAACTTCAGTGCCATTTCATCTCTCCAGATGCCATCTTGATAGGGCTACTGCTTTTCCATGTTAGCAGTAGCACAACATCAGATTAAGAGTCTCTCACAAGAGAGTGGTATAAATTGAGACTTTATTTTTACTGCCTAAAAGCTACAAAGTTAGATACATGGAGACAATCATTCATGTTCAGATCAATGTTCTAGCAATTCCTTTGGATTACTTGGTAAATTAATGTCCATTTATTAAATCCACATTTTCAAAAAATAGATGAGAAACACTGACTAGTATTTAAATTCATTTGTTACATCAGTATACTTAAGGAGGAATACAGTATCAGGATCATGTGTGTTATTAGGAGTATTAGTCGCTGAGAAAATGCACTGGGGATTCCTAAGGCTGCATCCTAATTCTTACTCTAATGTAATTACCTGTGTACTATTAGGTCCTTGTTTTTCAAACTTGAGTCAGTCCCCCAAACACCTGGAGGGTTTGGTAAAATGCAGCTTGCTGGGTGTCCTTTTGGATCATTTTCTTTAGTGGCCAGTGTTAAGAGGACAATAAAACAGGATGAGGTGGATGTGAGTATGTTGGTTCAGGGTCCCAGACCAACAGAATTCCTATGCAAGGATTTTATTTGGGGCAGTGCCTTTGATAGAAAATGGGAAGGAAGCCAAGAGATGCCAAGAGGGCCCTCAGATTGCGATTCAGGTCTGACCCTGAGTGAGGAAGAGAGGGAAGGAGGGCTGGGTGGGGAAGTGCAGTGGGAGGTAGGTAGGCAAGGCTGTAGGGGGTCCTGGAGTCAAAGTCATTCCATGGAGAGAGGTGCCCTATCTCCTGGAAATGTGCCTGCCTTACTCTTCCTCCAGGCCTAATTGTTGGCTGGTAGCAGACATCGGGAGATGGGGTCTTGGCACCAATAGTCCTTGTAGTTGCAGGTCCGAGGTGCATTCTCATGGCCTCACCAGCCAGCAATTGCTTCAGTTGGAGTGACCAGGGAGGGCCTCTCCCTGGGAGGCTATATGAGCTAAGACCTAGTCAACACCAGGGAATGAACCTATGCTGACCTGGGGTTAAGTGGGAAGAGAAGGGGATGCAGCATAGAGCCTGGAAGGCAAGAAACAACTCACAGTGTTTCAGAGGCAGAGAGAGGGGAACTGAGTAGAAAGAGAGTTAGGCGGCGGCCAGTTCAGGGAGGACTTATGGACCAAATTGAGAACTTTAAATTTTTCTAAGAGAATAGAAGGCCTCTCAAAGTCTTTAAGCACCAGAATGATGAGGTCTGAGTCAAAGAGAGAGATAAGCATTGCGAAAAGAAAAGAGAGGCTGGGGGAGACTAGTTAGGGCTCTAGTTAGCATTGTTCTAGGCAACCCAAAACTATCTTTTGAATAGTTTTTGCTTTTTGAAAAATTATGCCTTTCAGTTACTTCCTTTTTCTCCATGCATTTAAGATCTTGAAAATATGGTGGGCAATCTACTTATATTTAGGGAAAAAACTGCAGGCTCCTTGCTCCCACTCCCCGTCATGTATTGCAGGCCATCTTTTCTGTCAAGCCGAGCTTCCAATTCATCCTGGTAGATCTCACTCATCACCTAACCTGTTGCCCTACTCTGTGCCCCTTTGGTTTTTGACACCAGTTGGTGCAGGCAGCCTCACATTTTCTTTCAAAGACTTTTACCATCACATTGAAACCAGCTGAGATACTTGTTCACCCATCTCCTTTCTCTTTCAATATATTGCCTCAGAATTTACATGCAGTACCACCCTCAGGGCAAACTGAAGCAGAACACTGGTTCGTATATGGAGACAACATTTAGAGCAAAACAAAGGAGTAGGATTTGACTAAGAAGAATAATTTCTCCTATTGTTCTTATGCTGTCCTCCACCCCCAGTTCCTTTTTACCCTTAGAAGACCAGTGTGTGCTGAAAGTGGAAATATGTGTTTTACTTTGGGGGGCAGAGGGTGGCTAGACTTCTGCTCCATCTCTGAGCAGTCTGGTCTGCCTGGACCTAGCGAGATCTTTGACGTTTGACACTGGCTTTTATTCTGTGCCTTTTGGCTGTGTTTTCAGCAGCCACAGTTAGTAAAGAGTAAATCCTAGCTATGATGCTTGAAATTTGGAACTATGCTTCTTGGAGTGGGGGATGTCCCATTTCAGAGGAATGCCAGCTGCAAAAGTGCTGTTCCCTGGAAGGGTATATGCGCACACTGTAAAATTTCACTCCTGCAAGGACTTCTTACCTTCTTTCAGTTGTGAATTTTTCTTTTCTTTCAGCACATGGGGAGCTCTCACCAGCCAGGAGAAGTTGGTGCTTAGGCTTTAAGTAAAGTGCTGATTGCCCTGTCAGAGCTCTGAGGAACTGGGAACTTCCAAGATTGATTCTTGACAGAGTAATTAGAAAACTGTCACTTTCAGTAACCATTTGAGCACCCTCTAAAGGAATGGACCCAGGCCAGACCTCTGCTGTCCAAATCTGGAGGATAAATGTTCAGGAAGACAAAACATAGTGTGTCACGGGAGAAAACTGCCTCAGATATGCAGGAAGGGATGGCCCTCCACCTCTTCAGCAATGACACCCAGTTGTCTGGGTGTTCCCTGACCTTCTATCGACACTGCTGCTATTTTAATACCCGCTTGAGATTATTTCTCTCTCTGTCAGTTGTTTGTCTTGGAGTGATGTGTGTAGTCAGCTGGTGAGGCAGCATTCCTTTTGACCTTTCGAATGGGTGACACTTTCTTTCTCCTCATTTCAAGATGGCTTCTGGCCCTTGAGTCACCTCACAGTTCCAAAACCGGGGTCTCTTCCAGACAATCTCAGTCACTTGATCAGGACAATATTTTCCAGTCTTATACTATCTCAAGTGTAGTAGGACACCAACATGTACTCAGGAGGGAGACAGGAAAAGGGTGGCCTCACAGATAAGTTAATTGCTTCAAGAAAAGATAAAAAAATTAATGTATGTATTCTCATTTGATAGAGAAATGTAAATTAGGGAACTTAAGCATTTATAGCAAATTAGATAGAGGTAAAGGAAAATATCTCTTATTTTACATCCTTTCTCAGAAATGTTTTCTTTTTTAAATAAATTTTGGAAAGAAAATAATTTTACGTGTACATCTGTATGTGTGTACAGGTATTTCTAACACTTCCTGGATACCAGAGTTTCTTGGGGCAGATTTGAGAAATGCTGACATCAGCCATCATTACCCTGTCTCCCTTTAATAAGCACAGTAGCAGCAATGATAACTATGAGGAATTTACATTGCTCTGTGTGAAGCAATGTGCAAAATACTTTCTATGTGTTAAACTATTTCTATTTTAAAAATTGGGAAGTTTTCACTGGTATGCTTTGGTAAGTAGGTTTAGAAAGAGGACTGTAATTAACTCACCCATCAGTTGTCTTTAATCAAAGCAGTAAAAGAGCAGAAGCCACTGGAGCATGCCCTAGAGCTTACCTCTTAGGACTTGTTTTTGTCATTGTTCGAGACCATTGAGTCAGAGACTCAGAAACATGTTGTCAGGCAAACAACCTTACCTTCCATCGCTGGCTTGTCATAGACTGTATCATCTGTTCTAAGTACCTTAGTGTCACAACTTTTCCTGCAAATCTCCCCCCATTGCGTGAACTGGAGGTCATCTACCAAATTACCAGATCTCAACTAGGATTTATATCATTCCTGCCACCCGTCAGGCATTTGGCAACATCTGGGGACATTGTGCCAATAATTGGGGTGGGTGTGCTACTGACATCTAGTGGGGAAGGGTCAGGAGTGTTACTAAACATCTTGCAGTGCATGGGACGGTCCCCACAACAAGGGACTGGCCCAAAATGTCGATAGTAATGAAACTGAGAAACCTTGTACTAGATGGAAGATCCTTTTGTCTGATTTGTCGTTGTCTTCTCAGAGTCTGATACATAGTATGTGATTAAAAACATCTTGAAATGAATACACAAATCCCTTCCTTCTCAGGATGCCATTTTCCTTTGTGCTTCTTCTATTATAGTTATATGGAAATCTAATTACATTTTATGTTTTTACTTCCCAGACTACCAGAGTCGCTTAATGTATACTCTTCACTTAGATTTTAAGCAGATTTATGGAGTTGGCAAAAGAAAATGAGAAACGAGTTGGTTTCAATGCATTGTTAATGCTCAAAACCTTGAGACTTGTTTGGGGTTTTAAGCTCAGCTACACCTTGAGTAATTTGTTATTGGTCACATTTCTGTTTTCTTTATCTCGCTCCTTAAAAGGGAAACATAAAAATGCGTTTTCTTAAAAGACTCTTAAAAGAAAGCGGAGTCTTTCTTACGGAATTTTTCAGTCATGCACATGTGGAATGTCTTTCAGCAGCAAAGGTGAGACTCATCAATGTGCTGGGTCGCTGAATGCATAGGGGTCTTGGACAGAGTGGACTTGAGTCCTGGCCCCATAGCTTAGAGTCTGTAGGCAACTTATTTAACCTGTCTCTCTTCATGTCCCCGTCCCCATCTATAAATCTCCTAAATCAGAAAAACCACAGAGAATGCTTACCAGAATGTTCACATTGGTTATATTAGCCTTGATTGGTGCTATATGGGGGTGATTCTCCTTTCTTCTTTTCTGTATTGTTTTATTTTTTCCTTCTCAGTGGACATGTATTATTTTTACTCAAGTGGGAATCACTAATAATGCAGAGTCAGGATGAGAAGCCAGATTTACTCTCTCCTTCTCTGGGCTCATTAAGAGACAGTGGATTAAAAAAACATCATTTTTTTGTAGTGGTTATTGATGTCTTTTTTATTTCTTAGATACATTTTTATAACGGTTTTTATTTTTTACATTATAGCTGGTTTACAGTGTTCTGTCAACTTCCTACTGTACAGCAGGGTGATCAAGTCACACATACATGTATACATTCTTTTTTCTCACATTATCATGCTCCATCATAAGTGACTAGATATAGTTCCCAGTGTTATTCAGCAGGATCTCATTGCTTATCCATTCAAGAGTCAATAGTTTGCATCTGTTAACCCCAAATTCCTATTTCATCCCACTCTCTCGCCCTCCCCCTTGGCAACCACAAGTCTGTTCTCTATATCCATGATTATCTTTTCTGTGGAAAGGTTCATTTGTGCCATATATTAGTTTCCAGATATAAGTAATATTATATGATATTTGTCTTTTTCTTTCTGACTTACTTCACTTAGTATGAGAGTCTCTAGTTCCATCCATGTTGCTGCATATGGCATTATTTTGTTCTTTTTTATGTTGAGTAGTATTCCATTGTAAATATATATAGCACATCTTAATCCAGTCATCTGTTGATGGACATTTAGGTTCTGTCCA
Source organism: Catagonus wagneri (assembly GCA_004024745.2). Taxonomy (NCBI): domain Eukaryota; kingdom Metazoa; phylum Chordata; class Mammalia; order Artiodactyla; family Tayassuidae; genus Catagonus; species Catagonus wagneri. The sequence goes on along the minus strand of PVHT021183699.1, from coordinate 50,122,852 downwards.
TGTCTTGGCTATTGTGCATAGTGCTGCAATGAGCATGCGGGCACATGTGTCTTTTTCAAGGAAAGTTTGTCTGGATATATGCCCAAAAGTGAGATTGCTGGGTCATATTGTAGTTCTATGTATAGTTTTCTAAGGTACCTCCATACTGTTTTCCAGAGAGGTTGTACCAATTTACATTCCCACGAACGGTGCAGGCTGGTTCCCTTTGCTCCACACCCACTCCAGCATTTATTTGTGGACTTACTGATGATGGCCATTCTGACTGGTGTGAGGTGGTACCTCATAGTAGTTTTGCTTTGCAAAACTAATCAGTGATGCTGAGCATTTTTTTCATGTGCTTGTGGGCCATATGTATATCTTCTTTGGAGAAATGTCTATTTAGGTCTTTTGCCCATTTTTCAGTTGGGTTCTTAGGTTTTTTGTTGTTGAATTGTATAAATTATTTGCATATTTTACAGATTAAGCCCTTGTCAGTTGCATCATCTGAAACTGTTTTCTTCCATTCTGTAAGTTGTCTTTTGTTTCTTTTTTTTTTTTTATGGTTTCCTTTGCTGTGCCACTGGTTTATTTTTGCTTTTATTTCTGTTACTTTGGGAGACTGACCTGAGAAAACATTTGTAAGGTTGATGTTGGATAATGTCTTGCCAATGTTTTCTTCCAGGAGTTTAATAGTGTCTTGTCTTATATTTAAGTCTTTAAGCCATTTTGAGTTTATTTTGGTGTGGGGATGTGTTCCGGTTTCATTGATTTACATGCAGCTGTCCAGTTTTCTCAGCACCACTTGCTGAAAAGAATATCTTTTTTCCATTTTATATTCTTGCTTCCTTTGTTGAAGATTAATTGTCCATAGGTGTGTGAGTTTATTTCTGGGTTCTTGATTCTGTTGCATTGGTCTGTCTGTCTGCTTTGGTATCAATACCACACTGTCTTGATTACTGTGGTTTTGTAATATTTGCCTGAGTTATACCTCCTGCTTGGTTTTTGTTCCTCGGGATTGCTTTGGCAATTCTGGGTCTTTTGTGGTTCCGTATAAATTTTTGGGCTTTTTCTAATTCTGTGAAAAATGTCATGGGTAATTTGATAGGGATTGCATTGAATCTATAGATTGCTTTGCATAGTTTGGCCATTTTTATAATATTAATTTTTCCAGCCCAGGAGCGTGGGATATCTTTCCATTTCTTTGTATCTTCTTTGATTTCCTTGATTAATGTTTTATAGTCCTCAGCATATACGTCTTTCACCTCATTGGTCAGATTTATTCCTAGGTATTTGATTTTTGGGGGTGTGATTTTAAAGGATATTGTATTTTTGTATTCGTTTTCTAATATTTCATTGTTAGTATACAGAAATGTGACTGATTTATGAATGTTAACCTTATATCCTGCTACTTTGCTGAATATGTTGATCAGTTCAAATAGGTTTTGGGTTGAGTCCTTAGGGTTTTCTATGTATAGAATCATGTTATCTGCATACAATGATAGTTTTACTCCTTCTCTTCTAATTTGGATACCTTTTATTTCTTTTGTTTGTCTGATTACTGTGGCTAGCACTTCCAATACTATGTTGAGTAACAGTGGTGAGAGTGGGCATCCTTGTCTTGTTCCAGATTTTAGTGGGGAGGCTTTCAGCTTTTCTGCATTGAGTATTATGTTTTTTGTGGGTTTGTCATAAGTGGCTTTTATTATGTTAAGGTATGTTCCTTCTATACCCTCTTTGGTAAGAGTTTTTATCATGAATGCATGTTGGACTTTATCAAATGCTTCTTCTGCGTCTTTGAGATGATCATGTGGTTTTTGACTTTTGTTAATGTGGTGTATGACATTGATTGATTTGTGTATGTTGAACCATCTTTGTGAACCCAGGATGAATCCCACTTGGTTGTGGTGTATGATCTTTTTCAGATGTTGCTGGATTTGGTTGGCTAAAGTTTTGTTGAAAAATTTTACGTCCATATTCATCAAAGACATTGGCCTATAGTTTTCTTTTTTAGTGGTATCTTTGGTTTTTATTGGGGTGATGGTTGCATCATGGAATGCCTTTGGGAGTGTTCCTTCTTCTTCAATCTTTTGGAAAGGTTTAAGAAGGATGGGTATAAGTTCCTCTTTGTATGTTTGGTAGAATTTGCCTGTGAAGCCATCTGGACCCGGACTTTTTTTTGTAGAGAGTGTTTTTATTACCTGTTTACTTTCATTTCTAGTGATTGGTCTGTTTATTTGATCTGTTTCTTCTTAATTCAGTTTTTGCAGGCTGTAAATCTCTAGAAAGTTGTCTGTTTCTTCTAGGTTGTCAAATTTGTTGACATGCAATTGTTCATAGTTTTTGATTTTTCGTATTTCTGCAGTATCTATTGTGATTTCTCCTTGTTCACTTCTTATTTTATTTATTTGGGTTTTTTCTCTCCTCTTCTTGGTGAATCTGGCCAGAGGTTTGTTAATTTTCTTTATCTTTTCAAAGAACCAGCTCTTGGTCTTATTGATTTTTTTCTATTGGTTTTTGAATCTCTATTTTATTGATTTCCTCTTTGACCTTTATGATTTTCTTCTTTCAGCTGACTTTAGGTTTTGTTTGTTCTTTTTCTAATTCATTTAGGTGGTGGGTTAAGTTGTCGATTTAAGATTTTTCTTCTTTTTTGAGGAAGCCCTCTTATGCTATGAATTTCCCTCTGAGCACTGCTTTTGCCACACCCCATAGATTTTGAGTGGTTGTGTCTTCATTATCATTTGTCTAAAGGTGTTTTTCAGTTTTCTCTTTGATTCCTCATTGACCCACTGGTTTTTTAGTAGCATGTTGTTTAGTATCCATGTAGTGTGTTTTTTTCTCATTTCTTTACTTGTGGTTGATTTTGTTTCATGCCATTGTGGTTAGAGAAAATACTTGAAATAATTTCTATACTCTTAAATTTGTTGAGGTTAGCTTTGTGCCCCAGTATGTGATCAGTCCTTCAGAATGTTCCATGTGTACTTGAGGAGAGTATCTATTCTGATTTTTTTAGATGTAATGTCCTGAAAATGTCAATTATGTCTAACTTTTCTAATGTGTCATTTAGGATCTCTGTTGCCTTATTGATTTTATGTCTAGAGGATCTGTCCCTTGATGTGAGTGGGGTGTTAAAGTCTCCTACTATTATCGTATCCCCATCAATTTCTCCTTTTATGTCTGTTAGAATTGGTTGTATGTGTCTGGGTGCTCCTATTAGGGGCATATATATTGACGATTGTAATATTCTCTTCTTGAATGGATCCTTTTACCATTAAATAGTGTCCTACTTTGTCTTTCTTTATGGCCTTAGTTTTAAAGTCTATTTTGTCTGATATGAGTATTCCAGCTCCTGTTTTCCTGTCTTGTCTATTGGGATGAATTATCTTTTCCCATCCCCTCACTTTCAATCTCTATGTGTCCTTTGCCCTAAGGTGAGTCTCTTGTAGACAGGAGATTGTAGGTTTTTGCTTTTTTTAATCCAGTCTGCCCCTCTGTGTCTTTTGATTGGAGCATTCAGTCCATTGACATTTAAGGTAAAAAAAAAATTTTTTTACAAACAATGTACTGCCATTGCTTTGAAATCACAGTAAATTATAATTATAGTAAACCAAAACCCTACAATTATTTGAACTTCAGTTTCCTTAACTGTAAAATGGGAATATCAATGACCTGATCAGGTGATAAATAATACAATTATACCATTGTGATCAGGAGATTACTGGTGGTATTGTAGTTCTTTCTCTTCCCAATTATGTATAAGCTTAGAAAAGTCACTTCGCAGCTCTGAAGTCAGTGTCTTCCCAGTAAAATGGAGTTACATGAATGCCCTTGTAAAATTAATACGAAGATTGGTTCAAATAAGGTATCGCATCACCTGACCAAGAACGTGGTGTTCAATAACTTGTACATATTACTACTTTCTTACATTAGTCTAAATTATTTTTGTTTTCATTGGTACTATCATGTGATTATTGTGTAAACAAAATTATAACTTTTATCTTGAAGTTCTTCAGATTTAATTTATTACTATTCATTATTAGCTATGCTACTATCACTGGAAATTCTAAGACCTCAGTCAAGGGTAATTTACTCCCAAGACATTAAATGATATAAGGCAAAGACTATGGGATATTAAATAGCAATTTGTTTTTTCTTCTTTAGTAACAGCATCTCAACAGAATGTCAATCAATTCTGTGTTATTTTTCAGCCTCCCTTTCAGTTAGGTAGAATTGGGGGACTTTTTTCTGGCCATTGAGATATAAACCAAGGTATAGTGTTTGGCTTTCTGGTAAGGCTATTTTTAATGAGCTAGAAAAATTGAGAAAGAAGCCTTTTGCTTTTTCCCTATCTTCCTTGACACTTAGAATGCCTTTGTAATGGCAGGAGATCAAGGAGCACTCTTGGATTAAGAGATAACCTTCATATGATAGCTTTGCATGATAAAAGCGGAAGATCAAGGAGGTATGTGTCCCTGACTGACTTTATGTAGTGTGAGACCATCCTGGCCTACCCTCTGTAATTCTTTTTTATGAGAGAATAATTGCTAATATGTTTAAGTCCCTATATTTCTTTGTTATTGACTGATCCAGTCTCCCTGCTGAGAGTTTTGGCATACCTCTTCTCATTTACCATGGAATACTTCCAATATTTTTGTTCGTCCCTGGCAAATTTCTCTTTCACTATAATGCAGATAAATATGTTGACTCAATTTTAAACTGAACCTTTGAACAAATCAACAGCAACAAAAAAAAACTCACATAGGAAGTGCAGAGACAAATGTATGTTGTTCCTTAACATGCATTTTAGGCTTATTTGGAAGATGAAGTAGTTGTAGAGATAGGAGTGGTTGGCCTGTGAAAGAGGTCTGCCACCTGCCTTCCATCAGCATACAGTTTCCCTCTCCAGTGGCTCATCTGATGGTGATGCTACTTTAGTGTCATTAGAAGTGTGTAGTGTTTGGTTTGCTGTTCAGTGTCGGGTTTTTCTAAAGGTGGTACCACTATTTCTATAAAGCTATTGTGTTTTCCTTCAAGTAGTGGTTGTAATGTGAATCTGGTGGCTTCTTCTTATACATTGACTAGAGAAAGGCCATGGAGAATATGTTTTTGTTACAGAAAACAAAGAACACTTAGTGTTTTTTCCTCTACTTAAATGTAGTTTGTTGAGCTGGTCATGTTAGCTTAAATAGTAAAAAAAGAGGAAACTAAAAATGCGGTAACTAATTCATATTAAAACACACATACAACACAGCTGCCCTTTGAATGGTTCACTGGCCACCAAGATCAGGTGCCTTCAGAATTAAGAGCATTTGGATAATTGACCTTCCATGTGAATAAATTAGAATAGATTAGATTTGTTTGGCCACATAACAGTTTAAATCTTGAAAAAGTCCCTTTCTCCTTCTCAGCTACTTTGTTGTGTTGAGTCTCAAAGGTGATTAGCCATGTATTTTTCATCTTGGAAGACTTCCTAATCACAAATTAGCAAACTAGAAAGGAATGGTAATACATGGACGTGCCATTTCTTTTTTAATTGAAGTACTCAAAGGACTATATGCTAGACTGAGTTGTTTAAAAACATTCCAGAAGGGCAGCATGCTTAGGATGTTTTAATCGGCATTGAACCTTCCCTTCCAGCCTGGTAGGGTTGTTACTGTGATTCTGATTGCTGGGGTAATTGGGATGTCATGTTCTTGGGGTATTTTTACCTCTGACTTCTGCTTAGTCAAGGATGCATGCTTATGCATGAGATGTGATGTGATGACGACCATGAAAACAGTGTTATTGTATGACTGCTTGAATGCTTTCTTTTTTGTGAAAGGTCTTTTTATTTCTAACTATAAAAATTATTTGTTCACAAATTAAAATTTTCACTGAATACATAAGCTTGTAAAGAAGAAAGGAAAATAAACTGATAAACTGGAATTATTCATGTCAGCATTAATATTTTGGTGTATGTTATCCCAGACTTTTTTTTTCATTTTAGTATTTCTCCCAAAACACTTTTTCCTCTCTAGCAAATATGTGAGTTTGCTTTTAAATATTCACAGCGGAAAGTCTTCAAGAAGCTTTCAAGTTTAGCTGTTTTGCTTGAGAATGAGAGAGAGAACAAGATCTATTTTTACTAATATATTTTACATTTTGCATTATTTATAGTCTCTTTAGAAGTTTGAAGTCAAAATTTCTTTTCTTACTGTTTTCTGTTCTTTCTTGTCTGATTACATTGATTTCACTTCCCTGTGTTTCTGGTGAAGCCTGCTGAGTTTGTTTTTTCCTAGGCCCTCACCTTCCATGGACAACACAACTCTGTTCCTCTTATCAGCTACGTCTCCCTCTGCTACCTATATTCGGTTTAGTGTTCCAGGAAACCTTTGAATGAGGGTTTATATTGGGACTGAGTAGACAAATGTCTCATTCAGTAACATTTAAGGAACATTGATTTCCTCCACAGAAGCACCTTTTTTCCTGTGGATTCTCTGTTATTCCCTCTGTAAGACCTGCCTGTATTATGACTGTGGCATGTGTTTCTACCCAATGAATTATTATTTTGATTGCTAATAAGGGCAGTGAGTTCTTTGTAGTTTCACTTAAGATACTCATACATAGAGGAGGTGTGACACAATTGCCAGACCAGATACCAGAAGCCCTACACTATACTTTGGTTTACATTTCTTGTCCCAGAAGGTAGTCATCTGATTCCGAGTTGAAAGGGAGGCTGAAAAATATCATAGAGTTGATATTCTCTTGAGATTCTGCAGCAAGAGAAGGAGTAAAGAATTAATGCTTGGTATCTCAATTCTTCTGCCTTATGTCAATTAAGGTCTTGGCAGTGAATGATCATTGATGAAAGTTTTATCACTTCCAGTGGTTTAATGGTGTACCTAAAAGTGATAACAGTGATAATAAGAACCTTAAATTTAAAGAGCACTGGATAAAACAGTGCCCCATATCCCACATATCCCTAGGGCAGAGTGAGAGTGCATGGTAAGGACTTGGAACATTGTGATAGTCTCACTGGGATTGGAACACTAGGCAGGAGGATAGAAATGGAAAGGCTCACCCTTTTTGGTACACATATTTAGAAATCTTCAGCCCTTATTTGTTCACTTTCTTTGCCACATTCCCCAATAAGATTTCTATATCATCAGTGTTTTCTTTCACCCTATACCTATAGCACATTATAGTGTTTTGATTAGAGTGATTATTGCTAACACTGAGAATTATAAAGTAGAAGTCATTTAAATTAGAAAAATTAATTTCTTCATACTATCTCCATCAAAAGTATTTTGTATTTTCAGTATGTATTAGCTTAAAACATTGCATTTTTAAGAGCAGGAAGAAATAAGAATCCCCTGTTTTCCTCCAATTTTGATTCTGGAAAATAGGCTCCCTTTTCAGACAGGGTTTTTGTTTGTTTGTTTGTTTGTCTTTTTGCCTGTATCTAGAGCCGTGCCTGCGGCACATGGAGGTTCCCAGGCTAGGGGTCTAACAGGAGCTGTAGCTGCCAGCCTTCGCCACAGCCACAGCAACGCGGGATCCGAGCCACGTCTGCAACCTACACCTCAGCTCACGGCAACGCTGGATCCTTAACCCACTGAGCAAGGCCAGGGATCGAACCCGCAACCTCATGGTTCTTAGTCGGATTTGTTAACCACTGAGCCATGAAGGGAACTCCTAGAGAGGGGTTTTAAAATGAATTGGTTAGGCAGTTGTGAATGATGCTTATAATGCCTAATGCTCCGGATCCCAAGTATATGTCATGTGCAAAATAATGGCTAACCTGCAGAAGGATGGAGCACAAACCCTCTGCTTACTGCAAGGATGGGGGGAGGGGGTGAGCTAGATATCTCCACTGTGTCCTTTTTACTTTAATCCACAGTTTCAAGTCACAGTTAAAAATATTTTATATAAGTCAGAGACAAATGGAATAAGATATATAAAGAAGTATAAAATGGGGAATAAGTAGATGTTAAAGATTGAACATAGACCCTAAGAACCACATACAATGTGTGAACTTCAGTGGATCCTGATTTGGGTATGTGTGGCTATGAGACATTCTTGGGTTAGTTGGGAAATTTTTACTATGGACTGAATATTAGATAATAGTAGGCAATTGTTCATTTTCCTAGGAGTTATAATAATATTGTGATTGTGTAGTAGAATGTCCTTATCTTAGGAAATGCATCCCAAAGTATTTGGGCAAATTGTAAGTTACTTTGAAGTGGTTCAACATAACTTGTATATATATGGAAGAGAGAGATATAAAGCAAATATGGCAAAATATTAAAAACTATTAAATGTAGGTAGAGGTATTCTATACAATTATCTCAACCTTTCTGTAGTTGTCTGTATTTTTAAGGGGTTTTGTCCTTCAAAAGATGAAAAAGCATTGTTTAGTAAGCAGCAACACAACCACAGCCTGTTGCTCATGATGCTCTCCACTTCCAAAGCTTGCATTTGATTATCATTTATTAAAAATCTGCTCTATATTCCAGGTACTCTTCCAAGTGTTGAGTTATATAAATAAGATGTTATCCGTATACTTCAAGAGTTTTTAATTTAGTATATTTCTCCTGCTGCTTTTATTTAGTTCTAAGCCAAATTCTTATAAAATCATGGGAATTAAAATTAAAATTTGCATCTGCTTAGGCCTAAGAATTTTTTAAGCAATGTATGTTAATTTAAGGCTGTTGGCAGTCAGCCTTGTAACATCACATTTTCTTAAGTTTTGTGTCAGAACAATAGGCAGTAACAGATTTGCCTTTTTGGCAGTTTTAAGGTGTTTAAACATAAAAATATCACATTGACAACTTTGGGGGTTCACATAAGTACATGGTGGCATCCTGGATATATTTGGATATATCTGCAATATTTACCATTAGAGTTGTGTTTGAACTGGAAAGTCCCATTTGTGGGCTACGTGCATGTAACCAGTGAACACGTTTTTGAGAGTCAGACCTTCCTAAAAGCCATGTAGATGATAATGGATCCTCCATCAAGGAATATTAAGAGGTTTCCCACTATGTGAAAAGGACTGTGTTGAAAGATATTTTTTCCTACTTTCTAATTTTTATCCAGGTAACTAGAAAAGCAAACAAACAAAAATCCAAAAGAAAAAAATCCCTCTCACTCTGAACATGTTCTTGGCATTATCCCTTTGAATAAGAAAATATTCACATAACTCAAATATCACAGCATTTGAAATCCAGTATAGCAGCCCTTGCTGATCATCTCCAAGGTAAAGAGAAATATGCTAAGGACGAAGGGCAATGCAGAAGAAATAAATGAAGGATTTTAAGATTATAGACCTAAATGAGAAGGTCTACTCTAGACCTTCTTCTTTGATTCCCTTTGAGAAGGAAATAATACTAGAGGCTTCCTTTAAAACACATTAGATCATGCAGTTACAAATACAACTGATTTGGCTAAAAGAGCTTTACACATATCCACCAGATCTGCAAAATTAAAACAGTATTCATGTAAAATGAGTAGAATTTCAGCTGCTGAATGACAGCTAGATGAATTTATTAGATATTATCTCTGAGACACAGAAGGATCTTGGGGTGGATTTAGTAGCCTTTACTTGATAGAGACTATATATTTGAATGGAGGGGGGGATGAGAAGAAAAGAGGGAAGAGGGTAGAACAGAAGGAGGACAGCTGGGTAAAGTAGAAGTGAAATTATTTAGTTAACTTGATAAGCAGCTTGTGATCATTAATTTAGAGACTTAATGAAAGTTACCTGTTTTCTCCATGTAAGAAAGAATTGGACAAACTAGTAGAATAAACAGCATTTTTAATTTGTTAAGAGAACTGTTGAGAAGCCTGTTAAGCAACAGAGACATACCCATTTTGATAAAATCAATGTGTTAACTACAAATCAGTCTCATCTTTGTAAAAGCAGAGCCAAAAGTTTAGAAAATATTCCAATAGGTATAATTCACGGCCATACATGGAATATATGAGCCTCATGAACTTTTAAAATATTTTTATGATTCATGCTGCTGATTAGTGTGTATTTCGTTCATTCCCCAAGTTCATAAAAAGGGATGGGGATTCCCTATAGGCAACATATGAAGTGGGGGAAAAGAATTGTAGGGGTTCTTAAACTTGGTTGTATTAGAAGCACCTGGGTAGGTACTTTTGGTTTGGTTTTGAGTTTGTTTTCTTTATGGAGGAGGGGAATTTCCAGAGCTTCTTTTCTGATTGCTGTGGAGTGAGACTAGTCAAAGTATATTTCCAAGTTCCCAGGCGATTCCAAAGGGTGAAGAATAAAGAGTCAATTGACCTGGCTTCGATACCAGACACTGACATTTCTTTTTTTCTGTGACCTTGAGCAACTCATTTACTTACCCTCATCCCCATTTTCAGAATCCTCATCCTTTCAGTAACAGAGTTGGGGTATACCAATAGTGCTAAGTATTTAGGAATTTTGTGAGCAGATTGTTAAACTATTGGTAACTTGAAATTGTCCATGGTGGGATTATTTGTACCATGGAAACTGGGATTTATGCCTCTATCCCAGAGCCTATTTCATTTATTAAAACATTTGAGCACTTGTCACTGAAGAAGTGACATTTGAATTGTGTCTAAATGAATGAGTATGGTTGGATAAAGGAAGTATAGGGAATGCATTCATCTAGCTGAAACCACAGTTTGAAGAGCATGGAATTATGAACCATGTTAGAAGAAACATACCTGGGAAAAGAATACTGCTGTAAAGACGATACAGTGAGTAGGATGGTTCCATTATTGAACCTGGAGTCAGACAAATGTGGGTCAGATTTTAAAATTTTTTCTGCTACCATTTGCATACTATAATTTGACAGTAGTGGAATACCTTCCTCTTAGAGCTGTTTTGTAGGACTGAGAAATAAACAAGTGGAATTCCTAGGATAGGACCTTAGCATATACTTAGCATACAATGAAAACTAGCTGCTGGAGTTGCCATCATGTCAGGGGGTGAATTAGGGTCAGGCCAGGAATGGTCTCTTTTTTTCTTTTGTTTTGTTGGATGTACCCATGGCATGCATAAATTCCCAGGCCAGGAATCAGACCTGTGCCATAGCAGCAGCTCAAGCCACTGTAGACAACACCAGACCCTTTACCTGCTGAGCCACCAGGGAATTCCAGGAATGGTCTTATATGTTATACTTAAAGTTCAGTCCTGTGAGTAAAAGAGATTGTAGATAGTTTATTCAGTCCAATTGCACGCTTGTGTGCTAGAGAATAGTTAGAGTTAAGGAAGACACATGAAGATGGGTCAGATACTTTAAGAACCCATCCCCATGAGCAAGGGAGTTATGACATGATAATGTTATCTTTTAGAACCATGTTTCCAAAATTGTGGAATACACATGTATTTCAATTTGTTCTTTAAATAAAGGGACCCATTTTGTAAGTATTCTTCTGCAACTTGATTTCTCACCTAGTAAGAGATCTTAGCATTTATGTTAATATACATGAAGCTGCTTCATTCCTTTTATTACCAAGTCCCATTAGGATGGATATTAAGTTGTCCCTGGGGTTTTTTTGGGGGGAGGGGGTTTCTTCAGTGACCATCATTAGTATGTGCCTTTATGAACATTTTTGTGTATTTTTCATAAATTGTTAGAAATAAATTGCTAAAACAATGTATGGCTATTTTAACTTTACCTGCTTTTTAAAGTCTTAGGTTTTTATGAACTTTCTTTTCCATTGGCAAATATGTTGATTTAGAATATAGTTTATTGCTGATCTAAAAAGCCTATGGTGGGACTCAGAGTTTCCTCTTAGAGTAGCTTGCTCATATCTGCTGTCTGCACACCATTACAGTCTGTTTCCCTTCCTTCCCCCAACCACATTTCCCGCCTCTCCCCACTTACGGATTGTGAGTGCATTCAAACCAGAGGTGGTGGTTTTTGTAGCTAACTCTGTCTGTCCCAGAATCTGCCATGTAATAATTAATTATTCAGCAAATATTTAGAAAAATATTCTTATAAAATTGTATCATATATTTTTTATATTCAGACAGTTGCTCCTCTGTAATGACCTGATAACACTTCCTCTCATTGTTGCAGTTCAACTTTATAGTGAATTTTGATTTTAATTACAGTATTTTACGGTATTTCTAGTATTATTACATTTGGAATATGAGGTAAAATCCTAGAAGAGAGTAAGTAAAATGCTTTCTAAAAATTAATTCCGTTTTATAGAGCTTGAATTTTAGCTTGTTATCTAGTTGAGAATGATTCCTGTTAACATATGCGTCTTGAGAATACACATTAAATAAAACTAGTGAACCAAAATAAAGTGTACTTTCATGAGCTAATTGCTAGTGACTATTTTTTTTGTTTTGTTTTTTTCTTTTCGTTAATTACTTAATGAATTCTATTACATTTATAGGTGTACAACAATCATCACAACCAAATTTTACAGCATTTCCATCCCAAACCGTCAGTGCATCCCCCCAACCCCCAACCTGTCTCATTTGAAAACCATAAGTTTTTCAAAGTCTGTGAGTCAGTATCTGTTCTGCAAAGAAGTTCCTTCTGTCCTTTTTTAGATTGTACATGTAAGTGATAGCATTTGACGTTAGTGTCTCATTGTCTGACTGACTTCGCTAGTGACAATTTTTAAAAACTTGTTTTAAAAACTAATGTTGATCTTTATATTTTAACTGTTTTCTTCCTCAAACTCAGATGATCATTGAAAAATTTGCATCTTATTAAAAACCATTATTGGAAGTCTGTAATTAATAAATATGTGCTTTTAATAGCTCACAGTTGTGAATAGTTAAAATGAATAGTGACTTCTTATATCTATAAAGTGAAACACCTTTTTAATAACCAACATGCTTTGAATAGCTGGCATTGTTTTACCTAAAGAGACCTGCATGTGTGTATGCACCAGATAGATCTCATTATTATTTATGTTGTGACTGTTTTATAACGAGAAAGAATACATATTCTGTAGTTGTATTTTTATTTTATCTGAATTAGGACTGGGAAATGATTAATTACAGGGCAATATTTCTTGTCAAGTTGTGAATAAATATGTTTAGCATTAGTATAACTGTTTCCAAACAAGAAAACCTATACTGCCTGCCAAGCAGTTGATTAAAAAATGCATTCAATTCATCACATAGTCTCTGTAGGAAAGATCTTTACATTTGTGTGGCTTGACATTTAGTAATTAAATCTCTTTAAACATTTTAATTAGGCTGAAGGCCACCCAAAGCCTTTGCTCTTATCTTGAAAACACTTTCAGCTATAATAGGCATAAAACTGTAGGGCAGCCATGGTCACTTTCACAAGAATCTTACATCTAGAACAGTGCTTCTCAAACTCCCTTGCACATAAATATTGACTTAAAAGCTTATTAGAATACAGATCTTTGAGGCCCACCTTTATAGAAATTCCATTTCAGGAGTTCCTGTCGTGGCTCAGCAGAAACTAGGAACCATGAGGTTGCGGGTTCCATCCCTGGCATCGCTCAGTGTGCTAACAATCTGGCGTTACCGTGAGCTGTGGTGTAGGTTGCAGACACAGCTCGGATCTGGTGTTGCTGTGGCTCTGGCGTAGGCCCGCAGCAACAGCTCTGATCAGACCCCTAGCCTGGGAACCTCCATATGCTGCAAGTGCAGCCCTAAACACACACACACACAGAAATTCCATTTCAGTATTCTGGGTTGGGGTCGTCCTCAGGGTCTCTAGGCCTATTTGCACTCAGGCTGCTGGTCCAGGGATAATACTTTGGGAACCACTCTAGGAACTTCCATTGTGATTTGAAAGTGGACAAATTGATTAATCTTCTATAATGACTTTTATAGCAAACTTTTAAAAAGAGCCTCCCATTTGGCAGGTATTTCAGACATGTCAGAATTAGATACTCTTGAGTAATAAAATGAGAAAATTGTTTTATGGAAGATTTGTGAGGAAGAGCAGAAGCAAACAGTATGGTTGCTCCTACGTTTCTCTTTTTATTGAGAGCAGGGGGAAATATTCTGAAAATTAGTCTTAGTTTCTTTCATGCCTTTTCCAACTTCCCTAAAAGCAAGTATATTGAAGTGATGGAGAGCTTGAACTCTGCCACTTCTAGCTGTGTCACCTTGGGTAAATTACTTTGTGTTAGTTATCTATTGCTTTGTAACAAGATATCCTCAAAGTTAGCAGTTTAAAACAATATTTATTATCATTTTCATTTCCAAGGGTTGGGAATACAAAAGCACATTAGTTGGGTTTTTCTGCCCCAGGATTTCTCTTGAGATTGCAGTCAAGTTGTTGATCAAGGTTGTATTCTCTAAAGTATTGTATAGTGTGTTCTTTGAAGCTCACGCCTATGCATATTTGCAGGAAGCTTCATTTGCTTTTGCCTTATGAGCCTCTCCATAGGCTGCTTATGACTTAACAAGAGAATACATACAAGACAGACTCCATAGTCTTTTTTATAACCTATTTAAATTTAAAAATCAAATTAGCTTTATTTACTAATTCATAAATCAGACAGCATCCCATCTAGCTATAGAAAGAAACTCCAAGGAACTATACAAAACAGAAGGTTTATATTTTGAATGTGTGGCTCAGGACTGGAGAGATGACAACCATGGACATCAGAAAAATTTTAGGAGTCCCTTGACACATCAGCAGTTTTGTTCTGGTTACCCTTGCCTTGTGTCCTTCTTTGCGTGAATGCAAAGTTCCCCAAGCTTGAAGCTATTAACTAGAGACCGGGAAATGGGGTCTCCAGCATCATGAACAAATCAGAATATTTTTTGATGGTGAATCCAGCAGTCTGAAAGGTTATCCCTCTAAGAATGGCCTAGGAGATAACAGGCAATTGTGCTATCTTTCCAGTCCAATACCAGAGTAATGGAAAGAGAAAAAAGTTTTTATGTTTGGTTAAAGTATGAAGTCTTGATCCAGAATACATGGAGAAAGCAATCTAGCTTGATGTCAGCCGCTTCTTTTTGTTAATTCGATTTGGAGAGCGTTTGTACAAGACCAGATGTCAGGTGGTATATTCTTCAGTTGTGAGTTGTTTATACAGAGTTCAGGTCCTTGAAGTTTGCTTTCTGGGTAGTGAGAGGGGCTTGGTATCATCCTTTCCAAGGAGGTCCAAAGGCTCTGTTTTTAGTGGTTCCAAATCAGAAGGATGGGAGAAAATCGGACGTGCTAGTTTGGAGAGTTGTAGGCAGACATTTGATGAAACTAGAAGAATTCAGAATCCAGTCAAGTTTACAGATATATAACAAAACCTCAAAGAAAATTAAAAAAACTTTACTGTCTACAGAGATGCTGTCATTTTTCTTTTATAATCACTCCATTTTACCAAAGGTAATCACAGTAAAACTAATTTGGTTTCATTAAATTTGGTCTGATTATTTCCATAAGGGCAGCAAGAATAGCGATTGACTGCATCACGTCTTTTTAAGATTGCTTGGCTGGGACTTCCTACTGTGGTGAAACAGGATCAGCGGTATCTTGGGAGCAGTGGGACATGGATTCAATCCCTAGCCCAGCCCAGTGGGTTAGGGATCCAGCCTTGCCACAGCTGAAGCTTAGGTCGCAACTGTAGCTCAGATCTGATTCCTGGCCTAGGAACTCCATTTGTCACAGGGCGGCCAAAAAAAAAAAAAAAAGAGAGAGAGATTCTTGGCTGGAACACTGTAGGCAAGGTAGCAATCATATTTTTTCTAGGGACTTTATTGGCTCTGTAATGTCAACCTTAATTCCTTAAAACTACTTGGTCCTGAGTCTGTTCACACAAAGCTTCACTAATAAAGGCAGTGTTTCCAATTGTGTCCTTTTACAAGGAAAGTAAATCTTTACTGAATTTGTGTAAATAACTAATGCCATGAAAAGAATACTCAAGAGTTTCCAAATTCTGGAGAGATAAGTAGGAAGAAAAAGCAAATATGTCATCTTTGTTTACAAAGATACACTTTACAAATTGTTTTAAGTTATAGATTGCTTAAAAGAAAAGATTTTCTTAAATCTGGAAAAACATTAAGGAACCAGCAGTGTTTCAAACAAGAAGTCATTAAATTATGGAGTTACCGTCATGGCTCAGTGAAAGCGAATCTGAGTAGTATCCATGAGGACACAGGTTCTATCCCTGGCCTTGCTCAGTGGGTTAAGGATACTGTGTTGCTGTGAGCTGTGGTGCAGGTCACAGACACGGCTTGGATCTGGTGTTGCTGTGGCTGTGACATGGGCCAGCAGCTACAGCTCTGATTCGAACTCTAGCCTGGGAACCTCTCCATATGCCAGGGTGCAGCCCTAAAAGACAAAAATAAAAAAATAAAAAGACAAAAAATTTTTTGGATATTTCTTTAACACACAACATTTGAAATGATAACTGAAATTCCGATGGTAACATAATACCAGGAGATACCTCACTTTAGGAATTTTTGTTCAGTTTTTAGAATACTTATATACCTATACTAATATAGTATAAAGAAGGCTTACTATTATTATATTGATTCCCATGTAATTTAGCATATCAAACTTAATTAATTTAACATTTCTGTTTTTATAAGGAGAGAGAACAAATTTTTTGAAATGTTCCAGGAGTCTTATAGGAAATCCCAAAGTTAGTTCTCAGTCACAGAGACATTATTTCAATTTGATTTTGGAAAGCTTATAAAACATGAACTTTGAGAAGTTCCCATCATGGCTCAGTGGTTAATGAACCTGACTAGGATGCTTTAGGAAGCAGATTAAATCCCTGGCCTCACTCCGTGGGTCAAGGATCCGGTGTTGCTGTGAGCTGTGGTGTAGGTCGCACACACTGTTTGAATCTGGTGTTGGTATAGGCTGGCAGCTGCAGCTCTGATTGGACCCCTAGACTGGGAACCTCCATATGCCTCGGATGAGGCCCGGAAAAGAAAAAAAAAAATGAACTTTGAAACACTTAGTCAAGTAGGATCACAGGTCATTGTGAAATATACTTAGTTATCCATTTAACCACAGTGACATTTAAAGAACTGCAAGACAAGTACAGTTAAAAAAAAAAAAAGTATTTTTAAAAGTTTTTTTTTTAGTAGACAAAAGGCATCTTTATTAAGCAATTACCTGATAAGATACAGGAGTTTATTTTCATAAGACATGAAATCCTTGTTTTCTAAGCAAATTACTTAAAAGGTAAAGAAAAACCTTTCAAAATGTCTATTAAGAGCAGACCAATAGTTTGATAAAACTTTGTTCTTTTAACAGAGAACCAAATTCTAATTTTGCACCAGCTCACTTTTGACATTAAAACTCATCATTTTTTTTTACTTAGATAAATTCTTTCCAATCTTAGCCAGCTTGAACATGTGTTAAGATCCTTTCTGAAGATTCCTCTCACAAATCTTGTATGTGATTTTGTTTTATGGTTTTACTTTTTGCTCTTTTGAGATAACCGGTAACTTTTTGACAAAACTACATTTTTTTCCTGAAAAAAAAGCATCTTAATGTCATAGCTTCTTTTACTGAAAAAATACATCCCACTTTTGCTGAACATTTGAAGATGGTTCCCTTATTATTTTGCATACAGTATTTCCCCACACATACATATACAAATACAATACACATACACACATATACACTCACACATATATATATATTTATACATATATACACACATGCATGAATATACATATATGTCATATATGTATATAAATATATTTAACTCTAAAAATGTTATCCCCCCCACCTTGTTTTGTCTTTTCTAGGGCCATACCTACAGCATATGGAGGTTCCCAGGCTAGGGGTCTAATTGGAGTTGTAGCTGCTGGCCTATACTACAGCCATAGCAATGTGGGATCCGAGCCGCATCTGCGACCTACACCACAGCTCATGGCAATGGTTGATCCTTAACCCACTGAGGGAGACTAGGGATCAAACCCACAACCTCATGGTTCCTAGTCGGACTCCATAACCACTGAGCCACAACGGGAACTCCTTATTTTCCCTTAAATTGTAAACTTTTTACTCTCAGCATCCTATAGCTTAACAAATTTATTAATCTTTTTTGTAATTTCTAGAAACAGATAATTCCTCACAGTAAAATTTTCAATTTGGCATAATACCTATCTACTGATAAACCCAAATATCTTTGTTCTGTAAAATGAATCTGAAAATGGATTAAACCTATGTTCCAGGAATTAATGTTTCAATATTTTATTACATATGGAAATAATCTGGATATTCAGTGAATTTAACTTAACTCATTGTTTAACTTAGCTTTGCAAAACTTGAAGGTTTCAGGTTACCAGAATGGTTTGGGGAAATTTTAAAAGTTCACTGAAAAACTTTTTGTGCTGTTTACATCTATTTAATTTACTTGTTCTTAGCAAAGACTATCACAAAAACTTCATTAGACATTATAAAATGTCTTTACAATTTAATTTTTTTTGGTTGACAAATTTTATAACATGAGCTTATTTGACTAATAATCCCAGGTTGAATAAAATTTTACATTTAATGCTTATAACTATAAAGACATGCCTATATTAATTAAACCAACAACCTTAAACTGCCTTTCTACCAAATATTTTTTCAAGTCACGTAGACCTGAAATTCATTTGTGTTAATTTGTGTTATATTTCTGAGAATTTACTTTATATAAGTGCCTAGTTTATTGAATCCAAGTAAACAGAGCCCTTTACAAATTAATTTCAACAGTACCACCTGGAGGTAGAAAATACCATACATCTACACCAAATATATGTAGACACACATAAATAAACAGACACAGAAACCTTATAGTTTTGTTCTAAAATTTTATTCATGTTGTAAAACTCACTAGTTATATAAAAGAACAGTTGGGATAAATTAAATTTATCTATTCAGATGGCTAAAACTTTTTAGAAAATACTTAAGATTTGTGTTTGTCCTTGACAAGTAATCTTAATGCAGTTCTTCCAAGAGGTTTGGAATTCCTATGGCCAGAAAACTTATAATTCTTGCTAGCCTTTTGAGATAAATAGGGATGGTTTCAAGATTGCTAAAAAAAGGAATAGTTGGAATTTGAACTGCTTCTTAAGCTGTATTTCTAGTTTTGTGAAGATTTGCAAGGTAAGGACATTTGCTCTCAATTCTTCAAAGAACTGTGTTGTAGCCTGGATGATAAAGGACTGACATACCCTTCTTCCTTTGTTGTAATGTTTTCCTTTGCCTCTGGATACATTTAGCTTAGAGAAAAAGACCTATAAAAATTTCCTCTTAGACTCTAGGTATCAGTTTCCAATTTGGCCAAATTTCTGATCAGAGAGTTAGTAAATTCTTTCAGATATCTTGTGTCATTGTCAGGTTTTAGATAAGACAAACAGTAAATACTTCTGGCAGTATTAAACAGCCCCATGGACCTCAGAGATGTGCAAAAATTATTACATTCCCAAGATCTAGAGTAACTCTTAGCAATAGCCAAAGGAAAACTGACAGCCTGCATCTCCCAGGTAGACAGAAAGCCAGGGTAAGTTCTTACTGGGCACAAAATGACATAAGCCTGAAGGCAACGGCTGTTCCTGGGAGGCAAAGGATCAGTGATCTATGGGTCTGGATTTGGAAAAGAAGCAACAACATGAAATTTTATTTTCCTCCCTTGACCAGGCACTATAAACAGAAACCTAAGGGGCTAACTCTGGCAAGAATTTTCACCCTTGGCTATCTTCTGCCTGTTTTCCTAGAATACCCTCTGTGGGCTCCAGTATCTACCAGAATTTGACAAGATTTTTCATTAATTTTAGTTTCTCTTAGCTGTTTAAAGGAATGATGTAGTAGTTTACCAGAATAACAGAGTTTTTGTCAGCTCTGAGAGGGACCTGTACAGACACCTCCTTTAAAAGTAGAACAGGGTTGTCTCTCAGGCCATTAAATTGGTGGACTTTCATTTATGGTTGTGTAGTCTTTTCAGAGTAGAAAAACAATTCAGACAGGTTATTACTTGAATGAGTACTCAAGTAAAGGAAGATAGAGGGTAGCAGTAGGAGTTATGAGAGTCCTTTGTTTTTGGTACCTGTAAATATCTAATTTTTCATTAGCCTTTTGCACCAAATCTTTTCAATGAAGCTGTTTTGGGATTTTGAAGTCTTTTGGAGTCTTCTGCACACCACATAAAATAGATAATCCCATTCTGTTTGTTTCTTTGGCAGCACTTGTTTTCAAGTGCACTTCTTAAATGATCTTATCTAATTGAGATGTTCCTCATAATGTAATTCTAGGTTGTTTTTAGGACTATTTTGCCATTTTTGTAGATGTCTATAGCATGAAATAAGTAGATGTGCCAGAAATTGTCCCACTTACCTCTAAGATTTTAAATATATTATTGTTATTATTGTTTTTATTTTAGCTAAGTCTTTGGGTCTCTGAAAGCCAAATTAATACCTAGAAAGGATGCACTGATAGGTTGGGAACAGTGTGATGTTTCACAGTGTACCTTGTTGCACAGAAATTTTCTTGAGATTGATAGGTAACTTACTATTAATCTAACCCATTCTGTGACCGACTTAGCCTAAAATGGGCGTCCTTGGGTTAAGATTCCCGTTAGCAATAACCTTTACTTTAAACAAAATTTTATTCATCCAAAGCTTTGCACTGGACTCAGTCCAGCTTAAAATGGACCCAGTTTAATCAGATCCAATTCAGCTTCAGCCAGTAGTCACCAGCAGTTTCCAGTGTGTAGTCTGAAGATTGTGAAAATGATTGAACCAGCAGACCTCAACACATGACTGCAGACTGGGGGCTCCACATAAATGGGGAATTGCAAACTACCACTAACAGTTCTCACATGGATCTTAATTTGAAATCAAAGACTGGGGGTTTCCAATCAAATGGGGCCCTGTGAAAAGCCAATTAGAGTGAGAGCTCAATGCAGAGAGACCAGAGCTCAGAACTGAGAGGAAGTTACCCATGGTGCTCAGTAACAGTGAGAAAGACAGTGAACTCAATGGATATACAGGGCAACACACCAGTGTTTCTCATCCTCTTTTGCCATTGGGAGTTTGGTTAAAAGCCCAGAACTGCCACCAGATTTGTTAAACAACAAAATGCAGCTGAGTAAATTTAAAGATCAACTTGGCTTTATTCAACAATTTTTGAATTGGGTAGCATCTCATCTCACAAATAGAAAGAAGCTCCAAGGGACTATACAAGAGGGAAGGCTTTTATAGACAGAAGGGCACAGGCACAAGGGGGAAAAAAAAAGCAAGTTATCATCTCTTTCTTTGGGGAGTGGAGGGGCGTCTATCAGGTGGATGACCTTACTATTACTGATCAGGAAATTCTAGACTGATTGATTAAGACTACATTATGGGGAGAGTCTAAAACTGCTGTTAGGTTAGGTATTTAGTCTTGGTTTGCTGATATGGAACTTAACATAAGTGACTCTATTCTGGGCCTGTTGTTTCTTATTACAGACCTAATCTCAAAAGTGACACTTAGGTTAACTAGAAGCTAGTCACTAAGTCCTGCCCATATTCAAGTGAAGAAGTGAGTTCCATATCTTTTGAAGAGAATATCAAATTAATTTTGAATATATTCTTAAAACCATCACACTACATTGGTATCAGTTTTCTCATCCATAAAGTGGAAAAGTGAGATTTGATAGGAGGTCAGTAATGGTATTTTGATGATGGTAATCATCATCATCAGCGTCCTCAATATTTCTTAAGAACTTTACACCCTACCGAAGTATCTTTTTTTTTTCGTCTTTTTTGCCTTATCTAGGGCTGCACCCGCGGCATATGGAGATTCCCAGGCTAGTCTAACAGGAGCTGTAGCTGCCAACCTACACCGCAGCCACAGCAACATTGTATCCGAGCCGCATCTGCAACCTATACCACAGCTCACGGCAACACCAGATCCTTAACCCACTGAGCAAGGCCAGGGATCGAACCCGCAATCTCATGATTCCTAGTAGGATTCGTTAACCACTGAGCCGCGACGGGAACTCCCCAACCAAAGTATCTTTTTTTTTTTTCATATTAACAATGAATTTTATTTCAGTTATAGGTATACAAAGATCGTAAGTCAGTTCGATAGATTTTGTGTCCCAAACCCACAGTGCATCCCCCCACCCCCCAGATTGTCTTATTTGACAAACCAAGGTTTTCCAAAATCTGTGAGTCATTGTCTGTTCTTCAAAGAAGTTCATTGTGTCTCTTTAGTTTCCACATGTAAGCGGTAGCATTGGGTGTTGCTGTCTAATTGTCTGACTGGTTCCACTTCATATGATAATTTGTAGGTTCATCCATGTTGCTATAAATGTTGTTATTCCGTTCCTTTTAATGGCTGAGTAATATTCCATTGTGTGTATGTACCATATCTTCCCTATCCACTCCTCTGTCGATGGGCATTTAGGTTGGTTCCATGACCTGGCTTCTTGCCTCTCTAGCTGCTTTAGATGTAAAGTTAGGTTGTTTATTTGAGCTTTTTCTTGTTTCCTGAGGTAGGCTTGTATTGCTATATACTTTCCTCTTAGCACTGCTTTGCTGCATCCCAGAGGTGTTGGAGTGTCGTGTCTTTGTTGTCATTTGCTTCTAGGTATTTTTTTAATTTCCTCTTTGATTTCTTCAGTGAGCCATTGGTTGTTTTCTTGTTTTTGTATCCATTCGGCTAGTCTGTGTCTTTTGGTTGGGGCATTCAGTCCATTAACATTTAAGGTAATTACTGATATATATGTTCTTATTGCCATTGTATTAACTGTTTGGGGTTTTTGTTGCTTTTTTTTTTTTTACCCTGAAGTTTTGAAAGAGGAGTCTATATACAAATGAGATTGTTTTAAGTTGTTGGTTTCTTAATTGCACGTGCGTCTCCAGTGACTTGCATTTGTGCTCTCTTCTCACGATTTCTGATTTTGGTAGCATAGTCGTGCATGGATGATTTAGTATCTTTATTGTATATATGCCTTTACTGGTGAGCCTTGTCATTTGTGGTGTTTTTGTTTCTGGTTGTGGCCTTTTCCTTTCTGACTAGAGAAGTTCCTTTAAGATTTGTTGTAAAGCTGGTTTAGTGTTGCAGAAATCTCTTAGCTTTTGCTTATCTGTAAAGGTTTTGATCTCTCCTTCAAATCTGAATGTGAGCCTTGCAGGGTAAAGCAATCTTGATTGGAAGTTTTTCCCTTTCATCACATTAAGTATATCATGCCACTCCCTTCTGGCCTGCAG
>PVHT021183699.1:50086179-50098745 GCA_004024745.2 Catagonus wagneri | reverse complement strand
CTGACTAGAGAAGTTCCTTTAAGATTTGTTGTAAAGCTGGTTTAGTGTTGCAGAAATCTCTTAGCTTTTGCTTATCTGTAAAGGTTTTGATCTCTCCTTCAAATCTGAATGTGAGCCTTGCAGGGTAAAGCAATCTTGATTGGAAGTTTTTCCCTTTCATCACATTAAGTATATCATGCCACTCCCTTCTGGCCTGCAGCTGAAAAATCTGCTGATAACGTTACTGGGGTTCCTTTGTATGTCATTTGTTTCATTTCCCTAGCTGCTTTCAATATTTTCTCTTTGTCTTTAATTTTGGTCATTTTGATTAATATGTGTCTCGGGGTGTTCCTCCGTGGGTTTATTTTATACAGTACTCATTGCGCTTCATGGATTTGAGTAAGTGGTTCCTTTCCCATATTAGGGAAGTTTTCGGTTAGTATCTCCTCGAATAATTTTTCTGTCCCCTTCTGTCTCTCTTCTCCCTCTGGCACCCCTATAATACAGATATTGGTGCGTTTAACATTATCCCAGAGTTCTCTGAGACTCTGCTCATTTCCTTTCAATCTTTTATCTCTTTTCTCGTCCGCATTAGTGATTTCCACTAATCTGTCTTCCACCTCACTGATTCGTTCTTCTGCCTCCTGTATTCTACTGTTGACTGCTTCTAAGAAATTTTTTATTTCAATGATTGTATTTTGCATCTCTTCTTGTTTAATTTTTACAGCTTGTATTTCTCTGCTCAGTGTTTCCTGTAAATGATCAGTCTTTGCCTCCAGTTTATTTCCAATGCCTTGCATCATCTTCAGCATCAACAGTCTAAAGTCTCTTTCTGAGAGGCTGATAATCTCCTCATCACTGAGCTGTTTTTCTGGGCTTTTCTCTTTCTCCCTTATCTGGGTTAGAGTTTTCTGTCTTTTCATTTTTATAGGTTTTTGGTGTGGTGACCTTTTTGCTCACAATAGAGTGGTAACCTCTCTTAGTCCTGGTGTTTGCCTCCCCTGTGACTAAAGCTGGTATGGAAAGGGTTTGCTATAGGCTTCCCAATGGGAGGGACTGATGCCTGCCCACTGGTAGGTGGGGTTGATTCCTCTCCCTCTGATGGGTGGGGCTTTGTCTCTGGATGAGATTAGAGGCTGGCTGTGTGCCTGAGGGGTCTTTAGGCAGTCTGTTTACTGATGGGTGGGGCTGAGATCCCACCTGGATTGTTGTTTGGCCTGGGGCTTCTCAGTGCTGATGCGGGGGACCAGATTTTTCCCAGAAATGGCCCCCTCCAGAGAAATGCAGGCTGATGAATGTTCCCAAGAGCTTCACCTCCAATGTCCTTCCCCCACAGCAAGCCACAGTCACCCCTGTTTTCCCAGGAGATCCTCCAAGAATTGCAGTCAGGTTCACCCGGATTCCTATGGAGACTGCTTTGCCCTGGGACCCAGTGCACGTGAAAGTCCGTGTGTGCCTTTCAAGGATGGGGTCTCTGTTTCCCTGAGTCCTGTGGAGCTCCTGCACACAAGCCCTGCTGGCCTTCAATGCCAGATTCTCCGGGAGCTCTTTCTCCCTGTGCCCGATACCCAGGCGTGGGGTTTTGACGTGGGGCTCAGAACTCTGAGTCCTGTAGCTGAGTCTCTGTGATGCAGTTACTTTCCAGTCTGTGGGGCTTCCCACTCAGGAGGTATGGGGTTGCTTCTATCGTGTAATTGCCCCTCCTGCCTCTTGATGTGGTCTCCTCTTTGTCTTCTGGAGCAGAGTATATTTTTTGGAAGTTTATAGTCCATTTGGTTGAAGGCTGCTCGGCATTTGTTTGTAGTTTTGCCTTTTTTGGGGAGAGAAGTTGAGCTTCAGTCCTTCTATTCCACCATCTTCCCAACCAAAGTACCTTGATGTGTGAAATTCTTCCCACCTAAATCTACACTTTATTGATTGTCAAATATCATAAAAACCTACATTTTAAATGAAAATATACTCTGAATTTAAAACTAGACTATATATAACTAAAGAAGTTTTAGATATTATTATGATTGTGGATAAGAACATTTGTATTAATTTGTACTGAAAGAAGATTAGAAGCATAAGTTGTGTCACCATATAGAGGTTATCCCTCTTAACACACAGCAATAGTGATCCTCTCAGGAAACTTAAAAATTATTCTACAGTTTGGTCCCATAATTCATCTGTGATTTTGTCTTATGGAAATTATGCCAAAATTTTTTATACAAAAGTATGTTTAGCACCAGATGGTATTTTTGGTTGGCAGCCTCTAAGATGGCCCTTAATAATTGGTCCCTATCTTCTTATGTTCACATTCCTGTATGATCCCCTCCTCTTGAAGGACTAGAATTAGTGACTCACTTGTAACAACTGGAAATGGAATAATAAGTTATAAAACACTGTGGCTTCTGCTTAGGGGTTGGCACTCTTTTTGCCTGTGGTAAGTATGATTTTAACTACACTTGAGCTCAACTCCTTTTTTTCTCACCCCAGAAACTTATGAGAAGGAGACATATGAAGTGATGATACACGGTGTCTTTAAGTGTTAGGACTGTGTGATTTGTTCTGCTTTTCTTTGTTTTTCTATTCCCTTTCAATATCATATATTATTTTACAATGGAGAAATGCTTAAGAAGAAAAAGGAAAGAGGGAAAACCAGAGGGGAAAAAAAACAAAGAACATGTAGGTTTAAACACATGCAACATTTAAGAAATATTTGTTTGAGGAGAAAAAGTTATAAATTTATGCATTTACACTTAAGTATATACAAGGAAAATATATAATTCAAGATTATATAATATTCAAAATTTGTCTAGTGATCATATATCACTTATAATAAGAAAGATAGTACAACATGAGATGTTTACAGAAAAATACTGGTAAATGTGTACCTAATACTCTCAGATGAATAGTACTATATAAATCCAGAATAATATTATTTATTGATGTTAATTTAGTCACAGCTTATTTTGAGTCCTATAGTAATTTCGGCAACAAATTACTGGTGCATCTTTGCTAGTTTATTTGCACACAGATCTCAATCCTTCAACCACTGAAGATTTTTGGATTGTTGATCTTGTTTGGCATCAAGATTTTGTAAACAGCATTCAGCGATGCTTTGCTATCCAACCTTTTTGTTATCATTTTACCTCCCATCTTCCAGTTCATTCTGTATCATGTCGATGCTTCCATAATGGCTGATTCCACTTCCTTTGGAGTCTGTTACAGATCACTGCAGTGTGGCTGTCCAGCCAAGATCTCCTGAACAGAAACATTAAATTACTTCAGATTGTTTGGGACTGGTTACCTTTTCTGCAGCAAGAACTGAAACAAAGCAAGGTTTTGTTTCTTTTCTTGTTCATTTGTCATTAGCAGTAGCATTGTGTTTGGAAAAATAGATTGTATTTTTCCACTTTTGAGCCCTTTGTTCTTAAAATTACCTGGAACACTTTGCTAAGATTGGAGTTCATTACATGCATTCACAACTAATGTTCATTCTTTGTATTTTATTTTCTGAAGTCGTCAAACCAAATGAAATAGTCTCCAAAGTACCAAATTTAAGGAATTCAGAGTTTTAAAAAATATATCTACCCTAGAACATATGCATCTCTCTGACAGCAAATATAATTTCAGGAGCCACTTTGGGAGATACCGTTTTTCATACACATGTTTCAGACAGTATTAGAGCTTCACCTCCATGCAAGTGGAAGAGAATATTAAACAATTTTAGTGGCCAGTGTAAAAATATCATTTGGCTGCAGTGTATTTGTTCCTAAGTTAATTTATTTAAGGGGGAAAAAGTAATAATTGAGAAGAACAAATAATGTTTCTAGTCTGTACTTAGTGTTTTAAAAAGTGAATGCTTTTAAAATGTATTTTCCTTAAAAAATACACCATAAAATAATTTTTTCTTTATTTTGGCTCTTTTCTATCCTGCAATCGTAGAGCCACATATGTGTGGACATAATAATAGACTAAAATAATGTGTATTCTTTTTAATCTATGGGATGATGCATGTAAATTCTCCCTAGTGAGTCTTGAGAGCTTCTTCAGTTTGAACTGTGTAGTAATTCTGCATTTTCATTTTCTCTGATTTAACTGATGTCTATAAATAAAGGCTGCAACTTACTTTAATAATAAAAAAACCATTATCACTGTGTGGCAGAGATAACGTATTATCATTACTACCATTAACAACTGTTGGTGTTAATAATACATATTTTCTTCTTCATATCAGAGCAACCTGCATTTGAAGCAAAGGATTGAGGTATATAGTCTTTTAAATTTATTCTCTTTAATGTTTTGTTCAAAACGAAAATAATTATTAAAAGATTCTAGAAACACATCGTTTGGTTCTCAGTGACTATTACAGGGAAGCAAATTGCACTCGTGCAAGTGTACTTGCAATTTGCTGAGAATTATATGGAATAGTGGTCCTCAAACCATCATCAGCGATAGCCATACCACCCAGTGGAGGAGAGAGATTACTGTAGTTTCCTACTCAAGCAAATGTTTAGAGATATTAGTGAGAGAAAAACCATTATAAGGCTGACCTTAAATCTTTTCTACTTCATTTAAAAACCCAAGTAAGAGTTCCCGTCATTGCTCAGCCAAAACGAATCTGACTAGGAACCATGAGGTTGCGGGTTCAATCCCTGGCCTTGCTCAGTGGGTTAAGGATCTGGCATTGCCTTGAACTATGGTGTAGGTCGCAGACTTGGCTTGATCTGGTGTTGCTGTGGCTGTGGCGTGGGCCAGCAGCTGTAGCTCCAATTGGACCCCTAGCCTGGGAACCTTCATATGCCATGGGTATGGCCCTAAAAAGACAAAAGACAAAAAATAAAAATAAAATTAAATTAAATAAAAAATAAAAACCCAAGTAGATCATTCATACATTTATATATTTAGCTGTGATCAGTTACTTGTAATGGACTCACTAAGAACTGACAGACCACACAAAGAAAGCACACTTGAAAACAGTAACATGAAATTAGACTTGGCCCAGCCCTTCCTGGAGATAGTTCTCTTGCCCATTTGTTTGGAATGGATAGAGGAAATAAATGAAGCCTTTGCAGCCTATCGTACCACATAGCATGCATATGCACATGTATACAAAAATTAGTGTATAAAAAACATTTTTTTTAAATGAAGTGTTTGCTTTGTATTCAGATTTGGCCACCACGAATTCTTTCCCCAGCCAGTATAAAATTTCACTGCTGACCTTCCCCATCTGCTATCCCAAGTGTTGAAAAATAATTTGGATATGTCTTTCAGTCTGGTGATCTACATGCAATTTTAAATTGAACTTATGTTAGCTATATCCTGTTTCATGATTCTAAAAGAAAACAGTAGTGATTATCGTCCTTTGCCTCTGTGTGGATGTGCTTTTTTGCTTTTCAAAGGGATTTTGAACTGATTATTTCATTTGATCAATTTGCCTGTGTAGTGGCTATTCTCACTTTAATGATTTGGGGATGCAAGATCAGCCCTCCTGAGACCCTTGTCTTCCCATACGTTTTATCAACCTCAAGATCTATGGTGGTGTCTTGGATTTACTTTCATTGATCAATTAGACAGACTTCTCATCAGTATGGAAAGGCTTTTCTTGACAGTTTTTTTTTTATGAATAGAAATTAAACTGATTATTAAACCAGCAAGTAGACAGTTTTTAAAAAAAGACATTTTGTAAATGCTTTTGTAGAGCTAGACTTAACTAAGCATCTCACTACAAATTACTTCCCTTTCCAATAAATACTGCTAATACGGACTACTATGACCCTGGTTTAGTCTTCATACCTTAAATTTAATTTATCCAATCTCTGGATTTAATTATTAATTCCCTGAGGAACTACTAGTCCCTCTCTTTCAGCAATTTGCTTGATCAGCTAAAGTGGGAGGCTTACTCTACCTTGCTACTCAGTCTCTATCTCACTTCTCGGTTTTCTTTAGGAAGAAATAGCCTTTCTTCCCCACAGCAACTAAAAGAGATAAAGGTCCTTCAACAGCTTGATCCCAGACCATGGTTTTCTCTGTTCTACAACTAGAAAAGATTTTTCTCCTCTTACTACCTATCCTCTACCCATCAGCTTTGTTATTATTGAGAGGGCATCATACCTCCCATCAGAAATGTCTTTTAATTGAATAAAATTGATAATTTTCAGCCAATTTCAATGGCAGAATTAGGTTACAGCTGGTAAATGGAATGAGAAAATAAACTTCAAGTAACATTCAAACTAAATATTTTTAAACTTCTCAAAAAGTATGTGGGGAAGCAATATGAAGTGATTTCTCTTTGAAGTCCACTTTAGGGTTTTTAATATGGTTAGAAAGTAAGGTTTTCTGTGGGTAGCTTTTGTAGAAATGCTGTTTTGAACATTTACTAGAGGTCATGGCTAGCAGTAATTCCCCCCACCCCAGAATTACAATGAAAAGGACAGTAGACAGACTGTTTCCAAATACAGAGGATTGTCCAGCCTGACAAAGCTGTTCAGCCTCAATTTTATTTCCTATCTATTCAAAGGATTTTAAGATAAGAAAATTTAGGAGATATCAGTCATTCCTTGCAAGTTAAGCCACCTTGTGTACTGAGCTACTGTTCCTTTTAGTACTCTGACTTTGGTGTTGTGAGAAGGGGCTTCATGGTGGAAGGGTTGCAAAAACAAGGTTCCATATCTTTCCTCAGATAAATTTGGAATAGGTAAATCATGTTGTGTAGCTGGAACATTCAGAGCTGACTGCAGAGTTTCCATCACAGTTGTTTGCCCAGATTTTGGTACTGTGTGAATTCATCTCTCAGGTTAGGCGTTGGTGATCATAAAATTAGTATTATCATCTATAGACATCTGAGATATGGCATTTAATAAGACCAATTGCTGTCCATAAGGAACTCTCAGCCACTAACTGTTTATTTATTGAAACAGGATTAATAAATCAGCAAAATAATGATTAACAATCCAGAGTTGCCAGATTTAACAGTAGAGGTACTGATGTCATCTGCCAAGGGTATAGCCGATTAGGTAGTCAGGCTCCTAGATGGTCTCCCATTGTTAAATCTGACCCCTGCTAGTGCACCTTTTGACAACTGAAGAATGCAGTTGGGACAAAGCGAGTCTGAGCAGACTATCTATCATTCCTTCGTGATATTCTTAAGGTCACGTGCCCTCGGCGTACCACTCAGGGAGAGCAAACTTGATCTCCAGTGCCCCACCAAGCCACCAGTTGCTGGCCTCTAAGTGATTATTGTTTTCTATGTTTAATTTCAGTTTGAAGGTTGAACTGACTTTTCCTAACTAGTTGGAAACTAGTCAGTTGACTGCATTAGTTTCAGGGATGTAATGTAACCAAAAAAATAGTGATGCCCAGTTGCTTCCTTAGTAGCAACGTATTTCTGAAATCAAGCATTTGTGTCCATGAACAATGAAGTCTGGGTCTTTAGCTGGTGACCTGGTTTCTATTGTTAACTCTCCTTTCAAGGGATGTTCCTCCTTGAAGTTATTTTAAAACCTGATCTTATAGCAAAGCTTCACTTGCACACATGAATTTGTGGACTATTTTGAAAGGAAAATATTTTTTGTTAAAAAGAAAAGAGCAACCCCTAGCCAGGGAACGTCCATATGCTGTAGGTGTGGCTCTAAAAAGACAAAAAAAAAAAGGGAATAAGAACATAAAGCACTTATCTATGATCAGAGTATTATTTAGAAAAAACTAGCCTTTGTCTCTGATGATACACAAAATATTTTTGTTCAGTCTTATAATAAGACTAAGCTGGAAAAGATCCGATTGTGAATTATATTTCTGATGTAGTTTATTATTTTTATATGTTTAAAGTAGGCAAAGGATTCTTGGTCAGGTAGATGTCTTCTGCATCTAATTTTTATTAACAGAAAGTGTTTTATTATTAAGCAATCAAGAATTTATAAATGAGACATTTCAATGCTGGAGAAAAGTTTGTTTCTTTGAATACATTAAGTATATTCATCCCAATCTTATTGCAGTAATTTTTTACTTGGCAAATCCTTTTTTTAGGTAATACAAAAGTAAATGTCAAATGGAGTTTGAAATGAGGAGTTACAACTGTTTGTACAAAAAGACATTAGCATTTTGAGAAATAATCAGAGTGATCTATCAGCCATCAAGTCCTTCCTTGTATCTTTGCTCTCTTTCTTTTTTTTTTTTTTTGTAATTGTATAAACCAATTTTTATGACCCCGGGTACTAATATGACATTGGGTTTTATAAGTAGCAAAATAATACTGGTGATAGGATTTTGCTGTTATTTTGTTTTGTTGCTTATTTTGTTTTTGTTTTTTAGCTTTGGGCAAAAGTACTATGAAATACTAAAATTTGACAGTCCTTCATTCTTACTTCCTGGAGTGAACTCCTTAGCCTTCTCTATTACTCTTTCATAAGAGTCTTTCACACAGGAGTTGTGTCTTACTTACTTTAAGTAAGTCAGTGGATAAACGTGTTGTATTCTGGATTACAGGAAGTAATTACAGGTCTGCCTGAGCTCTAATTCCTTTCCATTATAGTACATTTTATAAGTCTCAATTTGAGACCAAATTTATTTGAGATTGCTGGAATCCCCTATAGCACTAATGTTAAGCAATACTATGTTGTCCAACAAAGACTGACCTTACTTTTCAAGGTTCCTGATATTAATTCTAGAGATGATCAACACACTTGAAACATAAATGTGAATCAGTCCACTGACGCTATCTAGACCTTATTCTTTGTTCCCAGAGAGATCTTAAGTGCAAGAAAATAAGAATAGGAAACTACTTACCCTGTAGTTATTTCAAGACAAGTTAAATTCGTGAGACACTTAGGAGGCCATAAATCATAGTAATCTTCCATGGCATTGAATTTAAAACCAATAGAACACTCAATCATACATGAAATGATTATCTGAATAAAAGGACGAAGAGAAGATGATTACAGGTTACAGATTTTGGGTAGGCACAATGAGCAGATATTTGGAGGCAGAAGTGTTACAAGAGTGGAGGAGAAATTAAAAGGCCTTTTAGACTGGTTGATCAAGCAAGAAAGGCCAGTGAAGAGATTGTTCACTTTGGCACAAAAAGTGGAGTGATAGGTATGATACTCAGGTAGGGAGGGGCCAAGTCACAGAGGCCCAGGAAAGCTGCTGTCACTCACCTAATCATTGTTGCACTGAAGCATTTTTCATTTGAGTCATCCCTTAAGTAACAAGAGTAGTGATAATGGTGGTGGTACTTGTATTGACCTCTTTTTATATACCAAGCTCTTGTACTTTTTGTGGATTGTGGTACTTGAAGACATTATTATCATCTATTTTATCGCCAAGGAAAGGCTTTGAGGAGGTTCATAGCTCACCCAAGACCACAGAGCTAGTACCCTCTACTGCCAAATTGTGAACCCAGGTAATTTTATACCATAGTCCACATTCTTAAACACTTGCCAGTATTATTCAGTGTAATAAATATTTCTAGCGATCAGCAGTGCAGAGGCACAATCCTACATTTTTAGAAGGGGCAATGGATAACCAGAGTCCATTCGAAGGCGGCTTAGTAGGATGATAAAAAGTCCTTGAAATATTATGAACATAAAAGGGACATCAAGAAGATAATTCGACTTGTGAGACAAAGTGATAGAGTTGGCCTTATATCCTCCTTAGTTCTTCTTTTCTACAGACTTGGCAGGCTCCCTCTCAGGCTTACATATTTTAGAGATTGAGGAATTATGTAGAAATGTTTAAGTGAATTGGAAGATTATTCCAGATGCATGGGACTAGTTTTACCAGTGATAAAAGAGTTATTAAGAAATGTCATTCAGTGGTTTTTTTTTTTTTTTTTTGAATGAGACATCATTGGCTTTTATGTTCTACTACAGCAGTCCTTGGAGACTGAGTACACTGAAAACAAAAACATGGTACCTGTAAATTTCTGCAGTTGCTTTTGATCCAAAGGCCTGGAGTCCTTTGGAGACTTCATGAAGCAGAGGAAGAGGAGGAGAAGCTGGTGTCTGGTTGGTTAGGATTGGGCTTAGTCCTGGTATTGGTCAGGACCTAAACAACAGAAATGTAGTGTTCCTTCAGTAAAGAAAAAACATCTGTTCTAAGTTGTATTCTGATGTCAGAAATGTTAAAATGTGGAATTCCCATTGTGGCTCAGTGGTAACGAACCTGACTAGTATCCACAAGGACACAGCTTTGATCCCTGGCCTCGCTCAGTGGGTAAAGATTCCAGCATTGCCACGAGCTGTGGTATAGGTTGCAGATTTCCACGTTGGATCCCACATTGCTGTGGCTGTGGCATAAGCCGACAGCTGCATCTCTCATCTGACCCCTAGCCTGGGAACTACCATGTGCCGTGGGCATGGCCCTAAAAAAGCAAAAAAAGAAAAGAATAGAAATGTTAAAATATATAAAGACTTTATATTAGAATAGAGGACACAGAAGGAAGTTCTGCCCGGTCTTTACAGAGTATTTTGGAGAAAGGTGGGTGGGGGAGAAAATGAGGTAAATTTTAACAAAGGCTGCATAATTTGTGGACATTTTGTCTCTAAGAGGTGAAGGAAGGATGAGAAATACAGACCCAAAGGCCAGACTTAGAAGGAGTCAATATGAAGTCTATGGTATCAGAAAGAGGGAATTTAGAGTTCAAACTTGGGTACTCCGATCAATTTATCATAATGTCTGATGGAGGCCACGTGAAATCATTTTTTAAGGCCCACCCATTAACTATCACCAAATGAGACCTAATCAGACTTTGCAGCCCATTCCAAGGAAATCCACCTTCATCAGCCTAGTAGATCTGTCTTCAAAGGCACTGGCCACATTGCCCTACCTACCATTCTCAGATCTAGAGACTTCAGCCTGATGTGATGAGTGCCCTCATAAACTTCTGGCTATTGAACATCCCTCTTGGTGTAGATGAAGGAGCTTATTCAATGTAAACGTTTAATAAGATGCACAGGTGATAAAATGTGCATGGTCATCATTTCCTTGTACACATCATCCTAAGTGGGTGGTAAAGAAGCCATTAAATGGGAGCTTTTCATGTATAAGGAGATATTCTTAATTGAGCTCCACTTTTGAAATCTTTCTTGCTCTCCAAAGATCCAGTTTACTGCTGTATTATAAAATCAGCAAAGACACACTGACTTTTGGGTCACCAACTTGCTCTATTCCCATATCTCAGCATTGCAGAACGTTAGCAAATTTTTTGTTGAATGTTCTTTCTTTTACTATCTCTGTCATACTTTATTTCTCTCCAAGGATATTTAGGGGGTAAAATGAGTTTTGAACCTTAGTCGGTGAGATTCAGGTAGGTGCTGACACTCACTCCTATCTTACATTTACTTGCCTCACTTTAGTAAACTTCTCCCTACCTTAAAGAAATATATGTATATTTAGACTGATTAATATGTGAATCTTCAGTGCTTTAATTCTAAGAACTGGAAATGATTCTCATCGAAATATTCAG
Organism: Catagonus wagneri; assembly: GCA_004024745.2. NCBI lineage: Eukaryota > Metazoa > Chordata > Mammalia > Artiodactyla > Tayassuidae > Catagonus > Catagonus wagneri. Next base: position 50,087,317 of record PVHT021183699.1, on the reverse strand, counting down.
CTCCTCAACATAAAGCATTTTAATTGTTTTCCAGTGCATTTTATGCCAAAAGATGCGGTTAAGTTCAGACAGTGTCTCTATACTCTAATTAAACCTTTCAGTTTGTAGTTCTTTTTATCAATCTTTGTTTATCCATAAAAGCCAAATTTGACCTAGATATGTAGTGATGGATGACAAAGATTTGAGTTTCTAATCTCGGTTTTCCCAGTAAATATTACTTTATCATCTCTCCTTTTGTGGTATTAAAAGTTTATAAATCTATCACAGTAGAGTAAAAACAGCAACCTAGTCTGGTGGTGTTCACTGTGGTTGGCACATATTACTTGATTATACACTAGTATGTTTGCACAGAGATGTTTCTCCAGGATTTTCTAAAAGGATGATGCAATTGAGGCCGTGAAACATGAAGAGTTGTTTCCAAGTTCCCATACCTAATTCAGGGCAGAATAAAGCCTCTTAGCTGACTAGTAGTGAAATGTTTTATATGCTTGCTTCTCTGCTTCTTTGTTTTTTATTGAAGGAGAGTTGTTGGGGGAAATATAAAAAGGCTTTCTTTTAACATGTGTCTGGTGTCATATTATACTACAGTAGAAAAGTTGGGGTACCCTTGAGGTGGCAGGACAGTGAGTCTCAATGTGGTAGGTTATGTGCCATGTTGGCTAAGAGTTTGGGCTTTATGGTCAGATAGACCTGGATTGAAATTCCAGCTGGGATATCAAACCTGTAGGATCATGGACAAATTATCAACCTCCATGCCTTTCAACATCAACACCTGAACTTGTTATAAGACTAAAAGGACCTAATACCTATGCTGCGCTTAGTAAAAACCTGACACAGTCATGCTCTTAGCAAAAGTTAACTATTCTTGTGGAAGTTCCCAGACTAGGGATTGAACCCGTGCCATAGCAGTGACCTGAGCCACTGCAGTGACAACACTAGATCCTTAACCTACTGCACAACAAGGGAACTCCACAGTTAACTATTCTTAATATTATGTGTTTACCTGACTTGTGGTTATTGAAAAAACTCTTATGTGCCTAAATGTGAAAACAGTGTTACTGCAGTGGAACAGGTCAAAATGATTACCATGTTTATTATTCTCTAGTTAGAACATACAACAACCGTGTGTGTGTGTGTG
>PVHT021183699.1:49994829-50085179 GCA_004024745.2 Catagonus wagneri | reverse complement strand
CAGTGTTACTGCAGTGGAACAGGTCAAAATGATTACCATGTTTATTATTCTCTAGTTAGAACATACAACAACCGTGTGTGTGTGTGTGTGTGTCTGTGTGTGTGTGTGTGTGTGTGTGTGTGTGTGTGTGTGTGTATTTCTTTGTTTAGTTTTTACTATATAATTCTTCCTAGAGGAGGATTTCTTTTTAATGTAAAAAGATCTCTTCAGGAGTTCCTGTCGTGGCTCAGTGGTTAACGAATCCGACTAGGAACCATGAGGTTGCGGGTTCAATCCCTGGCCTTGCTCAGTGGGTTAAGGATCTGGCGTTGCCATGAGCTGTGGTGTAGGTTGCAGACGCGGCTCGGATCCCGCATTGCTGTGGCTGTGGCGAAGGCCGGCGGCTACAGCTCCTGTTAGACTCCTAGCCTGGGAACCTCCATATGCTGCGCTTGTGGCCCTAGCAAAGGCAAAAAGACAAAAAAAAAAAAAAATCTCTTCAGCAGATATGTAGGTCATGTTGTAGCACAGTAGTAGACTGGGTGGTATCCTTGAGGTTCCCCTTATTGAAGAAATTAAGAAAGATCAATAATTTTGCTTAATCGTTCCTGGATTTCGTTAAGTCAATAGCAAGATAATATCTTCTACCTCATCCTACACCCATGCTTAATAATATCACTCCCACTCTTTCTTTTTTTTTTTTTTTTTTGTCTTTTTGCCTTTATTTAGAGCCGCACCCACGGCATATGGAGGTTCCCAGGCTAGGGGTCTAACAGGATCTGTAGCCGCCGGCCTTCACCACAGCCACAGCCACACGGGATCCGATCCGCGTCTGCGACCTACACCACAGCTCATGGCAACGCCAGATCCTTAACCCACTGAGCAAGGCCAGGGATCGAACCCGCAACCTCATGGTTCTTAGTCGGATTCGTTAACCACTGAGCCACGAAGGGAACTCCCCCACTTTCTTTTTTATTCTTTGTCACCTCTCCTAGAACCAGAGATGAAAACTTTGGATAATTTGCCTACTGACAGGCTAATTTTACTTTGGAATTCCTTGTTCTAGACTCCTGTCTTCCTCACTTACCGCTATTTATGGTACAATGCACTGATATAAAAGAAAATCTCAAACAATTTGTAAGTCAGTACATTTCAGTAAGGTCAGCACATTGTCCTGCATGCTTTCTAGGTAAGGTTCCCCAGTTATAGCAAAGCCTGGCCTCACAACCACACAACCTCATGGTTCTTAGTTGGATTCGTTAACCACTGAGCCAAGAAGGGAACTCCTCCACCTCTTTAACATCTTAAAGAGATATATGCCTCTTTGAGATGATTACACGTGTTTCAGCAGCTTTTGAATTCTGATTTTTTCACTTCATTGGTTATCCTCTTTTTTCCTACTGTTGATTATCCACTCTGTGAATCGTATCAATAACAGTTTTTAAATTGTCACGAATTAGTTTGACACTTACTTGGTAAGGCCTTGTTTTTGATAAGGAACAAGAAGTTGTAAATCATACTATCATCTATCAGAGATCAGCTCAGCATACTTTTCTCATTAACTTTTGGGGGAAAATACTCCCCATATCAGACATGAAGAAAATCGCTGAGATTTTAGTTTACATCATTCACCTCTGGCATTATGAGCTATGTTATATTAAATCATATCTGGTTTATAGGAGCAAAATTTTTATTAAAATTATGTTTTTTGATAGCAACTACGTTTCTCAGAAACAGTGGTAGATAGATGGATGGTCTTATTCACATGCAGTTTGGAGGCCAAGTTCTTTTGCTCATTCCTAATGAATAAGAAGTATATCCTCTCCAAAGTGAATTGAAAGGAGTAGAAAATCTTTATCAGCAGAGAAAATAACTACTGGCCTGGTATTCTAAGTTAGGGTGTGGTGGGATAGTTCTTTAAGAAATTAAAGACTTGATTTAGAGCTTTTTAAGTTTGTTTTCCTAAACAGGCTATAAATAGAAAATCAATAACTGGTTTGAAAAGAATGCAAGTTTACTTTCATGATATTGCAGAGGTAACAACTTTTTGGAGCCAAAACAATGCATGACACACAGTGAATACACAGTTCTGAAGGATAACTGACTGAATTAGGCTTTTACGATATCAGGGAGCACCCACCCTAATAAGTTGAGTATCATGCCACAGAACTGTGTATCTGGCTTTGATGTGCAGAATTTTTTTTAAAACATGTCTTTTTCCTCCGTGGTTTATACTTGAATTTTACCTGTCATGGTATCTCATGAAATATTTCAAAACTAGAAATATGAATTATTTGTCATTTTGAATTAATAGGTAAAAATTCAAATTTTTCTATGCTTCCTTAATACCTCTTTGATATGCTAGAGATATATTTTTAAGTCAGAGATAGCTTTATTATCTTAACAACCTAATCTTTTTGATTAAAATAAAGACTCCCCAAAATAAAGAGATACAAGCTCATACCACATCGGAATTTTTTTTAATGTGTGCAGATTGCACATTATTATTTAAAAAGATGCAAAACCAGGAGGATTATTATTGCTTGAACACATATCCCCTAGCATTCATCTGTGTGCCATTATTCTCAACTAGATAGTTCCATTTGGGGCAAGAACTCTGTCTCACTGTTCTTTGTTGTCTTCGAGCACCAGCATAGGTCCAGGACTTTTGTGCCTCTGCCGTGAGGAAACTGAAGGTACAGGATGTCCTGCCTCTACATGGGTATCAGTTTCCCAGGAGGGTGCAGACTCCAGGAGGAAAAAACTGAACAGCAGATGGATAACCCCCTGGGACTAGGCTTGAAGGCTTCACATTTCAAAGTCTATCTCCCGTTCCACCTCTCTACTGTGAATAGGAAGGGAGAGTCTTTTGGTTAGCTTTTGGCACTAAAGCATATTTAGGTCTGAGAAAGGTGAGGTTGGAGACACACAGATAACTCTTATCAGTGTATGTCAGCACTATCACATGGAATAAGGAAGTTGTCTTACTTTTCATGAAAGCAGCTCTCTAGGCAGCAGTTTTAAAGCTTTTGTAGTCAGATCCATGTTGAAACCTAGTCTGACCACTAACTAGCTTCTGAGCACTACAAACTCCTTCACCAATCTGAGCTCCAGTTCTCCTGTCCCTAAAAGAGTGGTAATAAAGCATACCTCACAGAAGCTTCGTCACGATCAAATGACTTATTTGTCAAGTAAACATTGCCTAGCAATAATGGCAATTATCAAGTACTTTTCATTTGTAAGATACTGGGCTTTGTGTCATTTAATTCTGGCACCAACCCTGAACTGTAGGGATTATTGTTATCCTTATTTTACAGACAAAGAAACTGAGGTCCAGAGAAGTTAACTCTTCACATAGCTTATAACTGATAAAGCCAGTACTTTTTGGTCAAAGGTTGGAATCAGAACCTTATGGGTAGAATTTTATAGCTGCTTAAAATCAAAACCGTTATGTTACTTACCTTTGTTATTTTGCCTCCTCTTTTTGAAGTCAGGAAACAAAACAGCATTTTGTTGTGTGTTGGATGATTTCTCTCAATATGAGGATTAAAGAATAATTTTCAACATTTATAGCCAAGGCATTGGAGTGGGCCACCTTACAAAAGAAAAGGTTCAAGCTGCCTCTAGCTGGCTTCTTAGGTCCTGTCTGCTTCTTAAGATTTTATGGTTCATTCATCTGGGCATATCCGCATTACATAAGGTGCCTTTCCATGCTGGAGGAGAGGGGAAGGGGTACTCCTCTGGGGATTATCTGTTAAACTGTTCCACCTTCACTCTTAAAAAGTAAAATCTTCTACCTGGGATCCTACCAACTGTTCTTGTTTGAGCTTTATTAAAATCATATTTTCATTTCTGCTCTTATTTTTAGTTTTGAGAAGCTGGTTCAGTTCCTTGTTAAAAAAGTATTGTAAGCATCATGTAGCACTATTATTAAGAAATGTATTATACAATATGAATGGAGTGCTAGATGAATTTATGTGAATTATTCCATGTTTGAGAAGGAGCCACTAGTTACTTGTCCTGTCTAAAATTGTTTAAGGGAAGAAAATTGCAAGTGTACTGTTTTTCTCTACCCCTTTTCAAAATCCTTGGAATTGTCTGGGCAACCAGCAATGATGATTGTTCTGAAAATGAGATTACCGTGACACTTTTTAGGTATCTCAGATCTTTAATTATTTCTTATGTCAGTGCCAAATGAAACATTTATGGAAAATCTTACAATTAAACTACATAGGTTGAAAATTTATGCTTACATTCGTGAAACATCAAACGTTATATGGTAGTATTATCTTTTTTTTTTTTTTTCCTGGAGACAAGAATTCTCTCTGCCCATTTTTTCATGACTCATATTTCCTTAACTCATCTTTCTTATTCTTTGAAACTCCTTTTCAGAGAATCAAAAAAGCTTTCTTCATTTTTTTTCTCCAATTCACAAGAGCTCCACTTTTAAATGGAAGAAATAATGTTAGTTTTACACAGGGATTGATTATAAATTCCTTCTTGGTGCTGAATTACACTGGCCTCTAGTGGTTACCTGTCACAATTATGTTTCATATTACTCTTGCCTTAACTCACTTATTTTAACACTATACCATATATTTCAATCATCTTTGAGAATATGTATTAAGCAGCACAATCAGAATTGTCAGGGGTTTGAAGTAGATTTCATCGTGAAACTGATTATACTTTATGTACCTTGTGCATCTGTAAAGACAGCCATTTGGAACTATAGCATAAAGCTGGGCTGAAATTCTTGTTCTCATACCTGCCTGGGCAGAAATTACAGCTACCTGTTAAGAACTGTGGAGTGAAGCTAGATGACACAGTGTAAAAGGAAACTTTATGGATCACACTGCGTGGCAAGAAGTGTCCTCTTACTGCGGACACACAAGAAATGAGAGATGACCTTAACTAGTCTTAAGTAACTCAGGGCTTCTGAACTGAAAACTTGGACATGATTCTTTTCAGGGTAACCTTAAAAAGAAATTTTGTAAGGGGCACTTCAAGGCATTTATAAAAAGGTATGTCAATCCAAAGAGCTTCCACTTGGGTACAACATGAATAGTCATTAAATAAGTTGAAGACTATCCTTTGGATCTAGCACGTAGGAAAATAGACATTCAAGAAATAAGCTCATGCTGAGGGACTTGTGAATGTGTGAGTTGGGCTTCTGCAAACAATGGAATTTTTGTCCAGATGTTTCAGAAAATAAAGAAGTTATAGGTTTAAGGTAGAGAAAATGAAGCTCTAACCTATCAGGAAAGCAAATGCTTACATAAAGTGTTTGGTTCAGGTAGTATGTGTGCATATTTGTCTTACCAGGCACTGTTCATGTCCTGAACAGCTATGTGGATCTTATGTAATTTGAGAGCTTGTGTTTCCTTCCGTACAGTTTTTCTTGTTTGTAAAGCTATCCTACACATAATCCCTTGGGGTGTATTTTATTGTTGACTATTAATGGCTCAATGACACAGTTTATTTACTTGATAAAACAGAATAATGTGACTTTTGAGATAAATGGAAGGCCACTACTTACAACTGCGTCATTGGAATTTCAGGGAAGTTAAACATCATCTTTTGTCCAGGCTATAGACCAGCATTTTTACTTATTAACTGTCTTTTCAGGTTTGTCTCTGTGTTACTTATGTTCCTTTAGACAGACTGGGAGGCCACATGGGGATTTGGACTTATTGAGCCTATCTTTCCTTACACTGCAAATAAGAATTGCAAGTCACCTTCTAGACAGGCCTTCCTCAGTTTTCATTTGCAGCTAATAAACCAAATGAAGCCATTTCAGTGCTGAGAAGCTCATCGTCACCTGACAGGCTATCATTTGTCACTTATAATGGGCAGAAACCAAGATAATAAAGCTTTTTGGCTTGTTTTCCTTTTCCTGCCTTTACCTTGGGTGTAGATCCAGACAGTCAATGAGGAGTAATTTCAGATCTCCCAGAAAGAAGAAGAAAAATAAGTGTTTGAAATTATTCATTAGGAGTTCCCGTCGTGGTGCAGTGGTTAACGAATCCGACTAGGAACTATGAGGTTGCGGGTTCGATCCCTGCCCTTGCTCAGTGGGTTAACAATCCGGCGTTGCCGTGAGCTGTGGTGTAGGTTGCAGATGCGGCTCGGATCCTGCGTTGCTGTGGCTGTGGCGCAGGCCAGTGGCTACAGCTCCGATTAGACCCCTAGCCAGGGAACCTCCACATGCCGCGGGTGCGGCCATAAAATGACAAAAAGGCAAAAAAAAAAGAAAAGAAAATATTCATTCAATGGCTTAAATTCAGAGTGTTCAGGTTTTTTTCTGTTATTTCATTTTTTAATTTGTATCTGCGGATGTGTTGTAGAGTGAGGAAAACTAAACAAAAATTAAGCTTTCATTTCTAGAAGTTTCAGCTTCCAAAGAATGAATTTTCTCAAATTCAAGCTAAGCTGGTCAAAGTAGGATGTTGTCATCAGTCTTGCTAGGAAAGTATGGCTCACTCAACTCAGTATATGGAGAACAGTTTATTTGCAAAGAGACTGATCATGAATGAGAGTGTGGATAGAGAGTATGCAGACTGTAAGAGAAAGTACAAGAACCTGGGGCAAATCTGAAATGAAGACTTTCTTGAGATAGTCAGAGACATTTTGTAGAGGGACAAACCACTCAAGACACCCTCACCAGGAGGGACCTGGAAGAAGAGAAACCCCCTGACTTCTCTCTCCTCCTGCCAAGGCTCTCCAGTGCCAGCTGGGAAAGGGGACCATTGCTGTAGCCTCTAGAGTCCGCCTTCCAGAACCCAGAGGAGCAGGATGGGAGTGCAGATCCACAGGTGTGGTCCTAAAAGACATCCTTTTGGTTGTTGAGTATGTGCCTCAGGGGGTAGACTATTCTGAATTCTTTGGTAAGGGAAGTCTAACAACTTGAGAACTCTACTGAGATCTACAAAAGGTCAACCTTGGTGGGAGAGGGTGTGGCCAATCAATGATTTAGACACTGAGGTGCAAAGAGTTTGGTTAAATTGTATTCCTGTCAAGCTGTGGGGAGCGCATTGTCAATGTAGTTTTTAATTTGCTCCAGACATGGTATTCTGACATTTGCTGAACAGCTAAATAAATAGATCAGACTTCCACACATCAGATTATAGCGAGGTCAGATTACTGACACTTGATACCAGTAATCGAAAAATTGATTAATAATAATGATTAAAAAATATTGTCTTCAGCAGAGGATTTTTTTTGTGACAGTGACATGTGATGCTTTTAGTAGATGTAGAATGAATTTGATAGATTCTCTCCTCCTGAGTTTAAATATTACCAGGCACCAGTCCTGCTCAGACATTTCATAAAAGCTCTGATTCAAATGGGATATTGATTTTTAATAATTACAGATGTTTTAATGGGTACTTTTTTGGAGTTTTTGTCTGTTTACTTGTTTTACCTGAATTTAAAATTGTGATGCTAAAGAATATTATCTTCAGTTACAGTTTTGGAGTTTGAGATTCTGGGTCAGAATCTCAAACTCCAAAACTGGGTTGGAGATCATTTTACTGGGATGAATGAAGGGTGGGATTTTAGGATGTAAATTGGAAGCTTGTTCTTATAAAAAATTTGGTAATAAACTGATTTTCACAAATATACTGATAAGATCTTTTATGAGAGGAAAGGTATTTGATTTTAAAATTATTTTATTTAAAACAATTTTAACATAAGTATTAGAGTATAATAAATAGCTTGTAACCTATTGAGAGACTACCTGGAAACTTGTATCTTGCTTTTCCCAGTCATGTGTTTTTCCATTAAGGGTTTTGATGTGAATCTTTGTCAACCCTTTGTTTTTCCAGAAAACCAAATGATTAGATAGGTTTGAACAGATGTATGAGGCATCACAGAATCATTATATGCCACTTTCATCTTACTTAGACTTGTTATTTACAGAAACAGTGGGTTTTGCTATTAACTAAATTTATCTTCATTTCTCTGTGGTGTGAAGTGTGAATCTGTGTGGTCCTAAGTTTTGGCTCTGTCTCCTTAGCTAATTTTTTTCTTTAATTGATGTCAGTCATGAATAAATTCTCTTTTCTGTAGGAACAGTTACCCTGTGGAGATGATTATGTTGTAACAATAGACGGATAGACATCCTGTTTATAGATTAATAAATGGGTCCTTCACCAAGTTGCCAATTTTATGGGTGTTCTCTCTATTAACTCTCCAACTAATGATGATGGAGCACATATATTCACATTCATCAAGATGACATAAGTCTGAGGTGATTGAATGAAATACTTCTCAGAAAGAATGTGCCAATAAATATTCTTAATCTGTGCCAATGTAGCTTCCAATACAAATAAAATATAGATACTACATATGAGTAATGAGTATACTGCCTTGATAGCAATTATCTGTTAAGCTGAAAGACAGTTTTGTAACCAAAATATTTCTTAACAGTCAATTTTAAAAGCTCATTTCTTAAGTGAGAATTCTGTCTGTCTGTCTGTCTGTCTCTCTCTCTCTCTCTCAAGTCTTTTGAAGCTTCCTGGTGAAAGGGTAGGGCCAAAATCTCCTTGCTCTGTTTTTTTTTTCCCCTCTTTTAGCTTTAAATGGCTCTGTGGCCAAATTATACATCATAGTAGTTTTTGGAGGATGGGTATGAGTGCAAGAGCTATTTTAAACACAGGGCACTCAAAAAGAACCTTGCATTTGCCATTCTAAATGTTCAAGTAGTTTTTGTAATCCTGGCAGTGGTTCTGATTCTCAATTCAAAAGGATATGGGAAGTGTCTCTGTAAAAGATTAAAAGAACATGTCTGTGCTGTTCCCTGGAATGTCTGTGTTCTTCAATCCTTTTAACCTCTTGTCTTCTGTGACTGCTTATAACACCAACCAATATTCCCATCTTTATTTTTCCTTTCCTGAAAATCCTGTTAATAGCTGACTTCACCACCACCACCATGTTTGCTGTCAACTGAGGAAGCATTTGTGTCCCATCTTTGGACTGGCAAAGGCATTCACAGTTCCTGTTTTTGATTATAAAAACCTTGCAGTTGTGCATGTACTTATAAATATGATCTAAACAGTGCAATGATTGGCATCTTTGGGGAAAAGGACCCTAGATCTCTGTGCCACCTTACCACCCAGTATACCAGCTTCTTAATAGCTATCTTGTCCATTCTCTGAGGATCGGATTTTCAGCCCTTCCACTCTTTTGTGAAATGACTAAGAAAAAAATGACTAAAATAGGGTGTTATAAATTAGAATACAGGTCACCTTTAAAGCTCTCATCCATACTATTTGACCAGATGATTTTTTTCATGAAGCATTACATAAGCCTAATGTCTCATAGAATATGCTTTAGAAAACTTTAACCTAAGGAAATAGGCACTCGTCTTGGGAGGAGGTATGGCATTATATTATATATGGTTCAGTATTCACAGTATTTTTAACCTGTTAAAATAAGCCAGTATTCATAATGGAAAGTGCCTTATTCCTACCTAGTGCTGGAAGTCCATATCCATTTTTTTTTAATTTTAATATATTTAAACATACATAATTAATAAGGTTGTTAGTGATCATGCTGGATATGCATTAGATTTTTCTCATTGTCTAATGTTTTCTTTGTACAAGCTATTAAAGAATGAGTTAACAGATGAAATCTTAAGTATTAATTATCAAAATATGTGTTAAGAAACTCCAAAGTTAGGGAGACAGATCTATAACACACTTGCTTTGACTCTTTTCTGCACCACCTTGGCAGATGTTGTTAATAGGTCGCAGCTCTCCCACTGAATCAGGTCATGGCTCCATCATCAGCCTCAACACAGCTTTTCAAATAGCCACTCACACAGTGTTGTCATACTTTTCACTGGCCATTCCATTGCTTCATATTTAAAATCTGTATTGACAGTATCTCTAATGGCATAATTCACCATTAGAATTTCCCTGATTATAATTAGAAATAATAGCATTGGCAAAGAGGTAAATTTCACTGCATCAGAAAGGGGAAAAGAGGGGCTTATCAGTCTACAGAGAGGTATCTGTAGAGACATCTGTCCACTTCAGGACAGTCTCTGAGTTTTGAAGTCCAGGATCTACTCTTAAAACATCATCACCACTCTGCAGTCCCATCTAAGTAGAGATTTCAAACCACAGTTCTGGATTATTCTTTTATCAGTATAAACAGGGAACATCTTGGGTGAAGACCCAAAACCACTGGTCTACAAAACTATAAATGATATCTTACCTCTGATCCACTTTGAGCAATGAAATTTGAAAGCAAAAAATAGTTGGGCACGAGAATGTAGGACTCAGAAATATGCCCTTGAAGCTTGGAAATTAGACCAAAATAGAAGTTGGGCTCTTGATTAGTCACAGAAGTGACTGCTTATAGAGAGGCAGAGGGAGCAGAAAGACTATGGACTTTGAAGTAGGACTGACTTGGTTCAAATCCTTACTCCCTTGCTTGATAACTATGTACTCTTGAGCAACTCAATTAAGCTCCTTGAGTCTCAGTTTACTTGCCAGGGCAGGTTGTAGTACATCAGTCCTAGTACCTATAAAATTTAACATGCAATAAATGCTAATTCTCCATACTATTTACTTGAGGAAAAGAGTGAAGGAAATACATATGGTGAAAAATTCAGGAAGAAGCAAATAGAACAAGGGTGAATTAGACACATTAACCTTATTTCATCTTGGCTGGTTAAGATTAATGGAAACTTGGCTCTCCAAGCAAATATTCTTCACCCATCTGTTTTGGAATACCTGATAGATATTCCAAATTTGAATTAAATGATTGGGTTTATCTTGGTTAATTAAAAATTGCAGAATGTTTATGATTAAGAGTGATGTTTAAAATATTTCCTTTAAAAGCTGAGCTTTTCAGTCTAGAATGTTTATGCACTAAAAGTGTTTTTTCTTTAGTAGAAATTAAAAGGGTAGAGCAGGAGCGGTATGGTCTTTTTCAAGAAATTCTGTTGTTCTCATGTCATTTGTACATTTGTACATCATTTGCTTTAATCTAAAGGTTTTAGGGCTTGAATTCATACAAAAGAAAATAATTTCAAACTTCAAGAACAAACCCAAGGAAGAAAAGTTAGCTGTAAAAATTCACTCAGACTTTAGCAGAAGGCAAATCTGGTCCCAGTTGAACTGATCTGTCGGCTTATTTCTGAGATTACAGCAAATCCCAAGACTGAATTCCTCACCTGAATCACTTCCTTATTGACTGAATCCATTTAGACTCCCCTCTAATTTAGCAGAGTGTTTTTATTAAAGCCAGGCATACAAACATCAATTATCCAAGCTGCATCTAATTTCCTTCACCATTTATTTTCCTTCCTTGGCTGCCAGTGGATTAGAAGACATGATTAGAATTCAGCAGGAAAATAAAAACAACAACAAAAAAGAGAAAAACAGTTCCACAAAAACAGGTGCTTAAACAAGAGCATCAACATTCAGAATTAAAATAACTTGTGATTAAAAGAAAATCCTTATCTTGCCTAATGTAAACATGCTTGCTTGATTTTTATCAGCAATGTCTACTGCAGTGGGACTGAATTAGCATGCTAAATTGGAATAAGCAGAGGCAAAACCCAATAGGTTGCACTTACTATGCGTAATGTATACACTACAGTGTACTTAAAATGCAATATAGTACTTAACTATTTGCAGTAATCATTGCAAAATGGCTGGCTTATTGCTGAACTCTTTCTTTTTATTCACTTTCAGCCAATGTCAGGGAGAGGAGAAGAATAAAGCAAAAGCATTCAAGTCATTTTATGAGCTTATTAAAGGTACAGATTTGTTTCAAAAGAATTATATTAAAATTGAAATGGACACATTTATTAGTCAGCCCCTGCTGCACCCTAGCTACATTAATGCTGTCAATGACAGCAAGAAAATTGTCCAATAAAGAGAGACAACTTAAAATCTGCAAAGCCACTATCAAGGAAATAGCAAATGATGCAAAGGAGGAGTGGTAGTTGCACTGAATTTAAGGATAGACCTCAGTCAGCTGTGTTCTTGTCCAGAAATGGCAAACTATGGCCCATGGGACAAATCTGGCCTCCCACCTATTTCTGTGAATAAAGTTTTATTGGAAAGCAGTCCACGTATTCATTTACATATTGTCTATTACCACTTTAATGTTACAATGGCAGAGTTGAGTAGCTGAAACAGAGACTAGGTCCACAAAGCTTAAAATATTTACTGACTAGTCTTTCACAGAACAAGTTCGCCAACCTCTGGTGGCTATCAGTGCCTCCTCCAAAGTGGCCCAGCTGTTTCTGATGGTCCTGCATGTGGTATGTCTGAAACAGACCCTGGTTGAAATTGTGTCTCCTTAATAGCTAAGAAACCCTACTCTCAGAGCCTCAGTCTATCCATAAAATAGAGGTTATAAACCCTATCTTATAAATTTAATGTGAGTACATTGTGGATGCTGAATAAATGAAGGTTACCTTCCTGGCCTCCCTGAAGTTTGTGTAGGTGTCTGGAAATCAAAGGTTTTTCAAACCCCTCCTCATGGCGTTTGCCCTGTAAGACTGATTTGGTGCCTGCTGGTCTGGTCCGTCTCATTTCCTACTGCTCCACTTTATAAGCCCCAGCATGCTGATACTCCTCCAGGCTCCATTCAGTTGCTCAAAAGCACCAGTTTCTCTTCTGCCCCTGACCTTTGCCCAGTATTCTCTTGTCTTGAAGTATCTTCTTCTCATTCCTCTCATAATCTACCTGGTCTCTTCCCAGCTGTCCTTTAGATCATAGGCTAAATGTCTGCCTCTGAAAGGCCCACCTTGACCACTGGGTATAACATGGATCCTGTCCTATGATCTCAGAGTGCCCAATGTCCCCCTCCCTTCATAACCAATATCATGGTTTACAATTTCAGAGATAGATAGAGAATATTTTTTTTTGTCTATTTTAAATCTTTCTTGCCAGCCTACCTTCTGACTGTACCCAATGGTTAAGAGCGTCAAGCACAAAGTAGGCTCCCCAGAATTTATTTTGATTAAATAACTTACTTTTCATTCAGCCGTCTGGCAATATTTGCATTTCATTAAAGTCACTTCCTTTAAAGAAAAGGAAGTGAAGTTTTGATCCTGATGACAGATTAGCTGCATGACTTGGTGCAGTTTTTTTGGCCTTTCTGAGCCTCATGTTTTTGATCTGTAAAATGAGATAGTTAATATCTACCTGAAATGTTTGTGACAGAATCAGCTGCAGTAATGACTGAGAGAATATTAAGCACAGTGCATATTGTAGGACCTCAGTAGGTCTGCTGGCTCTGAAAGACATTCGATAGTAGGTAAGGCTATAGTCCCAGTGATTGTCTAGCTCTTCAGAACCCTCAGTTTTCCTATCTGTAAAATGGGGATAATAATTATATCCATGTCATATAGTATATATGTGTTAAATATGTTAATACCTGTAAACTAATTAAAATACTGCCTACCACCTGCTAAATACTTAGTAAACATTAGCTACTATTGTATTGGTGATTATTATTAATATCTTGATTCTTAAAGATTATAGACACTTCCTTGGGGAAAGTGCACCTTCAAGCAAAACTTTCTAAATACTTGTAAAGAGTTCACAGTTCCCCTCTTAGACATATCCTATGCTGTCTGCATGTGCTATATGTTAGCCTTGGCTGTCATCTGCCTCTGAGGCCAAATCCTAAAGGGTCAGATTAGTCATACACCTTGCCTAAAATTACCCCCAAAATCATTGTGTGTGTGAACATACCTGAGATTCTGTAATGTTTATTAGATACTCAAAAGGGTTACACTCCCCCAGAATAGGGGGATTTTAGTTGTGATTTTTGTTGGTTTGTTTTTTTAGGGTTAAGAGAATAACCCCTATATACCACAGCCTATGATGTTTCTTTTTTTGAAATTCATTCCTTGCTTTTAATTACGTACTGAACTCTGTGCCCAGAGTGTACCTTGCAGAGCCAACCAAGTACACAGAGACATTTGAAAAACCCTGTGGTTGAATTACCTGGCCACCTGCAAAGCCGTGGGAGTAGCTGTCTGGGGCCCAGGGGCCTGTGCAGTGGACCTGGAACCTTAACTGCCTCACTAGATGATCTTTACTTTTGTGAAACAGTAAATAGCAACTCTTGTAATCCTCACCCAAGAATTTGGAAAGCCTGCTCCTGAAAGCACTTAGAAATCTTCTGGGAGAGACTTAGGTTCTTAAATAGACCTAGCACTGACTTTTTAAAACCATTCCCTTTGCCTGAAGGGGGAGAAGAAAGACTATTAAAAGTTTCAGTTGGTTTTTGGAGTTCCCATTGTGGCGCAATGGAAACGAACCTAACTAATATCCACAAGGATGTGGGTTCAATCCCTGCCCTCGCTCATTGGGTTGGGGAATCCAACGATGCTGTGAGCTGTGGTGTCAGTCACAGAGGCGGCTGTGGCTGTGGTCTAGGCCGGCAGCTGTAGTTCCAATCTGACCCCTAGCCTGAGAACTCCCATATGCCCTGGTGCAGTCTAAAAAGCCAAAAAAAAAAAAAAAAGTTTCTATTAGTTTTGTTGTGGAACAGCAACTAGGAGTTGTAATAATAAATGAACACGTGAGTCACACCATTGAAAGTTTGACATGCTTTATAAATGCTAAATAATAATAATGTTACAAGGCTTTCATTTTCAAACTGTCTTAATTTCATTCTCAGTTTGAGATTGCAGATTACAGTAGTTAATTATAGAAATTGGCCCAGAGTGAAACCTAAAATCAGATTTCCATTAAAGTGCATGACTGCACAAATTACTTTACAGGAAGGGAGAATGGCATCGTCTCTGGCGGTGTGGGATCTTCCCACTACCCCTGGTGGTAATTTCCTCTCCTGCTCCAAGCCGCATGTCTTAAATAATCCCCTTTCCCTGAGTTGAGCAGCCTGTGTACTGCTGTGTCTTGCTGCTCCTCTTGTAAAAATCCTGACTATTTTGTTAGTATCACTCAGACTCTTTTTCTCCTTCTCTCTTTCTCACATTCTCTCATGCTCCCTCTCTCACTGCTTGTATTCCTTGATTTCACTGTTTCCCATGCTTTCACATGGTTGCTCTGTATTCCTCCTTTCATGTTTGCTCATGCATTCACTCTTCTCTGTCTCTCTCTCTTTTTCTCTCACCCATCAGTATCCCACCATCATGCCTGAGGGAGACTTTCAAGACTTCCCTTCACCCAGTTCTGGAAAAGGAAAGAATAAACCGAAAGAGCCAAATTCCCATCCATCCCTGGCCTCTGGTACCTGCCACTCTACCTCACCTGCATTCTCTCATGTCACCTCTCTATTCAGCCTCTAGGTCCTGAATGAACCAACAGCTCTGCCTTCATCCCACTTGTCCTCTCTACCTGAGTTCTTGGTCTTTTTTTCTCGTTATCACCTGGAACGTCACCTCTTCCAAAAGACCGTTCTCACCTCAGTAGTCTGGTCTTAGCTCCAGGAGACTGAGAAGCCAGGATTTTAATTGCCATTTTACTGATCTTGCTCTCAAATTGGTGTTTGAACTCTTTGAGGCAGTGATGACGTTTTATTCATCTCCGTATCCCAAGCACTTAACTCTGTGCCTGGTTCCAGGGAGATGGCCATTAAGTGTCTATTGAAATCAATTTAATCCATTCACTCTTGAAACTATCATTTATTGAGTGATTACACTGTGTTATGGGTTGTGCTAACTACTGATGGAAAAACTGTGTAATCCTCTTGTAGAGGAGCACAGAGGTGACCCACCCAGGGTGTTGCATCTTGGGAATGGGGATGCAGGGTGAGAGGTGAATATGCTTCGCTGGAGAACAGTAGTACCTTTCTCAGCACATCTGACAAAGCCACCTAATTCCTCCGCTGGTGGAAATCAGGGCTTTACCTTGGGTTCAGTACCAGTTGAAGTGGTTAGTTTATTTTTAGGTACAATTTGTCAGATTCTAATTAAAAACAATGAGATAAAGACATGAAAGACTTATGGGAACTGATAGCATATGAGGCAACTCCAGACTCACAGCTCATATCTGACACTCACTCCAGGGTGTGAGTGGCACTGTATCACAGGGCCGTGGGCATCTTCCCTTCTCTTTGTGTCCCCTCCTGCCTGTGTGGATACATTCACCCACGTTTGTTGTGTGTGTTATAACTACTCTAAAGAACAGCCATCCTGGAGTTCCCGTCGTGGCGCAGCGGGTTAACGAATCTGACTGGGAACCATGAGGTTGCGGGTTCGATCCCTGGCCGAGCTCAGTGGGTTAACGATCCGGCATTGCCATGAGCTGTGGTGTAGGTCACAGATGCGACTCGGATCTGGCATTGCTGTGGCTGTGGCCAGCAGCTATAGCTCCGATTGGACCCCTAGCCTGGGAACCTCCATATGCTGCAGGTACGGCCCTAAAAAGCAAAAAAAAAAAATAATCATCATCCCATTTGAGATGGATTAAATAGAGTAATTTACCCTAACTTGATGACCCAGAAATTTTACTGAGAAGTCATTGACATCTGAATTCATCCTTAAAGAATGTGCTGGTTGGACTATGGCAGAGGTGTTCAGGGGCCAGAGTGTACTTGACTAGAGAGCTTTGTTCTTCTACAAAAACTGGGTGAGCCTCAGCTGTCCTGAGTTTTTCTTTTGGACCCTGTGGAGTCATTATTGCTCTTGAGTGTTTTTTCTTCTTCCATTGTTCTGGCAAGCTCCTCTCCATCCCACAGCTATTTGGAAACTGCTGCTGTACCAAGCCTCAATGCTAACAACATTTAATAGCTGTCATTAGAAAGCAAGCTTCTGCTTACCAGTTGGCCTGCTGTGAATGGTAATGGAAGATTTCTTTTTTGGGAGTAGCCCCAGTCTCTAATTGGTTTGAAGCATTGCTCATTTATTTTATTCTTAAAACATTACCTTTGTATTGTACTTCGGTAAGTTTGCATTTCTGTTATATTCAAATTCAACACAGCAGCTGGCTATCTGCTGAAAGGTTTTCTTACTTCTTATGCTTGCTGTCTAGGTAACCTGTCCACTTTCATCATAGCTTGTTGAAATAAATGCATGTATAAATACCCATTAGTTACCTTCAGGCATGTATTAAGCATTTCACATGTATCAGCTCATTTAGGCCTTTCAACGACTTTATGAGCTAAGTACCATCATTCCCATTTTACAGGTGAGGAAACCATGTTCAAGTCAGGTTATGTCCTTTGCCTAAGATTCCAGCTCTTGCAGCTGGCATGATGAAGAATAAGTAGGCAGGGTAGAGGCTGACCTTGAACTTCACCACTGCTACCTGTTAGCTGTGTAACACTAGGATACATCATGTGAGTTCTCTGAGTGGCTTTATGAGCAATAGGGGGCCAGTCCTCACTGGACTTACTCTGCTGAACTGCAGAGATCAAAGTTAAAAATGAGGTTCATGTCATGTATTTTTTAAAATAGTTAAGTGCTGAACAAAAGTAAGGTATTCTTTTCTTATATGTTCTGTGTTATTAATTTGGCATATTGAAACAATGGTATTTTAAAATGGAATGTAGCACACACGTATGCTTTGTAATTAGTGTAGCATAATTTAATTGTGACTCCATTGTTGGAATTTTGATGCCTTTAGCTTGATGAATAGCCATTATCTGTGGGTCTTATCAATTAATCTAGGTAATGAATTCTCTTCATTATCTCGTTTTTCATGTTAATTATACAGGATTTTCTTATACCTATTTATCAAGTCAGGACAAGTGCATTTTTTTTCAACCCATATGCCTTTGAATATGGAATATGTACAAACAGGTTAACATGATGGTTTTAAATTTACATTTCTGAAAAATTCCAGTGAATGGTTTGACTTTTCTTATACCCTTACTTGTGGTATGAGCTTGTATCTCTTTATTTTGGAGGTCTTCCTTTTAATCAAAAAGATTACATTGTTAAGATAATAAAGCTATCTCCGACTTAAAAATATACCTCTAGCATATCCAAGACGTATTAAGGAAGCATAGAAAAATTTGAATTTTTACCTATTAATTCAAAACAGCAAATAATTCATATTACTAGTTTTGAAATATTTCATGAGATACCATGACAGGTAAAATTCAAGTATAAACCATGGAGGAAAAAGACATGTTTTAAATGACACTATTCATTAAATAACAGTTTTAGACAGTAAAATAAGACAAAGCAGAGACAATGTGTAATAAATGATTGACTTCATTTTGAATTCAGAAAAGTGATTGATGGGATAATCCAGGTTAATATAATAATGTTATATATTGATATTTATTAATTCAGTACTAAATTTTAACTTTCTTAACATTTTCTGGGCCTTTTATTTCATAGTTTATGTTCTGTGTTTTTAAAAAAGAAGAGTCTTATTGTAATTGTCTCTATTGTTTAACCAGTTATTTGGAAGAATGTTGATTATCAGCATTCTGATGGGCATCTTCCTGTTTTTGATTTCAGGTTGAAGCCATCCTTGTGAATATTTTTGGTGGAATCGTCAACTGTGCCATCATTGCCAACGGGATCACCAAAGCATGCCGGGAGCTGGAACTCAAGGTGCCTCTGGTGGTCCGGCTTGAAGGTATGTTTCAGTAGATTGCCACAGTGCCAATACCCCTTCAATATCAGGTAATCAGCATATTCTTGCCCTCACAGACTTTCTAAGACAACATAAGGAAACTGGGTTACATAGGATGAAATAAATGCAGTACAGCAGTACCTCTCTAAGCTTCTAATATGGGTTACAACTCTCGAAGAATCACATATGTTATGAGTCTCCAAATTTTCCAAGCATATTCCAGAGTAGAGCCCTTTTATTATGAATCATTTCATGAGATTAGTGTTCTGGGAAATACACTCTGAGAAATGCTGCACCAAGAATTATTCATCATGAAAGAGCTGTGGTTCTCAAACTTTTTGGTGTGAGGAATCATTTACTTGCTAAAATTGAGCTCTTGTTCATTTTGTGTTGTTCTTCTTGTTCAGAGAGCTCTTGTTTATTTTGGGCTATATCTGCCAATATTTATTAATTTATTCAACTGATTAATACATTAATTGTTGTTTAGGAGTAACTACTTGGAACTTTTTAAACACTCATCTTTTAAATGATAAGATTTTAATTTTTATGTTATGTGTTTTGTATGTAAAAATACTATATATTTTATAAAGAATAGCTATATCTTTTTAAATTTTAGTAAGAATAGCAGCATTTTTTTTATGGTTTTGCATGTCACTTTAATATCTAGCTCAATATTTGCTTCTGCATCATATCTGTTGCAATATGCTGTTTTGGTTGAAATACATGAAGAAAATCTGAAAAAAGAGTAAAAAAGAAGTTCCTGTTGTGACTCAGCCGGTGAGGAACCCAACTAGTATCCATGAGGGTGCGGGTTCAGTCCCCGGCCTTGCTAAGTGGGTTAAGAATCCAACGTTGCCACAAGCTGCCGTGTAGGTAACAGATGCAGCTCAGATCTGACGTTGCTGTGGCTATGGTATGGGCCAGCAGCTGCAGTTCCGATTCGACACCTAGCCTGGGAACTTCCATATGCTGCAGGTACAGCCCTAAAAAGAGAAAGCAAAGAAAATCTGGCCTCATAGAGTTGTATATTTGGAAAAAGGGAACAGTTTTTAATAATGATTTTATGTAATTTTGAATATTATTCAATACTGCACTAAAACCTATAAGTAATAGTTTCTTTATTAAAAATTAGTTTTAATGTAGAATCTGGAACTATTTCAATGAACTTTTTATACTCATTTTAAAATCCATTGGTCTGTTCTTCACAATAAGTAGATTTTACACATGCATGATTTGTAATATCACACATTGATCATATGGAAAATTTTGGATTATGCAGATCTCCCAGAGGTTAACACATTTCAACATACAATATACAAAAAATTCCCTGTTAATATCATACCATTATCAAAGAAGCTTCTAAGTATTGGTAAGCTGTCAGAGTGGTAGATGCAAGTTTTTCAGAATTTTTATTTTCACCTGAAAGAACAAATTTTCTCATTCACAAAACAGTCAGTTGTTTTCCTTGAAGTAACACACTTACTTCACTCATTTTTGAGAAAATATCTGCCAAATAACTAAGTCTGAACAACCATAGTGTGTTCTTCATTCTTCCAAGAAAAAAATTGTGTTCCATATGAAAGTAGGTGGTTTAGTTTGCTACTCAAACAATTATACAAATGCTTTTCCTCAGACCAACCATCATAGTTCAGCATGCAGCAGGGGTTTTTTGTATACCACTTCCTATTTGATCACACAGAGTATTAGAGAGATGTGTACTCAAAGGTTGAGATTTAATAATTTTTTTTTTTACTTTTCATTAAGGACATTCTTAGTCGAAAGTGGCAACTTTTCCTCGTGAGTGTGAAGTGGTGAAAAACGAAATGAATAGTAGTACAGTTTGCTGCTGCTTGATTCCATGGTAGTATGCCAGGGGTTTTACTCATCATTACTTTTGCTTCTTCAGGGCAGATGCCAACAGAATATTATCATCATCGTCATTGCATTAAAAATAGTTCTTACACCAGGGATCTGCCCCGGGTTTCTCTAAACCACACTTTGAGAACCACTGTAGCAGAGCAGTGAAAACAGACACTTATTAGTAAAAACCATGCAAAAGTCCTGTTAACATTATCTACAGAATGCAGCCCGTTTTTCTCTTTTTTTAATTTTTAAGGTGTTTTTCTCTTTTCTTCTTTCACTCTCCTTTTTCCTCCACCTCTCTGAGACTCTACCTCACAGACATAGTTATGCACTATGTGGACTTGAAAGAAATGATGACGACAAAAGAAAACCATTAATAGCAAGGGCTCCAGTTGGCAAAGTTTAATATGGACATTAAAACATATGATTGAATTAAAGTTCTTAAAATGTGAATGCAATATAATTCATCCCAATAAAATAATGTCAGTAAAAGGAAAATGGTTGACAAGGCCGCAGTGAGAAGAAAATTAATCAAGGAGTTAATGGGTCCATCAGTGTTGGTATAATTCGGATTAAAATGTTGATCTCAGACTGTCCTCAGGGTCAAAGTGACCAATGACCCTCAGATTCTAAAAGTCAGCTCTCACTGCATTCGTAAAGGGGCGCAAGTCTATGTAAGTAAATCATACTGTTTTGTCTATCATTTGGAAATGACTAGAAATTAGTACATGCTTTGGTGGACTCTGAATAGTGATCCTCCTTGTGCCTACATTGTCAGCAGAGGCTATAAGTTATTAGCTTGTAGTATATTCCTAGAAAAGAAGGTTACTCCACTTTTAATTTTCCCCAAAAGATTAAAAGGAGCACATCTCTTATTTTCACACTAAGCTTAGTATTCCAGAAGTAATAGATGATCCCTATCATTCAACAGATGCTTCCCATGTATACCAGGATGGTATACATACTAAAATATGCAAAATACCACATCTAAAATTTTCTCCCTTAATAATCAGTATTGGCTATATCAAAGGCCTCTCTGAGCTCCTAGGAAGAAGCATTGAAATCTCTAAGTCTGTTAGAGAATCAGATTTGTATCTTTTAAGTGAAAACACTTCCAAGGTTTTTTTAAATTAATCAATATAATGAATGCTATGTATAAGTCAGTGGCTTTAGACATCAAGGAGGATACATAGACATACAAAAAATGATCTCAGTTACTAGATAACTGGGGAAATAAAAAGGAAAAAATAAAATTAACAATGCAAGCTAATATGTATAAAATGTAAATCAGTATTTGTCCTAAGAGAATCTGCTTCTATCTTAGTAGCAGTAGCCATTGGGGCACCCCAATAACCACCAGCCTGGCTGTGGAGCTGTTGATACCTTACAACATCCACCATATCATGGGGGATTGAAGATGAGGTCAAAGAAGATACTGGGCCCCAAATTTATGTAAGCTAAAAATGTCCCTGGTGACCTTTTCTGTCACTCCCTCCATTTTATGATAATAGCCCCTATCCTGTAATAAGCACCAAGGACCTTTATCAAGAGGGAAAAAGCAGCAGAGCTTTTGACATTTCTGGAAGCCTAACTGGTTTCTTTTCTTCCTCTTATAGGCAATGGCATCTGAGGTGATAAATGACTTAGATACATACAAGCTAGACACTCACTGATATCCATATGCATGATTTCTGGGAACACAGCTACCCCACACCAAGATAAGACCTATCCCAGAATTCTGTCAGTCCTGTGTAATAAGCAAGGGGAAGTTGGAGAATTCTGCCCTAACTCTACTCTTGGCCGTGGTCATAGATATCGAAATACAGAAATTTGGAGATGGCATTATCTGTAAAGATCGTATAAATGGAGCTAAATACAAACCAAGCCTGTGCTCTTTGTGCTAAGGGAATGCAGGCTCCTATAAAGGATGTGTCTCTTAAGCTGTGCTCGTCATAGTTCAGCCCACTGTCATTGGCATACCCTTTTTTAAGCTTACTCGATATTGACCACTATAATCATAGTACTATTTTAGAGATGTGAGTTAGCAGAGAAATATTATAAAAGGAGAATTTTCAAGTTGAACATGGACATAAGATTTGAATCATTGGTAAGAACGGGAAAGGAGGGAATTTAGTAAAGGATCAGAAATGAATCATGAGATCTATTCCATATTTGGGAATTGATAGTGACACAATAACAGTGGCCAACACTGAAAGCCAGGACCTGGATAGACCAGGTGGCTGTCCTGGAGAAAGTAATGGCCTTGAGCAACAGGTTATGAGTGAAAAGAACTGATTAGGAAAATCAAGTTAGGACCCAGAATCTACAGTATTATTCGGTAGAATCTAAAACCAAGGCAGGGAGTTCCTGTTGTGGCTCAGTGATAAGAAACCCAACTAGTATCCATGAGGATGCAGGTTTGATACCTGGCCTCAGTCAGTGGATTACAGTACAGATCCAGTGTTGCCATGAGCTGTGGGATATATCTCAGATGTAACTCCGGATCCTGCATTGCTGTGGCTATGGCATAGACCAGCACCTGCAGCTCCGATTCAACCCCTAGCATAGGAACTTCCATATGCTGCAGGTGCAGCCCTAAAGAAAATACAAAAAAAAAAAAAAAAAAAAAAAAAAAAAAAAAAAAAACATCCCAGGCAGATTTGCCACACAGAGAGGTAAAAGTGAGTAAAAACAAGAGCAGAAATAGAAAAAGAGATGAGGCAAAGAGGGGAGCTAGGGTTTTAAATCTATGACCAGGAAAATGATGACATAGTTGATGGACCTGGGGAGCCAGTGGGAGAGGATTACATTAGGATCTAGTCATCCCCGGTTTGAGATGAAGCTGGAATATCAGGTGGAATCCGTGTGGAGGTAGAGATGTAGAAATACAGGGGATGATCCAAAGAGAGGTATGGTAGACAAATGGATACATCACCCCCATTTTGAAGGCCCCCAGTAAACCACACTCAGAACTTGCTGCTCTGGAAATTGTTCCCCACAGTACAGTTCAGTTAAAATGGGAAACCAATCAAAACACATCTCCTGTCACAGCAAGTTTTGTTTTCAGTGCTTCCAGTGGGGAAAAAACTGCTAACTGCAGGGCCCTCTGAGGAATTTTTCTTAGACTGAGTGTAAACTTTTCATTTGTTTTCCTATGGGTCAGAACATAAATTCTGCTCCTCTCACAAATCTTTCTGTATTCAGTTATGTTTTACCCAACCTTAGAGTTTGGTTTGGTTCCTTCTGTTTTTCTAAACAGAGCAAACTCTTCGTTGTCTGTGGTGACAGAGAAAGAGAAAGTGGTATAAAGAGCCAGGGACATTTTAGACAACTCTAGCGATAATTTCTGTTTAACTTGATGTAACATACTTTGTTTCAGCTATATACTTCAAAATTATCATTATGCTTATTAACATCAAAATTGATTCACATTCTCAGAACACATACCATTGACTGACTAGTAAAAGTGAGGTGAAAAAGGAGTGTCCACCATCCCAGCATCTATGAAAAGCCAAGTGACACATAACAGCTGAGTGTGGTAGAAAAACCTTATATGAGTCTGAACTACAGCAATGAATAATTATTACTGCAATCAGTATTTGTTAACTGCTATCTAAGTTTTGGATACTCTGACACATGACTGTGTAGTCTGAACAAATGTGATTTTTTTTCTTTTTTTTAATGGGAAACAATATTTTTTCCCCCAGAGGCAACAGTCTACAACTATTAACCCTAGACCCCCTTTTTTTCTTTTTTAGAGCCACACCTGTGGCATGTGAAAGTTCCCAGGCTAGGTGTCAAATCAGAGCTGCAGCTGCCAGCCTACACCACAGCCAAGACAGTGTGGGATGGAGTCGCATCTGTGACCTACACCACAGCTCACAGTAACACCGGATCCTTAACTCACTGAGCGAAGCCAGGGAATGAACCCACATCCACATGGATACTAGTCGGGTTCTCAGCCCGCTGAACCACAACGGGAACTCCCCAAATGTGAAACTTTTAATGACCAAGATAACTGACAATTCAAAAACCTGATAATGTGATTTTGTTACGAGTTAACTATTTCTTTTAAATAAAGACCGTAGCCTCTCTTGGTTGTTATGTGGACATTTACACGAGCCAGGTTCTTTGCAATAAGTTTCACCAATTTGTGGCCCACGTTTTAAAGACTCTGTTGCTGTACATGGTATATTAAAAATGTCCTGATGTGGAAAGTTTTAATCAATCAAATCAGGCTTGATTTAGTGGGATTTTGTGGACAAATCTTTGTTCTCAGCTGTATAATAATTACAAGCTGTTTTACCAGTGGATAAGGAAAGGATTACTCTCCTCTTTGAAAACAGTAACTTTATAATTACATGTATTTACTTGCCTTATCAGAATAGAGTTTACCAGCTGAGACACAGGATTATTTTTATTTAAAAGACTCCTGGCTAAATTGAACAAGCACACATTTGAGGAGAGTTTAGCTTTTGTAGACAGTTGTTCCTGGCATGAGTAAAGAATAAATGATCTGAAATGAGTTTTTATCTTTTCCTTCCTTTTTGAAATGTATATATACTTGGCACAAAAATTACCTAGATGGTTAATTCAACCCAACCCATGATACTATTTAGAAATGTACAGATATTTATTGACAACTTGGTGTTTCAGTGTGAGAACATGTTTTAGCCAAAGCTTTGGATTTCATATGGGAAGTTTTATGGTTGTGAATCAGAATCTGACAAAACTTTAAGACAGCTTTTCTATTTGGAATTAATTTTTCCTTCTTGCTGTCCCACTAAAATCTGCAACTCACTTCTGTCTCATATATGCCTGAAGAGGAATTTGCTTTTCTCTCAAGTGTTTGTTGCAATTCCAAATTAAGTGCATAAGGAAATAATAATGAATGTAGATAATCTGTAGACTGGGAATTCCATTCCTCTTAGCCAGATCTTCTCAAATTTATTTTTCCACCCAATACCAAAATTTTGTTTCAGCTACATAAACATTTTGCTTCTCTTTAGCCAAATGTCTTTACGAATAAGAGTTCCCTCCTTATCCTTTCCAATCTCTCTGTGTTCCCTAAAATCTTTCTAAAATTGTTGAGAACATAAACATCTCTGAGTCAGAAACTTTGTCTTCTGTTTCTTTTACTTTCCTAATAAGGCACCAGCACCCCTTCTCCGTGGACACTTCCTCATCCTTGCTTCCTAAAATAATGACAGATTGGAGCCAGAGCCAGAAGAATGCAAATCAAGTGCCTTCTTACCGTGGACACAGGGAAATTTCTGTATGATGCTTTGGTCTGCTTATTGGGGAAAGAAACCCTTAATGCAGTCAGGCATGAAGGGACAGCCACACAGCTTTCAGCTGTTTCCGTCCACTTGGCAGCCATCCATTCTGCAAGTCTTCAGTCATGCTAGGGTGTGAGGCCCAGAAATGGAGCCTTGATTATTCCTTTGACTCCCATCAAAAAGAACCTTGGCAGGTTGACTGTAGCCGACTAACCTGGAAAAGTTCTCATTCAGAATGTTTGAGCCCTAGGCTTGCTGCTCATACTGAGTCCACAGGGACTAAGGGGTGGCAGGATCCTGGATGGAGTGAGCACAGATGCCCAGTGGGGCCAGTAGCTGGCTTTGTGTCTGATGACACCCCTGGCCTCTGTGCCTCTGCACATTTCTTGACTGTTCTCCATACCAAGTTTTCATCTTCTTTCCCTTTATCAGTCCCTGCTCCCTTGCAAGGAGAGATTGGCCTGGACCCCACCTGTACCCTAGCCTGTCTAAGCACATCTTCCCTTCACTCCACACTTCAGTTCTGATGCTGCTGTCTTTGGGAATGTGGCTCCTGGAGCACGGCTCTGATGTTTTCTGTAAGGGCATGTCCCTTTTCCTCTCTCTCTCTGATCTTCACTTGTCTTCTATTCCCACTCTCCTGTTACCCACTTTCTGTATACCCTGCTTCTCATCTCACTTTCTGCCTCACCAGTGTCCACTCCCTGTCTTCACCTCCTCTCCTGCATTGTCCCCCGTGGGTGCTTCTTTACTGGGACCAGTTCCAATTCACACTGGCATCTATTGCCTCTCCTCCCTTTAATCACTAGCGTCTTCTCCCTGGTGTTTAATTCATCATCTCCAGGCTAAGCCGAATGAGACGTTGGAGACAATCCTGTTCTGCCATCAAGCCTTAAACCCTCTCATTGTCTCAATCGATAAACATTTCTGAATGCTGAAGCTTCACCACACTTAAACATCAAACCAGGTCTCACAGGACCTACCAAAAGTATTAGGTGGGCTAAGGCTTTTGCACTTAGTATTTAAGTTTCCAGGCAAGGAATCTACTATTTTTGGCAATTTGAGTTTTCATGTTACCCTTAGGTAGTTCATGTGACTAACTGAAATTTTTATGTGGGACATCTGCTGGCTTGCACTTTAAAGAAAGGAGTCACTTTAATTGCAGGACTAGAACTCCTTTAAGAAGGTAGTCTCTATATTATGCACTGTTCTGTTTTGTTCTTATGGATGCAGTAACTTGAGACTCTCCGACTACTTTAATAAAAAGTTTGGTGTGAGGTGTTAGTAGAATTGCACCTGGAAGGTCCCTACTCTGACTTTCTCCCTTTGTTCTTCCTTGGCCCCTCCACCCTCTCAGCCTCTCATTAAAGCCAGACTGCTCCCTCTGTGTTCCCTGAAAGTCCAGACCCCACAGGCTGCCAATCTTTTAGGCGTAGACAATAACTATCACTACTGTCTTCCACAGCCCATCCAATGAGGCCGTGCCATTGGGGTCTTTGAGGGGACCCAGCAGATGCTTCCCCATCTGGCTTCTGATCCTGCTAAAAAATAAGAAAAATGTCTAAGGAAACCAGAATATCACCATTACTGATAGAGAAGTCGAAGGAGGTACCTCACTGTGTACCATCAGTGAGCTTTCTTACTCTGAACCCCAGAACTAGGCAGCTTTTCACATCTAGTCATGGGCACTGCTGAACTTGGGCAGGCCTCCCATCACCATGCACCGAAACCCTGAGGGCTAGAGGGTGATCTGGGATCACTGAGAGCAGCAGATCAAAGGAAGGGCCAAGGAAGGGGCTGAACCACACAGCCAGATAAGCCTCTCCACTGCCACTAGGGAGCCAGCGATAGTCAAAGCAGAGACAAGGAGTGTTATGCCAGTGACTGCCTCTCTGCAAGGAAGGAAAGGCCCCTCTCGTGTATATCAGAGGTCGTTAGTCTGCCTTTGGCGTGAGCTGCCTGATGGTCAGGTGCCCACCCCAGTCTAGGCAGTGGACATCTCTTTCAAAACAGGAACCTGCAGTTGTTTTCCTGAGCAGAAGTTGGGGGTGGGGCTCTTCAGCAAGGAGCATGGCAGATCTGGGGACTGCTTGTGACCTGACAGTACCACCATCTTCTCCCTGAGTGTCTTCTGAGTGACCAGTCAGTTAATTTATTCATACCTCAGTTTCCTTATGGAACACTTGAAAGTCATATTTGATCAGCCATCAAGGTGAGGGAAGAAACCCATTGCTATCAAGGAAAAGATTCAGGCAGATTCAGTCTGTTTATTCTACAGACAACAGTTGTGTTCTTTAAGAAGGCGCTCCCAGAGAGCGCCACCTTGAGGCTGTTTGGGAGCTGAAAGACTGATTTCCTCATGGAATGTTTTAGAACAGGGATGACAAATAGCTTTCATCTCATCCCACTTTCTGTATTGGCAGTGGCTGCCTTCAGTGCTGTGCCAAGAAAGATTCTGAGGTTGTATCCAGCTAGTAGAAAATAACCCTGTGTTTATTATTGCCCACCACAGATGTGGGTAAGGAGACTGAGGGTCCTTAAGCCAAGTTTTGACTATCACTGATTCACAGCACAGGTGGAATTTTCTTCCCTAGATATACAGCCATCCCTGGCATCAGAATTAGGAAACGGTGACTTCAAGCTGGAGAAGCACCAAGTAAGACTGGCTTCTTGTCCTCTGCAGCCACAGGGCCAAATCCTTGAATCGTATAGCACACAGGTCTGCAGACTTTTTCTGTAAATGGCCAGATTCTAGGCTTTGTGAGCCTTGTATTCCCTGTTGTGATAACTCAGCTCTGCCATCATGGTGCCGAAAGGAATGGGAATGGTTGTGCCACTGTAGATCTTTTACAGAAGCAAACAGTGAGATGTGGTTTGTAGCCTGGTATAGAGAAAAGGCCAGCATCAAGTCCTAGGATTCTGGAAAACTCCCCATAGTACCTGTGGCTAAATCTCCCTCCATCCTCAGCTCTGAAAGATTTTATTAAGCACCAACAAAGCATTTGACAGGCAATATTAAGCTCTCAGAATCAAACTTCCTCTCAGGAAGGTATTAGCAATGATGTCTATGTTGTCATTTCTCCCAGGTACATTCAAAAAATGTGCAGTGATGCAGGCAGGTCACTTCTCAGGCAGCAGTGGAGTTCCAAAGTCAGCCTGGCAGACAGAAGCCTCACACCACCTAAATGACCCTTGAAAATTCCTGCAGTCTGCCCAAAATTAAAACATACATGGACTGAATGTCATGAAGTAGCCTCAGGGAAGGCATGAAAGGGGAGTCTACATGCAAATGTTTGGGCATGTGAACATTCCTTCTTTAAAAGAGCAGTCCTGGAGTTCCCGTCGTGGCGCAGTGGTTAACGAATCCGACTAGGAACCATGAGGTTGCGGGTTCGATCCCTGCCCTTGCTCAGTGGGTTAACGATCCGGCGTTGCCGTGAGCTGTGGTGCAGGCTGCAGACGCGGCTCGGATCCTGCGTTGCTGTGGCTGCGGCGCAGGCCAGTGGCCACAGCTCCGATTAGACCCCTAGCCTGGGAACCTCCACATGCCGCGGGTGCGGCCATAAACCCGCGGCCATAAAATGACAAAAGGCAAAAAAAAAAAAAATAAAAGAGCAGTCCTGTCCCCTCGGGTTGGGTCTGTCACGTGCTCTTGCTTGCTTGAGGGTTCCTTCCATTCTAGTTCAACCAACTTTGGTTTACATGAGTATCTTTTTTGCCTTTTTGAGAGTTCATATAGTTGAAAACAGGAGCATAGGCACCTGTCCTAAGCCCTCAACAATTACATGTTAAACTTGATCCTAAGCCTGTTTGCATGATCATCAATACCTGTACACCATCCACTGAAATGTTGTAAAGAATCTGGCCATCAGCTTCTTGCCACTGCCGGCTGTCATCATAGGAATGACTGTCATGCTCACACCCTTGGCATTCAGTGTTTTCTTACCCTGGGAGATGAAATCATTGAAGCAAGTGGGTGGGCATGATACAGCCCCACCGGCTATCTTTAATTGTTACAAAACGTGGGCATACAAGGTATTTCAGTAAGATACTCATCCAGCTGCAGGTATTTTCCCAGGTTCTTCAGCTAGTTGGTAAGGGAGCCAAGTTTTAATCTCAGCTTCCTCATCTGTGAAAGGGGAATATAAAGGTGGCAGCCTCATAGGGTTATTGTAAGGAGCAGATGAGTTTTAACATAACCTAGAACAATCCCTGTCTCAGTAAATATTAGCTATCATTTTTATCTGAGCTCCTGTCCACAACTTGACTGTAGCCATAGGGATGACTCCATGGGCTGTCTGCAAGGTGTGGGATGTAAGATGCTCATCATCTTGAAGGAATGATGGGTGCTGCTGCACACCAGCTTTACCTCTGATGTCCAATGAATTATTCCTTTTCTCACAGTACCATAATAAGACACGAGATGTGATAAGCTTTCTAAATTTACGTGTCACCAAGAAAATGGACTTTCTCTATCTGATTGTCACTTGAAAGAATAATGAAGGAGGAGCAGGGACCCAGGGACAATGGACATTTGAGAAGAAATCTGCTGCTTTATTGAATTTGGTTTGTTTCAACTGACCTCTCCTGTCCCTGGGGAGGAAAAGAAAAACCCAGTCACTCAAATCAGTGGTCGAAATATTTTAGGATTTATGAGCCATGCTGTCTCTGTCATAGCTTCTTAGCTCTGCCAATGTAGTACAAAAGCAGCCATCAACAATCTGTAAATGAATCACTTTGGCTGTGTTCCACTGAAACTTTATTTATGGACACTGAAATTTGAATTGCATATAATTTTCATGTATCACAAAATATTATTCTGATTTTTCCCCAACTGTTTAAAAATGTAAAAACTATTCTTAGCTCACAGGTGGTACAAAGGAGGCAGTCAGCTGGATTTGTCCCCCAGGCCATGGTGTGTCTGCCCTGACTTAGAGCACCAGAGTGAGAGTCAGACCTGTCACGGTTCACTGGTTGTTTGACCAAGTTATCTCACATCTCTGGACTTCAGCTTTTTCTAGTGAGAAGAAGAGACTTATCCTAAAGGATCTCTGAGATCCCTTCTAGCACTAAAAGGCCAAGGCTGCATGGTTTTTATATAGCTTTGCAGTCAGACAAACCGGGTTCTAGTCCTGGCTCAGCCTCTGATTTGCTGGGGAATGTTGGGCAAGTTTCTAAGCCTACCTGTGCCTCACTGGTCTCATCTGTACACTGGGGATTAAAAAGCCATATTGACTTCAGGGTTGCTATGAAGATTAAAGTCATAGGATATTTGTGAACACCTTAACTCATGTATCCAACAAATATTTATTGTACCTAGTATATACTGAATAGAATAAGTGCTAACTATTGTATTCCTAAAAAAAAAAAAAAAAAAAAAAATTGAAAGTTCCCAGGGTAGGAGTCGAATCGCAGCTGAAGCTGCTGGCCTACACCATACCCACAGCACTTTGGGATCCGAGCCACATCTGTAACCTACACCACAGCTCACAACAACACCGGATCCCAAACCCACTGAGCAAGGCCAGGGATCAAACCCACATCCTCATGGATACTAGTCAGATTTGTTTACACTGAGCCGCAACAGGAACTCCTGAATTCCTATTAAAATAATACTTTTAAGGAGTTCTCTGGTGGCTTGGCTGGTTAAGGATCTGGCAGTGTCACTGCTGTCTCATGGGCTTGATCCCTGGCCCTGGAATCTCCACGTGCTGTGGAAGCAGCCAAAAGAATAAATAGTAATAATAATAATAATACTTTTAAAGACAGCTTCTATACACTTTTAGACTAAGGGGTGTTTTCTTCAAGCCCTATGACAAAAGGCTGGCCTGAGTGATGGTGAGGGGCTTCACCTTTTGAGCAAAAACCCTATAACTGGTGTCCACTACTGCTGTCATCCCTTCCATGTAATGAAGGCAAAGAGCATTTTGATAAATGAGCCTTACATCTCTGTATACAGCTCTCTCACTCCACCCAGTGGCAGGAAGTCAGTGGTAAATCAGGCAGAAGTAGAGAACTTGAAAAGATTTTAGTGATTATTATTCTTTTTGTAATATTCTCTATCAATAAAGCAAGATTTCATTTTAAAATCAGTCCCTTTTGATTCTCCATGCATGCATGGCTACCTTTAAGGCATGCAGTGGGTAGGTAACTGTTTAGCTGGGTGGCTTTCAGCCAGCAGATATTAGAAGTGCCTGAAGTTTGACCAGCATGAGTTGATAAGTTATCTGTATAGGTGGTTATTAAAAGTGTTGTCCTGCAGACTCATTGAATAGCATTGCAGTGCTTAATAAATACTAGAACATGTCAGCAGTGCAGTTTAAATGTGGGGAAGAGATCAATTTCCTTTTTAATTGGGTGCACAGGCATAAACACTCTGTTTGGAGCTCTTGTGTATCACAGTTTTAAGCAGCTATGATGGTTTCTACTTAGAAGTAAAGATGGGAGAGGATGGAGAGTAGACATCAGCCACTTTGTGAATCAAGAAGAAACTACCCTGAAATAATCACATAGTATCATTAACAGAAGGAAGCATTTGTCAAAGGCTCCCTCTGTCCCCCTTTTCTTTTTCAGTGACGTCATTTCAGTGACTGCTGTTTTTCTTTCTAACCCTCTTCTCTGTGTGCCCCACTTCCCCTTCCAGCTGCTCTCTCAACAGGAAGGAGGAACCAGCTTGTAATCTCTCCAAGACAGGGTCCCTGGCCTGGCCAGGGTGCCAGGAGAGAGCGCCTGGCAGGGTCAGGGTAGAGCTGCCACGGCAAGGACTTGGCAAGCTCGCCTTTCCCCTCACTATTTGACTCTAATGTTTCTCTCTTTTCATGTGTCTCTGGTACCTCTCTCTCCCCCTCCTCCTTTCCTCTTCTACTCCTCCCTGTACCTCTCCCCTCTCTTACTCTCTTGTCCGCCTTAACTCTAGACCCCCTCTTTTGTCCCTTCTGAAGTCTCTTTCCTCTTTTCCCTCTCTTTCTCTTGTCTTTTTCTATGTCTCTCTCCGGCTTCACTCTGTCTCTTTCTGACTCTCCTGCCTCTGACTTTGCCATGCATTCTGTCTCATCTTATTCTCTCTGTATGTTTCTCTTTTCCTTGTCTATGTTTCTGACCCCACCCCTCTAAACCTTGTGTGACAGATTTTCTTCTGACCAACGCCCCTCTTTATTCACCCCCTTTCTCCTCATAGTCCTATGACTGAGCTTTATATTTCAGTGAAAGGTTCTCTTCCAAAACTGCTTGGTTCTGAGCCTGCCTAGTATATACTTAATAATTAAGACTGTAATTAAAGTATACTGCAAGTATAATTAAAATTCACTTTAGTGGATCCTGGAATTATGAAGCAGTTAGGCATTTTGATATGGCCCGGCCGGAGCATCTGGAAAGAGAGAAGCCTGTGTGTCTTTGTGGAGCTGACCCACCCCCTCTCCTATCCTGGCCCCACCCACTATGTTAACCGAGAGAAAGCCCTCAGGGCCTGGGTGAGAGTGGCTGCAGCTTGGAGTCCTCCGCAAAGATATTCAACACAGCCAGCTGCCACGTGGCCCTTCTTAGAAAAAGAAGCCACAATAGAAGCCCCTGAGCAGTCAGAGAAAGCTCCAGGAATCAGTCCTCCTCATTTTCCCTCAGGCCATTTAGGGGGTTTCATTTCAACCTTATGAAAGAGTTACTTGGGGATGCTGGGCCAGCAGGGTGATCAGAAGAGGACTCGCTGGCACTTGCTGCCTCAGGCACGCCTAGTGTGTACGACCCCATCCGTAATATCCAGTCCATCCTCAGGCATGTCCTGTGTGTGGGACACTGTGCTGATCCTGGAGGTTCACACTGGCAGCCCTCCTGAAGTGTACTTTGTTTAGTGGGGGCAAGAGCTACGTCTGTAAGCAGTTCAGCAGTGCTTTGATTTCATTCAGATGGATGGGGTACTCTGGAAGCTCATTTTACAACCCCCTACTCCGGGATAGGGTTTGGCAAGTGTGGGAAGAAGGCATCCCCAAAGAAATGTCATTTAAACAGACAGCTCGTGGATGTATGGGGTCTGCCAAGCAGAGAAGGCATCAGAGCTCTAGGTGGAGGGTACAGCAGCCATAGGCTTAACTTGTCTGCAGGTTCACAGATTTCTTTGTCAGTCATTTTCTGCCTTGAGAATTCTGAGTGCTAAGTCTGAAGAGAATATTAACTAATGAACCTGTTTAGTTAGGCTAGTTATAAGGAAAAGCAGTCCATTTATCTCAAAAAAAAAAAGTGCTACAGAGTTTATTTCATCGATACACATGGAAAGGAACTCAGCTAAAAGTGAGCAAACAGTTCTCTTGGTGGGCAGGAACTGTGAGAAAGCTGGCCCCCCGGAAGAGGGGGGTCCGAGTTGGAGGTAGACCTCCAGAGCATTGCTCTAGCCCTTCTCGTCACTTGATTTCATCACCTCTGTGTATTCGCACTGCCTTTCTCTTCTCCCCTTACTTATGACTGGTAGGGCCTTTTCATGCTACTACTTTTTATTTCATGGAAACTACCCATCCAGATTCTCAGGAGAGTAAATGTAATTGGACAAGCTAATGACCATTGTCTGGTTTTGACTGCCCTTGGTTCAGGTGCAGTCAGCGCCTTAGGAACGGTCAGGTCAAGCTTTGCCTTGGGGGCGGAGAACACCATATTGTCCCTGTTTGGCCCCAAGGGAAGAGGAAAGGGAACTGACATCCTAATTGTACCTGATCCTTGCTTTTGAATAATTAATAGCCACATTGAGGTTCAAATGATCTCATGAATGGGAAACTGCTGCATGTTTTAAATGTCAAACCTGAGTCACAGGAAATCAAAATAGAGTCAGAAAAGCAAAGGATTCTGACAGTCAGATCCTGCCAATCAGTCACTAAGCCTTGGTGCTCTTGGCTTAAAAAAAAAAAAAAAAAAACTGGCTTATAAACACTGAATTCACAAGATCATTTTAAGAGTCAGGTATAGTAATGTGGGGAGTTCTTGTTGTGGCTCAGCGGAAAGGAATCTGACTAGTATCCATGAGGACACAGGTTCGAGCCCTGGCCTGGCAGTGGTTAAGGATCCGGCATTACTGTGAGCTGTGGTACAGGTCACAGACTCGGCTAAGATCCCGAGTTGCTGTGGCTGTGATGGAGGCTGGCGGCTACAGCTCCCATTCGACCCCTAGCCTGGGAACCTCCATATGTCACAGATGTGGCCCTAAAAAAAGGAAAAAAAATAATGTGGGAGGACTTTAATGGTGACATATATTTATAATGATTTTGGAAATCATTTAAACCAGTGAAAGATCAAGTTGAATGCTCATTCCACTGCTTCCTAGCTATTACTGACCACGTTCACTAGATGTTAGCCTCTAACTTCTCTGTGCCTCAGACCTCTCATCTGTAAAAGGAAGATAATAATAGCTTTCTCAGGGTTGCTACTGAGGAAGAAAGGAGAGAATATACTTAGAACCCCAGAACAATAAGTGACCCCTGCTAAGTGATAGCTACTATTATTGCTTTAATTATTATTAGCCCTACTACTAGCATAGCAAATCCCTCTATCACTCCAGTTAGAGAGTGCTTGACAGGTGTGGGTGAGATCTGTACCCACAGGAGAAATTTCATCAAGGAAAAGTAGATTAAGATAAAAGGTGAGGAATGTTCAGGCAGGTGCGTCTGCCTCTTGGGGTGACATGTGGTGTCCTTGGGAGCTGTTTGTTGAGAAGGGAAGAAGGAGGAGAGCCTTGTGTATGTTAGCATAAATTTTTTCCCTGGCAGACTAGCAGACAGGTGGGGAGAGAGCTCCAGTCCATTCCTCTGTTGAAGGAAATAAAAATTTCCATATTTAACTTTGATTGACCTTCTGGTCCAGTGACCGATCCGAGTCCATATCTGTCAGGACTTTGATTCACTCCACGTCCTCATTCCATGAAGGTGCTGCCTACAGAACAATGTGGGAATTCCTTAGCCCAGTACCCAACACCTGCCACATTCTGATCCTCTGTCCTACTTTTCAGCCTCTGGGACCTTAGCTGAAACTTTACGAAATGAATCAAAATGCACAGAGGTTGTTCTTAATGAAATAATAACTCTTCACATATGCATTAGTTAAATACCAATGTGATACAAATTCCCACAGAATTTAGCCACTTAACACAAGGAACATAGGTCATCTCACAGTTTCTGTTGTGAGGAATCCAGTGTTGGCTTAGCTGGGTCCTCTGCGTTAAGGTCTATCACAAATGCAGTCACAGTGTGGTCCAGGGCTGTGGTCCTGTCACAGGCTGCCTGGCGCAGGGTTGCCTTCAGGCGCACTCACCTGCTTGTTGGCAGGATGCAGTTCCTCATGCATTTTTGTACTGAAGACCTCAGTCCCTCTTTGGCTTTTGGCTAGAGGCTGCCCAGAGTTCTTTCTGCCTAGGGAATACTATAAACTGCAGCATAGCAGTTGGCTTCATCAGAATAAACAAAGAGAAAATCAAAGGGAGCAAGACAGAAGTCACAGGCTTAGTCTCAGAAGTGACATTCCATCACTTTGTGATACTATTATTCATTAGAGGCAGGTCACTGGCTCCAGCCCACACTGAAAGGGCATGAACACCAGAAAGTGGGGACTGATCATTTGAGAGCCAATTTTAGAAGCTGCATGCCACACTTACAAAGTAGAATGTTAGAGCAATGCTTGTTGCTGTAACAACAGACATATGCTGAAATGTTAGAGGCAACATAATACAAGTTTCTTTCTCATTCATATAAGGTCTAAGAGGGTGAGTGAGCTGGGTAGGGTGCTCTGCCCCACGCTTACTCAAGCATCCATGCTGAAGGAGTCATTGCCATGTGAATAAAGGTGCCTTCCACGGTTTTCCTGGCTGGCAACATTGTAGAAGGCAGACGGAGAAAACGAAGGAAGAGAACATGGGGAATCACAGTGGTGATTTTTATGGGCATGTGTTTCATCTCTGCACACGCTTTATCGACCAGGAGTCCCATGACCCACCCCTCACCTCACCCAGCTGCAAGGGGCTTGGGAAATGCAGGTCCTGGTTGAGCAGCTACTTCCCAGCAGTCGCTCCCCACTGTAGCAGAGGAGCATGGACCTTTGATGGACAACAAGCCATGTCTATCACAGAGACTTTGCAATTTACAGAATGTTTTCCTGTGTATTATTTCATTTGCTTCTCATGGCAACCTATGCCATCAGCATTATTATCCTCATTTTATAGACAATGAAGCAGACTGGCTTATCTTTAGAACCTAAATAGAGCAAACAGGATTCAAGTCTCACTTCTGCCACTTACAAGCCATGTGACTGTGGAGAACTTCTTTAACCTCTCTTTGTCTCAGTTATGTCATCTGAGATATAATAGGGACAGTGGGACCTACTCATAGTCATTGTAAAGATTTCATATGCCACATTATACCTGGCATGTGTAAGTGCTTAATGAATAAGGAAGATGTTATGTTATAAGGAAGATGTCCAGTCTGGAGATACGGAAGTGGAGGCTCCAAGGAGTTAAATGATTTACGTAAACTACAAAACTAATTGAGAGCACAGCCGGATAGGAAACTGTGGATTTTAAGCAACAGCTTCCCTACCTTTCCAGTTCCTGCTTGCCCTAGAGACCATACATCCTATTCCTGTGTAAAGCAGCCATGAGTTAGCCTGGCACTGAGGACACAGTGCCCAGGGTCCCCTTCCCAATGCTTTGGTGCACCCAGGCTCCCTGGAGAATCAATGCTGGATTGCCTTCTCGCTCACCTGTTCCTCCTGAACTCGGCCTTCACCTTTTTCTATGAAACATGCTGACCAAGCCTCCTTTTTATTTGTACTTTGAGGTACTCTGAGGCCTATGTTTCAAGGTCTTTGTTTATAAACAAGCTCAGTCTTGCTAACTAGATAAAAGCACAGGAGATGATATAGGACGAGATATTTCATTAGACACTTAAATTTTATCATATTTCTCCCAGGGGCTTGTTCACACTGAAAGGAAAGGATAGAAAAGCATTTTGCATGTTAAATAGTCACCAAAGCATGCATTTGTGGGGTGACTTGGCCGGCAAATGCTACAAATCCACCTGGAAGGGCCAAGGGATGTCATCAGAGGCTACAATATCCATGTTCAGGGCTTCTGTCCCTTTTGTTATATAGAGTGAGGAGGAAGTAGAGACATACACATTGAACACTGCCATTGTCTCCAGAGCAGTGGCTTCCTGGCCTTAGGTGAACGGATCCTCTGAACTTTAGATCTTAAGAGTAGGTCATGACTGGGACCTTCGTTTCAAGAGCTCTTTAAGACAAATGACTCCTAGCATGAGCCAAAACCACATTAAATCCACTTAAGTTTGGATTATCAGCAGAAATTTCAGCTTTTATGGGTAAAAAAAAATGTCCATTAGTTTCTTGTAAGCCCTATCTTTCATTTTTTTTTTCTAGCCAGATCATCACTTGATATAGATCTTGTCATGTAATCTTTCTTGTCAGTAACACTGATTAGAACCTCTATTTAACTTACTTCCTGGTGAAAAACCCCAGGTGGATTTGGCTTGAACACCCTCATATGTTACTGCCCATGTTCCACACCATCCCCTCGCCCTGGTTTACCATTCTCTTTTTTTTTTTTTTTTTTTTGCACAAAGCTTTTTCTTTAGATTCCATATTCAGACAATTCAATCAAGGGATAAGTCCATTTCAGAAGATTTTCCTCCTCTTTCAAACTAGTTGAACAAGTGGTTATTAATCTTTCTTTGTTCACAGTCTCCTAAGAACCTCATTATCTCCATTATTTTTAAGCCAGAGAAAGTGTAGGCAGTATCTTTATAATACCAAGCACTTGAGGTAAAAAAGAGGAATAAAATTTGTCATCTAGATATATCTAAATATTCAGATCTGGATCATAAAAAGCTGAACTGAGCTGTAACTAAATTGTGTCTATGTGACCCAGACATCCTTTGACTTCAGGTTGTACCAGACTTCTCAGGGCACCAGCTCCCGTTCCATTTCAGTGACTGTACATCATCCCCCCACCCCCTTCCAGGAACCAATGTCCACGAGGCCCAGAAAATTCTCAGTAACAGCGGGCTTCCCATTACTTCGGCCGTCGACCTTGAGGATGCAGCCAAGAAGGCTGTGGCCAGCGTGACTAAGAAGTGATGCCTTTGTCCTGATCCCTCAGAGGAAGAAGTTTTCCCATAAAAGGGGATGGTTCTCTCATCACTGTGAAAGAAATGGTTATCCCAATGAGGGGGGGAAAAAAAACGGAGAAGGGAAGAGCAAGAAGCATTGTATTAAAAAACCGTAAATCTGTTTTTTTTTCTTGAATAAGATATCTAGGCAGCCTAAATAATCTGATTTCCCTCATAATGTCCTGGGTTCTCATACTTTTCTGTCCTGGTCAATCAGTTCAGTAGGCATTGTTTTGCCAACTTTGGAGAGCAGTCCATATGGCCAAACATTGTATGCATATACAGCATTTGAGATCAGGCTCTGGTTCACTTACGGTAAATTTGGTGAACATTTCATCCTGCGTAATTAAAAAAAAAAAGTCACAGGCTGTAAAAAAAACTCAGACAAAATTACATTTAAGAGATTAACCATAAAAAAGATACAACTAAGGCATTCAAACAAATAGGTGTTATAAACTGCAACAGTTTTTACAGTTTCTAATTCTAACATGTTTGGAAAATCCATGAATGTTACAAAATATATTTTATAATGGAAAATCTGCATTATTATCCTATGCACATATCCTCCCATTTGCCTTAATATTGAATATTTGCCTTAATATTGAATATACTGTTTACCTCACACTAAAAATAAAGCCAGAAGCCTTACTTGTGATTTTGGAGTAGAAGGTTCTCTTTTTACATCAGAACTGAAGACTGTGAATTCGTATGGAAATCTTTGATTTGGTCGTTTCAAGATGAGAGAACACTGAAGATCGCATTGTGCTGTGTCACTGTCTTCCCTCCCTTCCCCTTGCCCCCTAGAATCTACCACCTGAGAAAACGTTATTGAGAGAATGTGCCTTTTTTGCATTTTGTCCATTTTTGTGGTGGGAAAGAATGTGAATTAGATTTTTGTTTAAATTTTGGTAAATTTTTATCTGTACACAAATTCAAATAAAATCCTCTTTCTGTAAACTCTAAGATTTGTTTCTCAGTTTAGTCAATTTTATTCCTCAAGCCGTGTTTCCTTTACTAAAACTCCAGCCTTTATGAATTATGCATATCTCTAAGATTAGAAAATTTGGGTTGTCCCAGGATTATTCTAGTTCTACTCAGCTTTATTAGCAACCATACCTGTTAGGCGATTATTTTATGAAAGAATACAAATCTACTACCAAATCCCAGGTAAGTCTAATAGATTAAAATGTGACCCCAGTTTACATAATGCAAAGGACATATACAGTCATAAACTCTCCCCATGTGATGAGACCGAAGTGCCGACAATAACAGTTTACCTCTCGATATACAAATATGTTACAAACCTAAATTTTTGTTGTTTTTTCAGCAGTTTTTATATTGTTTTTATAAATTTCATATCTAGACAAAAGTTTAAGAAGTGATTATTTTATAGACCCATATGTGCCACAGAGAAGAAATTCATTTGATTCATCAGTTTTATGTCCTTTCTTAATTGTCATACAATGAACAAAAAAATTTAGATTTGTTTTGGGTTTTGATAGCTTAATAACTAGTTAATATTATAAAAGAAATAATATGTAGTTTGTCAGACAAAAGCTACGTAATTGAATTTTTTGTCCTATGTAAAGGCCTATGTTCACACAGCTGTATGTGTGTGTGTGTATATATATATAGAGAGAGAGAGAGAGATGTTTCCAATCAATCCAGATGTTTCCAATCAATCCAGATGATAAAGACATTAAATCATTCATGTAATTGTGTTGTAAAAGAGTTGATAATAAGTAAATAGCCCTTTATTTTCAAATATATGGTGTCTTTTTCATGGGTGCTCCTAGTAAGTATTGTGTTCATGTTGCTTACTTATGCTGAGCACAGTATAGTTCCTTCCATATTTTTTTTAGAATAAATTACTGGTATATGCACAGCTATGCTTACTGATGACACTGAGTAGAATTGGGAACGCTTGGTGTTGGCTGTGGATCTGAAGTGCATTTATTAGCTTTTCCAGTTTGTGCTATGTTTCTGACCTTCCAGAAACCCCTTCAAGTCTTTGTCTCAGCTGTACTCTATGTAAGTGTGAATAATAATTTCTTTTAAGTATGATCAGTGTTTGCTAAACTTGGCCATGTCCTAAGCAAGAATATCCTTGAAAGGAGGTGATAGTGTAAACATGGTATTCGGTATCCAGAAAGCTTAAAGAACGGTACACACTCTTTACCGAAACTGCTTTGTACACAAGATTTTAATAGACTTGCTAGTCTTCTGTGTCAGTCTCTAGAACAAGCACTGGATTTAAAGGATTCCTGACTCTCCCACAACATTCACCTCTTTGAGTTAAATAACCTCTTAAATTTGTGTAGACTACTTTATAGTGACAGGAACCCAACTCAAGCTTAAGAAAAAAGTGGGTATTATTTTGTTCTCATAATGAACCCAACTCAA
Organism: Catagonus wagneri; assembly: GCA_004024745.2. NCBI lineage: Eukaryota > Metazoa > Chordata > Mammalia > Artiodactyla > Tayassuidae > Catagonus > Catagonus wagneri. The sequence continues at coordinate 50,043,980 of PVHT021183699.1, read as the reverse complement.
GCTTAAGAAAAAAGTGGGTATTATTTTGTTCTCATAATTATAAAAGACAGAGGCTTTAGGTTACAGTTAAGGCTAAATCCAGGAACTCAGAGCCTCATAACTTGGATGCTGCATCTCAGACCAGCTTATCTCTGTGTTGATTTTATTCTCAGGCAGGCCATTTCCTCACAGTGGCAAAATGGCTGCTGTCCATCCCAGGAACATATTCTCAAGCTTAGCATCCCTAAAAGAGAAAGAGTGGGGCAAGGGTGAAGAAGACAAAAGGAAGGGAGAAAGGGAGTAAGGTTGGTTTTCTCCTGGTACCTCTAAGAAACATTCCAGAATTGGGATGACCAATTTTAGGTCGGGAACCTACCTTTTCTGGCCAGGAGTTTGCAGCGCTCTGATGGATACAGTCTGAGTTAAATACCCACTTATTGGCGTGAGGACAAGACCACCCTTACCCAGACCTCAGAATTGAGATTAGGAAAGGGTGGGGGTAATTCCATAAGAAAGTTGGAGATCTAGTAAGAAGAATCAATGTTTTCTGGAAAGGAAAAATAAGAGATCATGATCACATTCTTCAACCATAAAGCAATGAGGTTGAACAAATTACTCCATAAGGACTCTTACAACCCTGAAACATCATGATTTTATTCTATTAACTTCTCACCAATCCTATGGCGTCTGTTCTTATCCATGCATACACGTTACCAGGTTTTTTGTATAGATATTGCTTGAGTCATCTAAATTTTTGACCTTATTTTATTTGTCTTGAAAGTAATGTCCACATAAGAAGTAATGGCATTGAAGCACTTAGCTTAATTTTGGTTTTCTATTTAAGTTGTAATTCAACTCATGAATTAGTAAAATAGCCAGTAAGTGTTTAATGACCCGACTAGATCTGTGAATCACTTTTAATTAGTTCTTTTACAATTTATATCCTATGTCCATCCCTCTCAATTTTCAGTTTTCAGGAAAAAAAACAAACAAACACTTGTCATCATGAAGAATTATATTGTCTTTTATTCAAGGGCTTAATGAAAATGGAGTGAAAAGTTATGATTTGACATTTCTAAATAAAACATTTAAAAGTCTGTGATCATTTGCAGGATGTAGTATATTTTCAAATAATTAAAATAAATGAAAGTCACATAATATTGATTAAAAAGAAAACAATGTGAATTAGAGCCTGGAAGAACATGTTCTTACAGATCCTTCTAGATTTGGAGTTGGCACGTTAAGGCCTGAGGTACTGTTAGTAAAAAAAATTTTATTGGTACACAACTATGCCATTTATTTACATGCCATGTATGGTTGCTTTCTTGCTACAACAGCAGAGTTAAGTAGTTGTGATAGAAATTTTATATTCATAGAATATTTGCTATTTGGCCCTTCACAGAAAATTAGCTAAGCGCTTCTCTGTATAAATAAAACAAATGCAGTATTATCCCTGGAATGACAACAACAGATCATTGTTTCCAGCCCTAAGAAAGGCAGAATAAGGTATCAAAGTGAAACAAATGTATAAGAAGGAAGTATGATCTTTGACCTGTGCATTTTGAACCCTATGAGAATTTACTAGTCTACAAAAGGCCATTTTCCAATGAAAACCTATTCAATTAAGCTAATTTGTGTCTTTCCATCACCCCAAGAACTACCTGAAGATAGCTTGATGTGCTTTTGATGTATGCTATTCTTAACTACTTTCAGGTGTATTGGAATAATATCAAATCATGGCTATGAATATGTAACCCCTAAAGATCTGTACCTATTGAGTCATACTCAAAGTGGTCCTTGCTAGAGACTGTCTTGTACGTAATTTAATCTTGGAGTCCTGTGAAGAGGATAAGAAAGAAGGCAAAGAAAAAATTTATTTCAGTTTACCACATCTCTACCACCTTGCTGTAAAAGCATTGTTCCACTTTATATTTGGGGAAATAATAACACACTGAGATAAAATTTCTCTGCTAAATTTATGTAGTTAGTGGCAAAAATTAATACTTCTGGACCTCTGGATCTTGTGAAATTTTGTCACTTTTAGTGCATCATTGCCAATAAGTGAAGGCAGTTAAGTATGGTGCTGTCATATATATTTGACTGAAAACTGAATTTTGAAGTCCATTTAATTTGAAATAATTATTGGCCACTTATTTCTGGTAGCTACTATATAGGACTTCATAGCTCTTTAGTGTAAATCTAGTGGGGTTTATATATTACTTTCAGTTCAGAGGCACTCACATTGATTCGGAGTTTATTGCATTCCAGGAAATGTACCTCTGTTGGCTAAATTAGTTCTCTTAGCAACTCTGTGAATCTATCATTCCTGTTTTACAGATGAGATGTTATATGTGATACGGATCTCAGAAAAGGTAAGAACATGACCAAGAACACAAAACTAGTATGTAGATTGTCAGGATTGAGACTCTGCTCTTGTGAGTCCAAAGCTAGTATTCTTGTTTTAAACATGTCAGGACTCAAATTCAGTATAGTTGCACTGGTGATAGCGATGGAGAATTTAAAAGAATATTAGAAGCAAAGACGCTTAGCTGGGTTCTTGAATGTTTTTTGCCTTTTTTAGTACCTTGGGAAGCAAAATATAAAAGCCGAAAGATTGCCTTGTGCACAGTAGGGCATGAAAAAGGGACCATTTTCTTGGGACCTAATTCCAACTGTCTTTTTCTTAATTCACTGTCTTTCCTAATATACAAAACTATGAACACTTACAAGAAAAAAAAAAAGAGGCTGAAAAGGTAGAGGCTGGAGACCATATTATCACAGCAGTAGGACAAATTTTAGTTAGCAATATCATTCTGGAAAATTTAGGCTTAGAAATCTTGTCTCATATTTTGATATTGCAAATAGGCCAGTTTCAATTCTTAAGTACTTTAATGCCAAACTTTACAAATCAAAAATAAACTAGATCTTATACACAAACTATGGGAAAATATGTATTTTTTCTTACCCCTCCCTTGTGTGTGCAGAAGCAGTGCATAGAGCTGTGTTTTTTAAGTGTGGACTCTTATAACACTTTTTCTAGCTACAAGAGAAAGAAATGAAGTACAATTATGTATCAGTCATTTAGAAATCTGTTCTCAGAGATCGGACACAGACTAAAATAGATGGCAAGGCTTAGAGATTCTCTTTTTTTTCTTTCTTTTTTTTTTGTCTTTTTGCCTTATCTAGGGCCGCACCTGCAGCATATGGAGGATCCCAGGCTAGGGGTCTAACAGGAGCCGTAGCTGCTGGCCTTTGCCACAGCCACAGCAATGCAGGATCCGAGCCGTGTCTGCAACCTACACCACAGCTCACGGCAACGCCAGATCCTTAACCCACTGAGAAAGGCCAGGGATTGAACCCACAACCTCGTGGTTTCTAGTCAGATTCATTAACCACTGAGCCATGATGGAAACTCCAGGAGATTCTTATTTGGAGTATATTTTCAAATATCTTTTAATGTTGAGTATTAAGGTACTCTAAAGCCTTATAATTATTTTACCTGGGGGCGGGGAGGATAAGGTTTGAAAGACCTTATACTAAAAGCAAAATCTTCAAACGAAGACTAGATGTCTGGGTCTCTATTAAAACAAAAAAATTATTTGCCAAAAAATTTTCCATGGAGTGCAAACAGTCCAAATGTCCATCAACTGATGACTAGATAAACAAAATGGGGTATATTCATAGTCATGAATAAAAAGGAATGAGGTATGGGAATGCTACAGTATGAAAGAAGCTTGAAAACATTATAACAAAGTGAAAAACTCCAGGCACAAAGGCTGCATATTGTGTTATACCATTTTTTGGAAATGTCCACAATCCATAAATCTGTAGAGATAACATGAATATTAGTAGTTGCCAGTACTGAGATGGGATCGAGATGGTGAAATAGAAGGACTGGAGCTCAACTTCCCTCATAAAAACAACAAAACTACAACCAAATGCTAAACAACTTTCAACCAAATGGACTGGAAACTTTCAAAAAGATATCCTACTCCAGAAGACAAAGAGAAGACCACACCAAGAGGTAGGAGGGGTGATTATGCAATATAAGCAACCCATTACCTCCCATGTCAGAACCCCATAGACTGGAAAGTAACTATCACAGAGACTCACCTACAGGACTGAGAGTTCTGAGCTCTATGGTAAATCCCCACACTTGAAGATCTTGTTTGGGATAAATAGCCCCTGGAGTATCTGGCATTGAAGACCAGTAAGGCTTGTGAGCAGGAGCTCCATGAGACTGAGGAAAATGGAGACCCCATCCTTGAAAGACCCACACAGACTTTCATGTGCACTGGGTCACAGGGCAAAGCAAACTTCCCATAGGAATCTGTGTCAGACCTGACAGCAGTTCTTGGAGGATATCCTGGGAAAACAGGGGATGACTGTGGCTTGTTGTGGGGGAAGGACACTGGAGACAGAGCTCTTGGGAATAATCATCAGTGTGCTTTTCTCTGGAGGTGGCCATTTGGGGAAAATCTGGCTCCAACTAGCAGCCCTGAGAAGTCCCGGGCCAAACAATAATCCAGGTGGGATCACAGCCCCACCCATCAGCAAACAGGCTGCCTAAAGACCCCCCAGGCACACAGCCACCTCGAATCTCACCCAGAGACAAAGCCCCACCCACCAGAGGCATAGGAATCAGCCCCAACTACCAGTGGGTAGACACCAGTCCCTCCCATCAGGAAGCCTACAGCAAGTGCACCCATACCAACTTCAGCCACAAGGGAGGCAAACAACAGAAATGAGAGGCTACAATTCTGTTGTCTGCAAAAAGTCACCACACCAAAAACCTATAAAAATAAAAAGGCAGTAAACTATAACTCAAGATAAAGAGAAAGAAAAAAATCCAGAAAAACAGCTCAGTGATGAGGACATTATCAGCCTAATGGAAAAACTTTAGATTTTGATGCAGAAGATGATGCAAGATACTGGAAATAAACTGGAGGCAAAGACTGATAATTTACAGGAAACACTGAGCAAAGAAATACAAGATTTAAAACTTAAGCAAGCAGAGATGCAAAATACAATAACTGAAGTAAAAAATCCATTAGACGCAACCAACCCCAGAATACAGGAGGAAGAAGAACGAATAAGTGAAGTGGAAGACAGACTAGTGGAAATCACTGATGAAAAACAGAAAAGAGAAAAATGATGGAAAAGAAATGAAGAGAGTCTCAGAGAACTCTGGGACAATGTTAAACATGCTAACCTCTATAGTATAGGGGTTCCAGAAGGAGAAGGGAGAGAAAAAGGGACAGAAAAAATATTCAAAGAGATAATAGCTAAAAAATTCCCTAACATGGAAAAGGAAACACTCACTCAAATTTGGGAAGTACAATGAGTACCGTATAAAGTAAACTCAAGGAAGAACACCCCAAGACACATATGAATCAAAATGAGCAAAATTAAAGGCAAAGAAAATATTGAAAGCAACTAGGGAAAAGAAACAAATGACATACAAGGGAACCCCGATAAGTTTATCAGCAGATTTTTCAGCTGAAACTCTGCAGGCCAGAGGGAGTGGCATGATATACTTAATGTGATGAAAGGAAACACTTCCAACCAAGATTACTTTACCCAGCAAGGCTCTCATTCAGATTTGAAGGAGAAATCAAAACTTTTACAGATAAGCAGAAGCTAAGAGATTTCTGCAACACTAAACCAGATTTATAACAAATACTAAAGGAACTTCCCTAGCTAAAAAAAAAAAAAAAGACCACAACCAGAAATAAAAACACCACAAAAAACAAGGCTCACCAGTAAAGTCGTATATACAGTAAAGATACAAAATCATCCATACACAATTGTGCTACCAAACCCAGAAATCACGACAAATGCAGGACACTGGAGACGCACTTGCAATTAAAAAACCAACAACTTAAAACAATCTCATTTATATATAGACTCCTATATCAAAACTTAAGGGTAACTGCAAACCAAAAATCTGCAATTGATTCACAAACAAATAAGAAAAATCAACTCAAATACAACACAAAAGATAGGCACCAAGCCACAAGAGGAGAGAACAGAAGATGGAAAGAAAAAAGAGCAACAAAAACAAATCCAAAACACTTAACAAAATGACAGTGAGAACATACATATCAATAATTACCTTAATTGTTAATGGACTAAATGCCCCAACCAAAAGACCTAGACTGGCTGAATGGATATAAAAATGAGACCCATATATATGCTGTCTTCAAGAGACCCACTTCACGTCTAGGGACACAAAAAAATTGAAAGTGAGAGAATGGAAGAAAATATTCCATGCAAGTGGGAATCAAAAGCTGGGGTAGCAATATGCATATCAGACAAATAGACCTTAAAATGAATATTTTGAGAAACAAGGAAGGGCACTACCTAGTGATCAAAGGATCAATCCAAGATGATGTAACAATTTTAACTATCTATGCATCCAACATAGGATCACCACAATATATAAGGCAACTGATAACAACCTTAAAAGGAGAAGTCAACAAGAACACCATCATAGTGGGGGACTTTAACACCCCTCTTACAGCAATGGACAGGTCATCCAGGCAGAAAATCAATAAGGAAACACAGGCCCTGAATGAAGCATTAGATCAGATGGACTTAGTAGATATTTATAGGACATTCAATTCAAAAGCAACAGAATACACGTTCTTCTCAAGTGCACATGGAACATTCTCCAAGATTGATCACATCCTGGGTTACACATCAAGCCTCAGTAACTTTAAGAAAATTTAAATCATATCAAGCATCTTTTCCGACCTCAATGCTATACAACTGGAAATCAACAGAAAAAAACTACCAAAAACACAAACACATGAAGACTAAGCAATGTGCTACTAAACTACCAATGGATCACTGAAGAAGTCAAAGAGGAAATTAAAAAGTACCTTGAGGCAAGTGACGAAGATATGACACTCCAAAACCTATGGGATGCAGCAAAAGCAGTTCTGAGAAGGAAATTTATAACAATACAATCCTACCTCAGCAAACAAGAAAAAGTTCAAGTAAAAAACCTAAATTTACATCTAAAGTAGCTTGAGAGAAAAGAACAGACAAGACCTAAAGTTAGTAGAAGAAAAGAAATCATAAAGATCAGAGCAGAAATCAACGAAATAGAAACAAAGAAAACCATAGATAAGATCAATGAAACTAAAAGCTGGTTCTTTGAAAAGATCAGCAAAATTGATAAACCCTTAGCCAGACTTATCAAGAAAAAAAAGAGAGAGGACACAAATCAATAAAATTAGAAATGAAACAGGAGAAGTAACAACAGACATCACAGAAATACAAGGGATCATAAGAGACTACTATGTGAAACTATATGGCAATAAAATGGAAAATTTAGAAGAAATGGACAAATTCTTAGAAAAGTACAATCTCCCAAGACTAAACCAAGATGAAATAGAAAAGATTAATAGACAAATCACAAGTTCTGAAATTGACTGTGATTTAAAAATTTCCAAGAAACAAAAGTCCAGGACCAGATGGCTTCACAGGTGAATTCTATCAAACATTTAGAGAAGAGCTAACACCTATCCTTCTAAAACTATTCCAAAAACCTGTGGAGGAAGGAAGACTCTCAAACTCATTCTATGAGGCCAACATCACCCTGATACCAAAACCAGACAAAGATACCACACACAAAAAAAAGCAAATTACAGGCCAGTTTCACTGATGAACATAGATGCAAAAATCCTCCACAAAATACTAGCCAACTGAATCCAACAATACATTAAAAGGATTATACATCATGATTAAATGGGATTTATCCCAGGGATGCAAGGATTTCTCAATATCCACAAATCGATCAGTGTGATGCACCGCATTAACAAACTGAATAATAAAAACCATATGATGCTCTCAATAGATGGGGGAAAATCCTTTGACAAACTCCAACACCCATTTCTGATAAAAACCCTTCAGAAAGTTGGCATGGGGGAACCTACCTCAACATATTAAAGGCCATCTATGACAAACCCAGAGCTAACGTCATTCTCAATGCTGAAAAGCTGAAAGAATTCCCACTGAGATCAGGAATAAGAAAAGGATGTCCACTCTTGCCCCTACTATTCAATATAGTTTTGGAAGTCCTATCCATGGTAATTAGAGAAGTTAAAGAAATAAAAGGAATCCAAATGGGAAAGGAAGAAGTAGAACTATACTAGTTGAAGATGACATGATACTATACCTAGAGAATCCTAAAGACTACCAGAAAACTGTTAGAGCTCATCATTGAATTTGGCAGCGTTGCAGGATACAAAATTAGTACACAGAAATTGACTGCATTTCTATATACTAACAATGAAAGATCAGAAAGAGAAATTAGGGAAACAGTCCCATTTACCATCACATCAAAAAGAATCAAATACTTAGGAATAAACCTCCCTAAAGAAACAAAAGATCTGTACTCTGGAAATTATAAGATACTGATGAAAGAAATCAAAGATAATACAGATGGAAAGACATACCACGTTCTTGGATTGGAAGAGTCAATATTATCAAAATGACTATACTACCCAAGGCAATCTACACAAGGCAATCTACAATCCCTATCCAATTACCAAGGACATTTTTCATAGGACTAAAACAAAATATTTTAAAGTTTCTTTGGAAGCACAAAAGACCCATAATAGCCAAAGACATCCTGAAAAAGAAAAATGAAGCTGGAGGAATCATGCTGAGTTCAGACTACTACAAAGCTACAGTCATCAAAACCATATGGTACTGGCACAAATACAGAAACATAGATCAGTGGAACAGGATAGAAAGCCCAAAATTAAACCCACGCTCCTACAGTCAACTCATCTATGACAAAGGAGACAAGAATAAACAATGGAAAAAAGCCCCTTCAACAAGTGGTGGTGGGAAAACAGGACAGCCACATGTAAAAGAATGAAATTAGATCACCTCCTAACACCATACACAAAAATGAACTCAAAATGGATTAAAGACCTAGATATAAGATCATATACTATAAAACTCTTAGAGGAGAGGTTGTGGCAAGATGGCGGAGGAGTAAGAGGTCATGCTCACTGTCTCCCACAAACACATCAAAAAACACATCTAAATGTAAAACAACTTGCACAAAACATCAACTGAATGCTGGCAGAAGAACTTGAACCTCCAAAAAGGGCAAGAAACTCTTGACGTGACTGGGTAGAACAACAGAAGAGAGGAATCAGGAAGGCACCAGTACTCCAGGGAGGGGGATGTAAAGGAGAAAAGGAATCCGCACCCTGGGAAGCCACCTAACTGACAGAAAGATCGGCCGAGCTGGAGGAACCTCAAAGCCTGAGGAAAGCACAGCAGCTGGACTGAGAATGGCAAAGCGGTGTGAGAGCCTCACAGATCATCTGAACACCAGCAATGACACCACAGCCTGAGACACTCGGGTGGGGGCTGGGAGCTGAGACTTAGGCTCCCGGAGTCAGTCCCTGGGAGTGCGCTGGGTTTGGTGTTGTGGAGACAGCCTAGGGGGCTAGGGAGCAGTACACCATGGGTGGGAGAGCGATACTCTCTGGGCTTGGGGGTGGAACACCAGAACAGAGGGAACCCGGGAGAAGGTCTGGTCATGCAGGAGAGGCAAGGTTCAATTGTTGGGCAGGAGGAGAAGAGGAGGGGCTGACTGCCATAGGAAGCACTTTGAACCAGAGCAGAGGGCAGGGCAAATCAAGCGCAAACCTCCAATAGCCGGAGGGGAGCTTGCAAAGGGCGGGCAACCCAAGTGCAAACTGTGGTAGCCGGGTAGCCAAGTGCAAACTGTGGTAGCCACTTGCTAGACCACTGTTGCCCTGGCGTCTTCGGGATACACCCCGCCAAGACAGCATGACCAAAAGTCCCTTGCTAGCCTGCTGTGGATCAGGCCTTTCTGGGCACAGCTCACCCACAATGGAAAGCAGCTTGCTAGACCACAGCAGACCAGGCTTGCTGGGGCACAGACTGCCCACAACACAGAGGCCGCTTTTTTGTCTAGAGTTGTCCTGCATCTCCAGCACAACCATCCATAAGACTTTTGCTCCTGTACCAGAGATTGAGCATTTCTTGTGCAGGCACCTCTAGTGTGGGCTAAGAGCATCAGGGGGCTAAGTGCAACATGGGGCCTTACAAGCACCAGAGACTGTTCCTGTTACTCCGCTGGGAACACACCCGCACTGCAGCTGCCACTGCTGAACCCTCAGGACAGTTCCCAGACATTTGTTTGTTGTCCCCTCCCAAGTCCATACAACTAGGTGCAGCTGTTGCAGCATCTTGCTTGTTGTCTAAGTGGGACAGGGTGCTTCCTGATGGCCTCCAGCGGTCAGGAACAAACCACTGCAGTTATCACTGAATCCAGCAGAGAGCGTGGCCCATCGCCACATGGGACACCTGAACAAAAATCACTTGCAGCCCCAAACACCTCAGAGGGCACCGTAGAGAAGGACATTGCAATGGAACACCACCTGCTGTTGCTCTTGCTCCCCTGGGAGCACACCTTCCACTGACAAATATTCTGGGCAGTTCCCAGACACTTGTCCCTTCCCAGGAATCTGAAAATAAGAGCATGTTGTGCAGCACATGCCGTAGTGGCTAAGCAGGATGGGATATTTCCTGCATGGTCTACAGGAGGCAGAGGGAAACCACTGCAATTATCTCTGGCTCCAGAGATGGGAATGGCATGTTACCACTAGGGGTCCATGAATAGGCACAACCTGCACCCCAGTCACCTGAAGGGCACAACAGAGGAGGGCATTGGGACTGAACACCTACTTGTGGGTTCTCTGGCACTCCTGAGAACACACCAACCGTGCTGCTCCCACTGCTAAGTGCTATGGGAAATTTCCATATGCCTGATCTCTGTCACTTCCCAGAACCCTGCAACTAAGAACAACCTCTACAGCACCTCCTATGTGGGCTAAGTGAGACAGGTTGATTCTTGCATGGTCTACAGGTGGAGGGGGCAAACCATCACAGTTATCACTGGCTCTAGAGACAACCATGGCCCACAACCACTAGGAGTCCCTGAACAGGTACCATCTGTGGTTTCAACCACCTCAGAGGAGGGCATTACAATCGAACACTAGCTGTTGTGGTTGCTCATTCCCCTGATAACTCATCCTGCTGCTGCTACTGCCAACTGCTCTGGACACCTGTTAGATCTGCATAGAGCTCATTACCACTTCCCAGGGCCCTACAGCTATGAGTAGCCAGTGCCAACTTCCTGAAGCTCTTTGCTGCTGTTGAGAGCCCAGAGACCAGGCACCAAATGCTGGACCCACCCATTGCTTCCTTCTCCCTGAAAGCACACAGAGCACCTGGGAGATAACAGCCTGCCCACACAGAAGAAAGAGACACCCAATATTCAGATTCTCACATCAAAACTAAATAGTAACCCCACCAAAAAATACAAAGGGTTGCTGTTGCCTAGAAGTAGTCTTATAAGACTACAGTGTGACTTCCCCAACCTCACAGAAAAAGAAAAGCATAAAGATGATGAAGAAGCTCAGAAACCATTCCCAGTTAAAGGAACAGGAGAAGTCATCTAAAGCAGTCAGCAATGAAACAGACCTCTGCAGTCTGACAGAAATGGAGTTCAGAAGGGAGGTAGTGAAAATACTTGGGGAATTAAGGCTGAATATCAAGGAATTAGGAGAAGATGCAAACAGCAATGCCAATTCTCTTAGAAAGGAAATAGGAAATTTAAGGAGGAGACAAGAAAAGCTAGAAAACTCATTTGCAGAGATGCACACTGAGCCAAAGGCAATAAACAGCAGTTTGAATAATGAAGAGGAACAAATTAGTGATGTGGAAGATAGAATAATGGAAATCACTCAATCAGCACAGCAAACAGAAAACCAAATGAAAAAACATGAAAGCAATATAAGAGATCTATGGGATGATATAAAGCAGCCCAATCTATGCATACTAGGAATTCCAGAAGGAGAAGAAAAAGAAAAGGGGATTGAAAATATATTTGAAGAAACTATGTCTGAAAACTTTCCAAATCTGAAGGAATCTGACATCAAGATACAGGATGCACGGAGGGCCCCAAACAAGTTGAGCCCAAACAGATCCACACCAGAGCATATTATATTAAAAATGGGATGAGTTAAGATAGAGGATCCTAAAGGCAGTAAGAGAAAAGCAAAGAGTTAATTATAAGGGATCACCCATAAAGCTGTCAGCTGATTTCTCTACAGAAACACTACAGGGCAGAAGGGAGTAGCAACATACATTTAAAGTGCTGAAAGGAAAAAATGTGCAACCTAGAATACTCTACCCAGCAATAATATCATTTAAAATAGAAGGGGAAATAAAGAATTTCTCCAACAAGCCAAAGCTAAAAGAGTACAACAATACTAAACACTTTCTAAAAGAAATACTGAAAGGGTTCCTATAAAAAAAAAACTAAAAAGAAAGAAATAGAATGTAGGAAATTACAAATAAATGGAAAGCAATCATTCGAATAAGCCAGCATACAGATCTAAACATGAAGATGCTAAAAAATAAATAAATAAATAAATAAATAAATAAATAAATAAATAAATAAGTAAATAAATAAAAGTTTAAAAAGACAACAAAATCATACATTATGGGGAGGGAAAATAAGAAAATATAGATCTTGTTTTTAACTTAAAAAAATTTTTAATGACATGTTTGAGCCTATATGGCTATCAGGCTACAGCAAGCAGATATAAGAAGGTGTTAACATGTAAAAAACAGGGAAAACACAAATCAAAATGGAATATCACATCCACAAATACTGAAAAGAAAAGCACTCAAGCATAAAATAAATGGAAAACAACCAACCAAAAAAAGAAAGGAAGAAAAATAGAACCATAGAATCAACTGGAAAACAAGGTCTAAAATGGCAAAAAAATCCTATCAATAATCCCCGTAAATATCAATGGACTGAATGCTCCAATCAAAAGACAAAGAGTGGCAGACTGGATAAACAAGGTAAAACCTACAATCTGCTATCTACAAGAGACTCACATTAGGGCAAAGGACACAGATGGATTGAAAGTGAGGAGCAGGGAAAAGATATTTCATGCCAATGGACAAGAAAGGAAAGCAGGGGTGGCAATACTCAAATCAGACAAAATAGACTTTAAGATGAAGGCCATAAAGAAAGACAAAGGACACTATGTAATGGTTAAAGGATCTATTCAAAAAGAGTATATTACAATCATCAATATATATTCCCCTATATATAGTAGCACCCAGATACATACAACAAATACTATCAGACATAAAAGGAGAAATAGATGGGAATACAATAATAGTACGAGGTTTTAACACTCCACTCACATCAATGGACAGATCCTCTTGGCAGAAAATCAGTAAGGCAACAGAGTTCCTAAATGACACAATAGAAATGTTAGACCTAATTGACATTTTCAGCACATTACATCCAAAAAAAATCAGAGTGTACATTCTTCTCAAGTGCACATGGAACATTTTCAAGGATAGATCACATACTGGGGCACAAAGCTCACCTCAACAAATCTAAGAGTATATAAATTATTTCAAGTATCTTCTCTGACCACAAAGGCATGAAACTAGAAATGAACCACAGGAAAGGAAATGAGAAAAACACACTACATGGAGACTAAACAGCATGATACTAAAAAACGAATGGGTCAATTAAGTCAAGAAGGAAATTAAAAAATACCTTTAAACAAATGATAATGAAGGCACAGCCACTCCAAATCTGTGGGATGCCACAAAAGCAGTGCTCAGAGGGAAATTCATAGCAATACAGGCCTTCCTCAAAAAAGAAGACAAATCTCAAATCGACAACCTAACCCACCACATAAATGAATTATAAAAAGAGCCAAAAAAAAAAAACTAAAGTCAGCAGAAGGAAGGAAATCATAAAGATCAGAGAGGAAATCAATAAAATAGATATTCAAAAATGATAGAAAAAATAAAACCAAGAGCTGCTTCTTTGAAAAAGTAAACAAGATTGTCAAACCTCTGGGTAGACTAACCAAAAAGAAGAGAGAAAAACCCGAATAAACAAAATAAGAAATGAAAAAGGAGAAGTCACAGAACTTCACATAATAAACAGAAAAACAAAAAACCCTGAGAGAATACTATGAAAATTATACACCAACAAATTTGACAACCTAGAAGAAATGCACAACTTTTTAGAGACTTACACCCTGCCAAAACTGAATCAAGAAGAAATAGATCAATTGAACAGACCGGTCACTAGAAATGAAATTGAGTATGTCATCAAAACACTCCCTACAAATAAAAGCCCAGGACCAGATGGATTCACAGGTGAATTCTAACATACATGCAGAGAGGAACTCATACCCATTTTCCTTAAACTTTTCCAAAAGGTTGAAGAAGAAGGAACACTCCCAAAGACATTCTGTGATGCCAACATCACCTTAATTCCAAAACCAGACAAAGACAACACAAAAAAAGAAAACTATAGGCCAATAACTTTGGTGAATAAAGATGCAAAAATTCTCAACAAAAGTTTAGCCAACTGAATCCAACAACATATAAAAAAGATACACCACCACCAGGTGGGATTCATCTGAAATGCACAAGGATGGTTCAACATACACAAATCAATCAATGTCATACACCACGTTAAAAAAAGAAAAGTCAAAAACCACATGATCATCTTAATAGATGCAGAAAAAGCATTTGACAAAGTCCAACATCCATTCATGATCAAAACTCTTACCAAAGTGGGAATACAGGGAACATTCCTTAACATAATAAGGGCCATTTATGACAGACCCACAGCAAATATAATACTCAATGGAGAGAAGCTGAAAGCCTTCCCACTAAAATCTGGAACAAAACAAGAATGCTCACTCTCTCCACTATTATTCAACATAGTATTGGAAGTCCTAGCTACAGCAATCAAACAAACAGAAGAAATAAAAGGCATCCAAATAGGAAGAGAAGAGGTAAAACTGTCACTGTATGCAGACGACATGATACTATATATAGAAAACCCCAAAGAGTCAACCCCAAAATTACTTGAACTGATCAACATATTCAGCAAAGTAGCAGGATATAAGGTTAACCTTCAGAAGTCAATTGCGTTTCTGTATACTAACAATGACATATTAGAAAAAGAATACCAAAATACTTTACATTTTGAAATATTACCCCAAAAAATAAATACCTGGGAATAAACCTGACGAAGGAGTTGAAAGACTTATATGCTGAGAACTACAAAACATTACTCAAGGAAATCAAAGAAGATACAAAAAAATGGAAAGATATTTCATGCTCAGAGGCCAAAAAAATTAATATTGTAAAAATGGCCTCACTTCCCAAAGCAATCTACAAATTCAGTGCAATCCCTATCAAATCACCCATGACATTCTTCACAGAACTAGAACAAGCAATCCAAAAATTTATATGGAACCACAGAAGGCCCAGAATCGTCAAAGCAATTCTGTGGAACAAAAACCTTCCTGCACTGTTGGTTGGAATGTAAGCTGGTACAACCACTATGGAAAACAGTATGGAGGTACCTTAGAAAACTATACATGAAACTACCATATGACCCAGCAATCCCACTCTTGGGCATATATCCTGGCAAAAATCTCCTTGAAAAAGACACTTGCACACACATGGTCATTGCAGCACTATTCACAATAGCCAAGACATGGAAACAACACAGATGTCTTTTGACAGATGGTTGGATTAGGAAGATGTGGTATATATACATGATGGAATACTACTCAGCCATAAAAAGAATAAAATAATGCCATTTACAGCAACATGGTTGGAATTAGAGAACTTCATACTGAGTGAAGTTAGTCAGGAGGAGAAAGACAAATACATATGATATCACTTATATCTGGAATCTAATATACTGCACAAATGAACCTTTCTACAGAAAAGAAAATCACAGACTTGGTGAACAGACTTGTGGTTGCCAAGAGGGTGGGGAAGGGAGTGGGATGGTATAGGAGTCTGCGATTAACAGTTGTAAACTATTGCCTTTGGGATGGATAAGCAAGGAGATCCTCCTCTATAGCACCAGGAACCGTGTCTAATCACTTGTGATGAATCCATACATGTATGTGTAACCGGGTCTCCACGCTGTGCAGTTGGAAAATTGACAGAAATCTGTAAGCCAGCTATAATGGAAATTTTTTTAATTAAAAAAAATAAAACTCAGAGGAAAACATAGGCCAAACACTCTCCGACATAAACTACAGCAACATCTTCTCTTTTCCACCTCTTATAGCAAGGAGAATAAAAATAGAAATAAACAAATGTACTTAATTAAACTTCAAAGTTTCTGCACAGCAAAGGAAACCTTAAACAAAACAAAAAGGCAACCCACAGAATGGGAGAAAATATTCGCAAATGAATCTACTGACAAGGGACTAATCTCCAAAATTTTCAAACACCTCCTACAGCTCAATACCAAAAAAACAAACAACCCCATCAAAAAATGGGCAGAAGATCTAAACAGACAGTTCTCCAAAGAAGAAATACAGATGGCCAAAAAAAACATGAAAAAATGTTCAACATCACCCCTTATTAGAGAAATGCAAGTCAAGACCACTATGAAGTAGCACCTTACACCGGATAGAATGGCCATCATCAAAGAGTCTACAAACAATAAGTGCTGGAGAGGGTGTGGAGAAAAAGTGTCCCTATTTCACTGGTGGTGGGAATGTAAATTGTTGCAACCACTGTGGAAAACAGTATGCAGATTCCTCAGAAAACTAAAAATAGGATTACCATTTGACCCAGCAACACCACTCCTGGGCATCTATCCAGAGAAAGCCATGACTCAAAAAGACTCATCTACTTCCATGTTCATTGCAGCACTCTATACAATATCCATGACATGGAAACAACCTAAATGTCCATCTACACTGGAGTGGATAAGGAAGATGTGGTACATATACCAGTGGAATATTACTCAGCCATTAAAAGGAAAGAAATAATGGCATTTACAGCAACATGGATGGACCTAGATATTATCATGCTAAGTGAAGTTAGTCAGACAATGAGACACCAACATCAAATGGTATCACTTATGTGAAGAATGTAAAAAAAGGACACAATGAACTTCTTTGCAGAGCAGATACTGACTCACAGACTTTGAAAAATTATGGTTCCCAAAAGAGATAGGTTGGGGGGAAGTGCACTGAGGGTTTGGGATGGAAATGCTATAAAATTTGGTTGTGATGATTTTTGTACACTTATAAACGTAATAAAATTCACTGAGTAATAAAAAAAAAAAGTAGTTGCCAGGACTAGAGAGCAGGGGAGAAAGGGGAGTGACTGACAATGTGCTTTTCTGGGGGGCTAGGAAAAATGTTCTGAATTTAGTTAGTGTTGATGTTTGCAGAAGTCTTTGAATATACTAAAAACCACTGAATTATATACTTTTCAAGAGTGAATTTTATAGTATATGAATTTCTTCTAAAAAAATCTTTCTAGGTATAAGGTGAATAGGTAGGTAGGTCAAAGACCTTGTATTAGGGTTCCATGTACTAATAAAGGCATAGGTTGTGTTTTATTTCCAGTTCTTCATTTGTTATCTCATGATACAGTCAGGTGACCCTAACAGTTGATCATTTTGTGTGTGTTCATGGGAAGAATAGTTAGTAATCTTGATTTCTGGAATTCGAAGAAAAATCTATCACTTTTTGATAAATACTTGGACCTTTATATAAAAAGTCACTTTTTCCACCTCAGGACTGTTTCTTGGTAAATTTAAGATTGTTGTTCTTTTTCAAATAACCCATAGTTTTACATAGTTGCTTTAAATATTGGCTTTGATAGATGCCTTTTTAAACATTGATTAAATAAGAATTCTAGAGAAGTATCAAAATGGCAGAGGAGTAATACCTTCTCCCAAAAATACATAAAAAAAAATTTACATTTAAAACAATTCTCACATAACACCTACTGAACCCTGGCAGAAGTTCTTATACCTCCAAAAAGGGCAAGAAACCCTCCACATAACTAGATAGAACAAAGGAAAAAAAAAATAGAGTGAGAGAGAAAAGGAATCAGGACAAGACTAGCACTCCTGAGAGGGAGATCTTAAAGAAGAAAATAACCCACACCCTGGGAAGCCACCTAACCAACAGGAAGATCAGCCAAGATGGAGGGACCTCAAAGTCTCCAAGAAAAGCACAGCAGCTAGACTGTATAGGGCAAACCACAGTGAGAGCTACACAAGTAATCTATACCACTGCCCTGGACACCACAGCCTGAGACACTTGGGTGGGGACTGGGCACTGAGACTCAGGCTCCGGAGGTCATATCCAGGGAGAGGACTAGGGTCGGCTATGTTGAGACAGCCTGGGGGCTAGGGAGCAGTGTGGCACAGGCTGGGGAGAGGAACACCACAGCCAAGGCAACCCAGGAGGAGTTCTGGGCCTGCAGGAGAAGCAACGTGCCATTCTTGGGGAGAGCAAGAGGAGTAAGGGCGGACCACCATAGAAATCTCTTTCCCTGTGCACACATGGATTCTCAGAGGGTGGGGTGCCTCTGGTGCAGGCTACAGGCGGCAAGAGGCCACTTGATCAGGCTACAGGTGACTGAGCACCTCTTGTACAGGCTTGGGTGGCAGGAACCTCTTGTGTGGGCTAAGGGCAGCCGGGGGTTAAGTGCAATGTGGCACATCTTGCATGATCTATAGGCGGCAGGGACAAACGACAGCACTCATTTCAGAAACCAGAGGGAGGAATGCCCCATCACCACTAGTGGTCTGTGAACAGGCTCCATTTGTGTCCATAGCCACCTCAGAGGTGGGAAAAAAGGCAGTGCAACCAAACAACACCTGTTGTTGCTCTCGCTCCCCTGGAAACACACCTGCCCTGCTGCTGCACCTACCAAATGCTCAGGCAGTGCCCACTCATGCCTGATCACTATTACTTCCCAGAACCCTACAACTAGAAGCAGCTAGTGCAGCACCTCCTGCTTGGGCTAAGCATGACAGGGTGGGTTATGCGTGGTCTTCAGGTGACAAGGACCAACCACTGTAGTTATCTCTGATTCCAGAGGTAGCTGTGGCCTGCCACCACAGGGGTCTGTGAACAGGCACCACTTGAGGCCCCAGTCACCTCAGAAGGAACAACAGACAAGGGCATTATGACCAAATACCACCCATTGTTGCTCTCACTCCCTTGGGAACTCACACACCCTGCCACTGTAACTGCCAAATGCTCTGGGAACTCAATATGCCTGGAACTCATTATCACTTCCCAAGGCCCTGCAACTAGGAGTAGGCTACACCTTCCTGCAGTTCCTTGCTACTATCTAGAGCCCAGCAACCAGGCACTGACTACGAGCCCTGCCCATTTTCCTTCTCCCTGGAAACACATTCAGTGGGATAACAGCCTGCTCACATTAAAGAAAGAAGCAGCAAATATCCAAATTCCCATGCCAAAAATAAATAGTAACCACCCACGAGATACAAAGGGCTGCCTTTGCATAGGAATAGCCCTCTAAGAGTACAGTAGTTGGTTTCCCTAAACTCACAGAAAAAGAAAAAAAAATAAGTGAAAAGAAGAAGCTCAGGAACATTACCAGTTGAAAGAACAGGAGAATTCACCTGAAGTAGCAAACAATGAAATGGACCTCTTCAGTCTAGTAGACACTGAGTTCAAAAGAGTGATAGTGAAAATACTGAAGGAATTAAGGGTGAATACGAAAGACTTAAGAGAAGATGTAAACAGTTATGCAGATTACTTTAGAAAGGAACTAGAAAATATAAGGAGTAGCAAGAAAATTAGAAAATTCATTTGCAGAGATGCAAACTGAGCTAAAGGCACTAAAGAGCAGAGCTAATAATGCAGAAGAACAAATTAGTGACTTGGAAGATAGAATAATGGAAATCACCCAATCTGGACAGCAGAAAGAAAACCAAATGAAAAAATATGAAAGCAACCTAAGAGTTCTGTGGAATAATATAAAGTGGGCCAATCTACACATAATAGGAATTCCAGGAGAAGAAAAAGAAAAGGGGATTGAAAATATACTTGAAGAAATTATGTCTGAAAACTTTCAAAATCTAAAGGAAACTGATATCAAAATACAGGAGGCACAGAAAGCCCCAAACAAGCTGAATCCAAATAGGCCCACACCAAGACATATTATAGTAAAAATGGCAAAAGTTAAGAGAGGATTCTAAAGGCAGAGAACACCCATATGGCTATTAGCTGATTTCTCTACAAAAACACTACAGGCCAGAAGAGAGTGGCAAGATATATTCAAATTCTAAAAGGGAAAAATTTGCAACCTAGAATACTCTATCAGAAAGAATATCATGTGAAATAGATGGAGAAATAAAGAATTTCTCCAACAAACGAAAGCTAAAAGAGTACAACAATTCTAAACCCATTCTAAAAGAAATTCTGAAAGGGCTCCTCTAAATAAAAAAGAAGTAAGAAGAAATAGGATAGAGAAAATCGCAATTGGAAGCAATTACTTAAATAACCCAGTACGCAGATCTAAATGGAAAAAATATATATAAAAGTGATGATAAACACAAGGAGGAGCAAAAGGACAAACATGAACATGTTAAACAAAAAGACTTCAAAATCACACATTGTGGGGAAGGACAGTAAGAAATTTTAGACTTTTTTTTTATAATGTGTGTGAGCCTATGAGGCTAAAGCAAGCAGCTATATGAAGAGGTTAACATACTTGAAAAACAGGGCAACCATAAATTAAAGCTAAACATTACATTCACAAAAACTAAAAAGAAAAGGACACAAGCATAAAACAAAAGGAAATCATCCAACCAAAACCAGGAAGGAACAAAGGAGAAACAGAATCAAATGTAAAACTAGAATTAAAATGGCAGTAAACACGTTTATTGATAATCACCTTAAATGTCAATGGACTGAATGCTCCAATCAAAAGACACAGGTGGCAGATAGGATAAAGAAGCAAAACCCTACAATCTGCTGTCTACAAGAGACTCACCTTCGGGCAAAGGACACATAGAGATTGAAAGTGAGGGGATGGGAAAAGTTTTTTCATGCTTTTCAAGAGAAGAAAGCAGGAGTTGCAATACTCATATCAGACAAAATAGACTTTAAATGAAAGCCATAAAAAAAACAAAGAAGGGCACTATTTACTGGTTAAAGGATCCGTTCAAGAAGAGGCTATTACAATCATCGATATATATATGCCCCTAATATAGGTGCACTCAGATATATACAACAAATACTAACAGGCAGAAAAAGAGAAATTGATGGGAATGCAGTAAACGTGGGAGACTTTTAAGACCCTACTCACATCAAAGGACAGATCCTCTAGACAGAAAATCAGTATGGCAACAGAGATCCTAAATGACAAGATGGGAAATTTCATCTTAATTGACATTTTCAGGACATCACATCCAGAAGAACATACATTCTTTCCAAGTGCACATGGAACTTTCTCAAGGATTGGCCACATACTCAGGCACAAAACTAACCTCAACGAATTTAAGAGTATAGAAATGATTTCAAGTATCTTCTCTGACCGTAATGCCATGAAACTAGAAATCAACCACAGGAAAAGAAATGAGAAAAAAATGACTAAATAGAGACTAAACAACATGCTACTAAAAAAACCAGTGGGTCAGTCAGGAAATCAAAAAGAAAATTAAAAAAATACCTCAAGACAAATAATAATGAAGACACAATAATTCAAAATCTATGGGATGTTGCAAAAAACAGTGCTTAGAGATAAATTTCTGTTGTTTAGAATGTTAAACAGTTTCTGTGGACAAATTGACATGTAAGTTTTCAGATGTTGCCTATAGATTTCAAAAAATATTTGTAAGATTTTCAATGTATTGAAATACATTCAAATATTTTTTATAGTTTTATTTTTAATTTTTATAAAACTCTAGCCACATTAACAATAAGAATAGTAATATGCAGGGTTGGCAAGAATATAAGGAAACACATACTCCCTTTCATTTGGCAACTGCTATGTAATCAGTAAAACCTGTCTAAAGGGCCATTTGGGTATAAATCAATAGCCATAAAAATGTTCTCAATCGAAGGGGGCATGTGCAAAACTGTAGAGTAGGAAGAACCTAAGCTCACCTCTTCCCATGGGCACAACAAAATTACAGCTATTTAAATAGCAGCTATTGAGGAGAACAACCTGAACTCTAGCAGAAAAAATATTTTACAATTAGAGATAAAAGAAGGCACCACAATGAGTTGAGTAGGAGGGGAGGAGACACAATGTAGTCAAAATCCATACCCTAGATAGTCAATTCACAAACAAGAAAATAATCATAATTACTGTTTTTCCCTAGGTAGCAAGAAGTCCAAGCCCCGCATTGGACTCCCCAGGCCTGCAGTCCTATACCAGAAGGAAAAGTCCCCAGAACATGTGGCTTTAAAGTCCAGCATGGCTTACTAGGGGACTGTAGGCAATAGATTCTATTCATAAAGGGTGCACACAAAATCTCACGATCTTCAAGACCTAAGGCAGAAGTAGTAATTTGAAAAGAGCCCAGTAGATCAGAAGATCCACTTTCTGATAATGGAGACTCTCCCAGAGAGGCAGGAGGTAACTGGCAACTCACGCTGAGGACACACATGCTCCTGGCAGCCACTTTGAGGAGTTCACTCTACCCTGATGACATTGTGCTGGTGATTGCCATTTTGGAATGCTTCCTCTAGTTTATTAGTACTGAGATCTGACACACACACGCACCAGCCAGTCAGCACCAGTGCTAAGACCACCCTTCCCCAGCCCAGTATGAACAACTAGCTTCACAGAGACACAGCCCCACCCACCAGCAGGCCAAATTGGCTGCATATGTTTCTGCGCACATAGCCCCTACCAATCCTGGGATAACACCAGCTCCAGGATCCCTGTAGCCCTGCAACTAGTTGCACCAGAACCCAGACCACATACAAGTAGGCTGGCAGCAGGCTGGGAACATCCAGGCCACAGCCCTGCTCAACAGCAGGCCAACCATCAACTCCAGGACCCCTGAGTCTCCAGACAGCAACTCCATAATGCCTGCCCACTAGTGAGACAGCACCAGTACTGGAACTATCCAAACCATGTAGCCAACCATGCCATGACCTGGTTTCATCCACCAGTGGCCAACAGCATCTGCTCTGGGCAGGACTTGGCAACCAACGGGCTTGGTGTCAGCCACGCTTATTAGAGTGCCCATAGCAGTTGACCCACTGAAACAAAAGGGCCCACGTATCCCACATAGAAGGTACCCCTAGAGTATATACTGATGATCAGAAAAGAGTGTAATTCTTGGCCCCATGAGGCTTCTTCTACATAAGCCCAGTTTCCAAGATAGGGAATGTAACTGACCTACCTTTCTAAAAGAAAATCTTTCAAAATGAAGTGATGGAGGAATGTATTCCAAATGAAACAAGATAAAATCCCAGAAGAACTAATTAAAAGTGGAAATAAGCAAACTACATGATTAAAAAAAATCAGGGTAATGATTATAAAGGTGCTTGAAAAACTAGGGAGAGGAATTATGAATATACTGAGAACTTCAGCAAAGAGTTAGAAACGAAAATGAAAACCAAACAGAACCTAAGAAAACAATAACAAATTTAAAAATACACTAGAAAAATCAATGGTAAGTTAGAAGATACAGAGGAACAGATCAGCAAATGGGAAGACAGATTAGTAAAAATCACTCAAGCTAAACAGAAAAAAAGAATAAAAAAGAGGACAGTTTAACAGATTTCTAGAACAACATCAAGCATACTAACATTCCCATTATATGGAACCCAGAAGGAGAAAGGTAGGGGGGATGAGAAAAGGTATTTGAAGACATAATAACTGAAATTTTTGTTAACCTGAGAAAGGAAACAGGCATCTAGTCCCAGAAAGCATGCAGAATTCCAAACAAGATCAGTCCAAACAGGTACACAATGGGCACACTGTAATTAAAATGACAAAAAGTTAAAGATAAATGAGTGTTATAAGCACAGGGAAAATCAGCAGTTTACATACAAGGGAACTCCTATAAGGATATCAACTGGCTTTTTGGCAGAAATTTTGCAGGCCAGAAAGTGCCATGATATGTTTAAAATGATAAAAGGAAAAAGCCCAAAGCCAAGAACACTCTACTCAGCAAGGCTATCATTCAGCTTTGAAATAGAAGTAAAGGGTTTTAATGACAAGCAAAATCTTAATTTAGTACCATGAAACTAGCTTTAGAGGAAATGTTACAGGGACTTTTCTAAGCAGAAAAGAAAAGACGTCAACTAGAAATATGAAAATTATGAAAGGAATATCTCCTTAGTAAAGGCAATATGCAATAAAGTTAGTAGATGAACCACTTATAAAGCAAGTAGGAAGGTTAAAAGACAAAAGTTGTAAAATCATCTCTATCCAAAATAAGTAAGTTACAGGATACACAAAACAATAGACTATAAAATACATCAAATACAATAAATGTGGTGTCTGGGAAGGGGATTATATTTAAGCCTCATGATAATCAAAGAAAAATCTATAATAGATACACATACAAATAAAAGAATAAGAAAGTCCAACATAACACTACAGGTAGTCACCAAATCACAAGGGAAAAAAGCAAAAAAAAAAAAAAAAAGGAACAAAAAAGAACTATAAAACAGCCCATAAACAATATCAAATAGCAGTTAAGTACATACTTATCAATAATTGCTTTAAATGTACATGGACGAAATACTCCAATAAGAAGACATAGAATGGCTGAACGGATACAAAAGAAAGACCTGTATCTGCTGCCTATAAGAGGCTAAGTTTAGATCTTAAGATACAAACAGACTGAAAGTAAGAAATGGAAAAAAGGTATTTTATGCAAATAGAAAAAAAGAAAGCTGAGACATCAATACTTATAACCAACAATAGAGACTTTAAAACAAAGGCTATAACAAGAGACAAAGAAGGATGTCACATAACTTTAAAGGGATCTATCCAACAGGATTGTAAGCATATGCTGTAAATATAGTAGCACCTAAATACATAAAACAAATATTCACAACCATAAAGGAAAAAATTGAGAGGAACAGAATAATATTACAGGACTTTAACACCCACTTACATCCATAGATCATTCAGACAGAAAATCATTAAGAAAACACTGGTTTTAAGTGACACACTAGACCAGATGAACTTAATATATGTTTGAATAGTCCATCCAGAAGCAGCAAAATACACATTCTTTTCAATGCCTATGGAATGTTCTCCAGTACAGATCATATGCTAGGCCACAAAACAAGTTTCAGTTATTTTAAGAAGAATGAAATCATATCAAGCATCTTTTCTCTCCTCAAAACTTTGAGATTAGAAATCAACTACAAGGAAAAAAAAAAAGAAAAGCAAGGGCAAAAAACACAAACACAGGGTGCCTAAGCATATTGTACTAAATAATCATTGGATCACTGGAGAAATCAAAAAGGAAATTAAAAAAATAATTGAATGCAAGTGTATGTTAAAGCATAACAATCAAAAATCTATTAGATGCAGCAAAGGCAATTCTCAGAGGTAAGCTTAGAGTGATATGTGCCTAGCTCAAAAAGCAAGAGAAATTTCAAATAAACAACCTAACCTTACACATAAAGGAACTTGAAAAAGACCAAACAAAACCCAAAGTTAGTAGAAAGGTAAAAGAAAAAAAAAAAAGATCAGAGCAGCAATAAATGAAATAGATACTAAAAAATAGTAGAAAAGATCATGAAACTAAGAGCTGGTCCTTTGAAAAAATAAAATTGATAGACCCGTAGCCAGAATCATCAAGAAAAAAAGAGAGGGCTACATAAATAAAATCAGAAATGTAAAACCAATTGTATATGGTCGACTAATCTATGACATGGGAGACAAAAATATACAATGGGAAAAAGAATCTTCAGTAAATGATGTTGAAAAAACTGGACAGAAATTTCCTCTTGTGGCTCAGCAGTAGTGAGACTTGCTAGCATCCATGAGGATCCTGGTCTTACTTAGTGAGTTAAGGATCCAGTGTTGCTGTTAGCTATGGTGCAGGTCTCAGATATGGCTTGGATCCCACATTGCTGTGGCTGTGGCATAGGCCAGCAGCTGTAGTTCTGATTGAACCCGTAGCCAGGGAACTGCCATATGCTGCAGATGCAGGCTTAAAAAAAAAAGGAAAAAAAAGCTGGAAAGACACATAAAAAAGAATTAAACTGGATGACTTCTTCACACCATATACAAAAATAAACTCAAATGGATTAAGACTTAAATGTAAGACCACAAACCATAAAATTTCTGGAAGAAAACATAGGCAGTACATACTACCATCAGTATTCTTTGGGATATGTCTCCACAGGCAAGGTTAAAAATAAACCAGTGAGACCACAAACGATCATCTCAGTAGATGTAGAAAAAGCATTTGACACGATTCAATACCCATTCATGATAAAAATTCTCATCCAAATGAGTGAGGGTATATATATCAATATAATAAACACCATTTAGGAGAAACATTTGACTGACATTGTACTCAGTGGTGAAAACCTGATATCTTTTCCTCTAAACTGGGAAGAAAAGACAAAGAATGCCCACCCTCACCACATCTACTTATTACAGTGTTGGAAATCCTAACCATAACAATTAGCCAAGTAAAGGAAATAAAGTCATCTAGACTTGAAGAAAAACCATCACTATCTGTGGATGACATAATACTTTATATAGAAAACCCTAAAATCTCCACCAAGAAAACTGTTAGAACTAATAAATGAATTCAGTAAAGTTGCAGGAAATAAGATTAATATGCAAGAGACCTTTGTGTTTCTCTACAGTAAAAGTGAACTATCAGAAATAAAAAACAAGAAAAAAAATCTCATTTAAAATCTCATCAAAAACAATAAAGTAGCTAGGGAAAAATTTAACCAAGGGGGCTAAAAGACCTGTACTCTGAAAAATATAAATCATTGATGAATGAAATTGAAAGTGATATAAATAAATGGAAAGATACCCCGTGCACTTGGATTTGAAGAATTAATGTGGTTAAAATAGCCATATTATTCGAAGCAGTCTATAGATTTAATGTGATCCCTATCAAAAATGACATTTTTCACAGAACTAGAATAAAATCCTAAAATTTATTTGGAACAACTGAAAACCCCAAATTAACAAATAAATACTGAAAAAAATGGACAAAGCTGCTGTATCGCCTTCCCTGACTACAGACTATACTGCAAAGCTACAGTAGTCAAAACAGCACGGTACTGGCACAAAAACAGACATAGATTAATAGAACAGAATAAAAAGTCCAGAGATAAACCCACACAGATTTGATCAAATAACATATGAGAAAACAGGCAAGATTATACAATGGAGAAAAAAAATAAAATGTTCTGGGCAAATTGGACAGCTATATGTAAAAGAATAAAATTAAACAATTTGAACATGAATAACTCAAAAATTGTATTAAAGACCTAAGTTTAGGACCATAAACCATAAAATTCCTTGAAGAAAACATAGGCAGTACACTATTTAACATAAGTTTTAGCAATATTTTTTGTATCTGTCTCCTCAGGCAAAATAAAGAAAAGCAAAAATAAATGAGACCTGATTAAACTTAAAAGCTTTTGCACAACAAAAATCAGAGCAAACCAATAAACACAAAACAAAATACATTGGAAAAATGAAAAGACAACCTATGGAATGGGAGAAAACATTTGCAAATGATGTCTGATAAGGGGTTAATATCGAAAGTATATAGACAAACTACTATGTATTAAATAAATAAGTTACAGGGGTGTAATGTACAGCACAGATTATATAGCCAATACCTTATACTAAGTTTAAATGGAGTATAGTCTGTAAAAATACTGAATCTTTGTGTTGTACACCTAAAGTTTATATAATAATGTAAATCAACTATAGTTTAATTTAGAAAGTATTCATAATATATACAGCAGAAGATCAGTAACAAAATAATATTTAATTTTTTAATTTGTCCACGTGTTTATATATTATACATAGAAAATTGATCATAAGGATATAAACTAATTTGATATTCTTTTAATTTAATGTATTGGTTCTCAGCTTAGGGACAGTTTTGCTCCCCTGGGGACATCTGACAATATCTGAGATATTTCTGTTCTTTACAAGTGGGAGAATGCCACTCACTTCTAATAGCACTGAGGATGCAGCTAAATAGTCTCACCTACATTACAGCCTTCCAAAAGAAAAAATCATTTAGTACAAAATCAATGGTGCTGAGATTGAGAAACCCAGATTTAAGTGTATTTACTTATTTGATGTGGTAAATATTGGTTATTGGTATAACAAAAATAAAGTTTCCCAAAACTACTGTTGAGTTTGCTTAATAGATGAATGTGTTCAAGTTAAAAGGATTTAAATTCATTTTTACAATCCTTTGTTAGGGGTCTTGAGTTAATTTGCAATGCTACTCTTTTCTAAGTGAACACTTAGTAAATCATATGATTCTTTTACATAATATTTTATGTTAGAAGAATCAATATCAAATTGTAAAAGAAAAAATACAGTCAATTCAGACCCAAGTAAAAGTTTATTTTTAAACTGATCTATTTAAATAATGTTTTAAAATCTCATTTGCTTTACATTGTAGTAGTTCAGAATAAATGCTAATTTTAGTCTTAGGCCTAGGATTGAAATAGTAATTCTCGACTAGTATGTATTTCATGGATATATCCACCTCATATTTTTCAATACATAGAAATTATTTTTTTTCTATACCATGCACATGAGATATTAATGGTGTTTCATTGTTGTTTGGAGTCCCTCAGACTTTGAAGTTATGGTGTCTAAAGCTCTAATACTTTAAATTATGCCACATCAGGTTCTAGTGATACATGTCAAATAGTATGTTGCAGCTTTTAGTGGGAGTCAAACTTGCTGTTTAGAAAGAGGTGTAGTGTAAGGATAAGCCAGCACTGCAGAACATGATGGGTTAAAAGAATATAGCAGAGTTTGCCTCCTGCATATTAAAAAAAAATGTGTTTAAGCCATGCAACATTTCTTTGCAAACTGCATCAGAGTGCTGGCGAGGACCAAATACTGCTCAAACTTTTCATCACTTTAGTGCTCAAGTTGCAAATATGGCTGGTGAGTTGCACATTCTTCTGAGTCTTTTCATCCTTGGAAGCATAATATCTGAAATTGTGGTATTTGAAAGTGTACCATGAACACCTCTTCAGGATCATGGTGCCAACACAGATGTCATTTTAAAAAATTACAGCTTGAAAAATATAGCTCATTAAGTTTAACTCAAACAAATGTTTATCTAACATCTGTTCTTCCTTGGCAACATAGTAGCTGCTGGGTGTAAACAGTTCATAATGACAAACCCTCTGCTCAAGTAATGGATAATCCAGATGTGTTTAGAACTACTCACTGGAACTGGACAGGATTTAGAGAAGTGATTGAAAATGAAACACTAGAAAAACCTGAGAAGCATTTTTTAATTACTTAATTTTATTGCAGTTATAGGTGTACAAAAATCATCAAAACCAAATTTTATAGCATTTCCATCCCAAACCCTCAGTGCATCCACGCAACCCCAACTTTTCTCATTTGGAAACCATAACTTTTCCAAAGTCTGTGAGTCAGTATCTGTTCTGCAAAGTTCATTGTGTCCTTTTCTTAGATTCCACATGTAAGCAGTAGCATTTGATAATGGTGTCTCATTGTCTGACAGGTTTCACTTCACATGATAATTTCTAGGTCCATCCATGTTGCTATAAATGCTGTTATTTCGTTTCTTTTAATGGCTGAGTAATATTCCATTGTGTACCACATCTTCCCTATCCAGTCCTATGTCAATGAGCATTTAGGTTGTTTCCATGACTTGGCTATTGTATAGAGTGCTGTAATGAACATTGGAGTATATGTGTGTTTTTGAGTCATGGATTTCTCTGGATAGAGGCCCAGGAGTGGGATTACTAGGTCAAATGGTAATTCTATTTTTAGTTTTCTAAGGAATCTCCATACTGTTTTCCACAGTAGTTGTACCAATTTACATTCCCACTAACAGTGTAATAGGGTTGTTTTTCTCCACACCCTCTCTAGCAGTTACTGTTTGTAGACTTTTGATGATGGCCATTCTGGCTGGTGTAAGGTGGTACCTCATGGTCGTTTTGATTTGCATTTCTCTAATAACGAGTGATGTTGAACATCTTTTCGTGTTTTTTTTTTTTTTTTTTGCCATCTGCATGTCTTCTTTGGAGAATTGTCTGTTTAGATCTTCTGCCCATTTTTTGATGGGGTTGTTTGTTTTTTTTGGTATTGAGCTGTAGGAGGTGTTTGTAAATTTTGGAGATTAATCCCTTGTCAGTCGATTCATTTGCAAATATTTTCTCCCATTCTGTGGGTTGTCTTTTTGTTTTTGTTTAGGGTTTATTTGCTGTGCAGAAATTTTTAAGTCCCATTTGTTTTTCTTTTTATTGTCATTACTCTAACAGGTGAATCTCAGAAGATGTTGCTGTCATTTATGTTGTAAAGTGGCCTATGTTTAAGTCATTTTTAAGTTATCTTAAATGTGTTGGTATTGCTTATACTGTTAGTAAGACTTCATTTTAAAATCCCAACTCTTTTTCAGGTGCTCCCACACACATGTTAGATCAGAAACATGATGCTGACTTGTAAATCTAAACATTTCTTATGCAGACCACTGCACAAAATACTGTATTTTGCACAATATAGTGAACATTTGTATGTCTTAAACATTTCTCTGCTTGACTCTAAATGTCCCTGGATTAGCTACAGTTATAACAGCTAGTCACTTTGGCCTGGACAAAGGAGAATGGGACTCCTCCTTACAGCCTGGTTAGGGTGGAAGTCTGGGCTCCCTACTTGACTTTTTCTGGCTTGGGTGGAATGGGTCATAGGTTATTTATTTCTGTGGTTTCTCACTAAAGTAGTTAAATAATGGTATAAATGGTTTCTGTCTTGCTAGGCTGCTCCTTTTCTTGTCCTTTGGCTAAAGACAACTAATTTTGTTAAAACTATTCTTCTCTGTCCCTGTTGAAATTTCCAAGTTCTGTAGTTCCAAGACTAGAATATATGGGACAAAAAGAAAATCCGGAAAACTCATCACTTTATTCCTTGTTTCCTCAGGTGCCTAGGAAATCTTTTCTTCACCTTTCAGAGTCATCTTATGTTTGTTTAATGCATGTGTGCAAGATTTTTAGCTGTTGTTTGGGAGGAAAAAGAGGAAAATGTATCTGCTCCATCTTCCCTGAAGTGGAAGACCCCTTCATAGACTTGTGACCTGACTTCATTTAGGAGAAAAAAAAATGCTGTTACTTTCTATAATCTTTTTGCTAAGTTGCTCATTCTAGTTGTTTTTATTTTTTACCATTAAAAATTATAGTATGATTTTTGTTAAAATTTTGGAATTAAGGAAATGTAAAAAAAGGAAATTAAAGTCTCTCATAATTCCCCTGCAGCTGTTCACATCTTGATGTGCTTCCTTTCATTCATTTTCAGTGCCTCAACAGAAAGGTAGAGGGATAGATTTACTATTTTGGATTACACTTGTATATATTTTATCATGTTCCTCTTTAAGGGCATTTAAAAAATTTTTTTTGTCATTTTAGGACTGCACCCGCAGCATGTGGAGGTTCCCAGGTGAAGGGTCTAACAGGAACTGTAGCTGCTGGCCTATGCCACAACCACAGCAACACAGGATCCAAGCCTTGTCTGCGACCTACACCACAGCACATGGCAACGCCAGATCGTTAACCCACTGAGCAAGGCCAGGGATCCAACCCGCAACCTCATGGCTCCTAGTTGGATTTGTTTCTGCTGAGCCAGGATGGGAACTCCCCTATGGGCATTTTTTAAACCATCATCACCTCTTCTTTGATTATATGCTGAAAGCAGCAACACATATATAGCAGTGAATTGAAAATCCTGGTAGTCAGATATCAAACATGCTCTTTACCTGGTCAGTTATGTCAAGAGATGTATTGTTGTATACTGTTACAATTACAGAAACCCACATTTCCAAGAAGGAATAAAACTTTTCTATATGCTCCTACATTTATTTATCCACTTAAAAGCCTCATATTTGAGGGAGTTAGTATTAATAATCATGCAGTTGCTAACAAACCCTGAAATTATTTGACATCTGTGAATTTCTGGACCCTTTGAGAAAAGTGAGCTCTTAGTTCAGTCTATCCAAAGACTATCCCAGTGGATAATATGTCAGGGTTCATAGTTTTCTTTCTTGGATGAGAAATCTCAGAATTTGTGTCTTTGGTTTCATTTGATTAGAAGCAGAACCTGAAACAAACATTCTTATGCAAATGATGTATTGAGATCATGTTCTCTGGAGAAGCATAAGAAGGGGGAGGGGGAAGGCAGAGTGCAAGAGAAGGGACTATACAACGATGTAGTTTCAGGAAAAGTCTGTCCCATGCCAGATCTGTGGGAGCTCTAGAGCATAAATTATACCCAAAGGTTGTCTCATCATGAGGGGAGCAGACTGGACTATTCAGTACCCTCATTGTCATTGGTTAAGGCTTCCCTTGGAGGAGAGTGTTGGTTTGGGTAACCCCTCAGGTATCTCTGAATTTGGCAGCTCCTGCTACTCAAGCGCATTTCTCTGGAGAAGGATACACCTGTCATCACTCACAGAAGGTGGAGAACAGATGTATTTACTACAACTTCTTCAATAGAAACTAGTGCTAGTGCCAGTATTAGGTGTTGTCTACTGCCTTAGGGAACAATGGTGAAGCAGGTACCAGCTGTGTCCTCTAAACTCTTGGGCTTTGCAACCTAGAGAAGGAGATAGACTTAAAGTCTATGTCACAAAAATTAGAGTATAACTAATAGCAGAGACATCAGGAAAAAGTGTTTTAAAATAAAGTAACATGAATCCCAAGTAAAGAGATTTGCCTTTCCCCAAGATGGAAGGGGTGGCTTGCCTAAGGTTGCTGCTTTTGAGCTAAGAACTGATGAATAAATATGCTGAACTAATTAACAAGCTAATAGGGAATGAGAGAAGCATAAGAGACAGTTCCAGGTTGAAGGGGAATAGCATGTGTAAGGATCCTGTGTGACGTGGCACATTCTTTAAATACATATGTGTAATGTTCAACTACAGAAAGCAAGGGGGGAGGTATTAGAATATCTAAACGATTGCCATGTGAATGCTGGATAAAGAACAATCTCAAAACTCATTGACTTAAAATGATAAACATTAATTTTGCTTTTGAGTCTGAATCAGTGACTTGGGTTGGGCTCTTTTTGATTTGGCTCATTCACGTGTCTGTGAACCAGCTAGCTGCCCATTGATTTAGGTTGACTCTAGCTGGGACACTTAGGTAACTTGTTCTGTTCTTTTTAAAATTTTTTTATTATAGTTGATTTACAATGTCTCTCAGTTTCTGCTGTACTTGTTCTATGCATCTCATCCTTCAGCATCCTAGTCAGGGTGTATTCTCACAATCACAGAAGATTAAGAGCAAAACCAAAAACATGCAAGGACATTTTTAGGCATCTGCATTACAGCTATTAACATTCCATCCACCAAAGCAAATAACATGGCCAAATTTAGAACCAAGATACTATAAATATACTCTGCTTCTTTGTGGGAGTTGCTTAAAATCCCATTTCAAAAGCCATGGACACATGAAAGGATGAAGAATTGGGTGATTGATGTAATCAATCTTGTAACAGAGAAGTGGGCAGGGGCCACACCATTTTGGATCTTAGGCTGTACCAAAATTGCCATGGCCCACACAGTGGCCATTTGCAACTCTGTAGCAGAAATCTGCCCCATATATCTCCTCAGCCCTGCCTTAGGAATTAACCCATTTTATCAGTTGGGTCATTTTCCCCTTTCACCTACAGGCTACAGTTGTATTCCACATAACCCCTATTTTGTTCCTACTGTGTTGACGATTCAGTTTCTGTTTCCCTCCCCATATCACTGGACTTTGTATTTAATGCACACTTTGCATTCCTGGGAGAAATTCAAAGTGATTTATACTCCATGCATTAAGTAAGCTGACAGCTACTCCTTTGAGATAGTTACAATAGATGGTAGAGAACTCTATAATAGAAAAGTATAATTACCATTTGTAGGCGCAGCCCAGAGAGGTGCCCAAGAGATTCTTGAGTGAATTTTCCCCCAGTATCTCAGAAGTGTAAGACTGAACGGTTGGTCCCATGAGTCCTGACTTCTGGTCTAGGTTATAGTACAGTCACTCTAGTCTCTGTTTGATAATAAGTCCTGTGTGTAGTTTTGATTTCTATAAAGAGATAAGAAAACTCACCAGTTTTATGCTCCCTCATCCAAATGTCAGCAATCTGAGTGAACCACGGGGTTCTTTTCCTAACAAAGGAGGGAGAGACAGGATAAAAAGTGTGGTCCTTATAGCATACGCCTCCAGTGAGAGAAGAATCTATAATACATTATGTTTCATCAATGAATGGGTGTAACAGGGCATTGTAGATCTTATAATTTTGTATGTCTAAATACATTGCAAAGAAAAAATCATTACAAGAATCTAACTTCAATTTCAGTTACTCTTACAAAAAAAAAAGAAAAGTTTTATGTACTAAAAGCAAAAGATGAGAAAACTCAAGTGGGAATATAACTGGTCTCCAAAGTATGTCACCCACCAAAATCTGAGTAAGTGTCCCATTGGCATCTTTTTCTGTGAAAGTTTTTTTTTTTACTTCTGCTAAAATTGCCGTTAAAATTAATGAATATTGTCAAAATATTTTTTTTAACATTTAACTTCAGCTCCCTGGTAATGTATTTAGAAAACTGAAGAGCATAGATTATACCTGTTCAATCCCCAAGAATATTTTAGGATTCTGTTTAGGTAGGAAATTTGGGGGAGAAATGAACTTTAATTTTGGCATCTGAAGAACTATGGAAAAGAAAGAAATGTGTAACCAAGGACAATGGTCATATCTGCAAAGTGTCTTGGCTTTTTTATTTATTTTTTTTAGTTTTTTGTCTTTAGGACCACCCTTGTGGCATATGGAGGTTCCCAGGCTAGGGAGGCAGGGGGTGTGCTCAAATCAGAGCTGTAGCCATTGGCCTACACCACAGCCATAGCAAGGCAGGATCTGAGCCACATCTGTGACCTACACACAGCTCATGGCAGTGCCAGATCCTTAAGCCACTGAGCAAGGCTAGGGATTGAATCTGAGTCCTCATGGATGCTAGTCGGATTCATTTCTGCCGAGCCATGATGGAAACTCCTTGGCTTCTTTACTAGATGGAGGATGGGTCACATATCCTCTTGTATAACATAACTTTGAATTCTGAATATTTTTCAGTACTTTGATGAGAAGAAGGCCGAGAAATTAGAAGGTTCCACAGCTGACAGCCTGTAAGAGTTTCTCTCCATTCCTAACTCTTGGAGCACATTTGTTATCAGAGAAAGAAAGCTACTCAGATTGCTCCATTTTGTTAAGAATAAAATCTGTGGATTTTTCATTGAATCCACAGCTTTTATTCCTAAACAAGATGGAACAATTACAAAACTTCTTATAGAATGCTATGGCTTCAATTTCAAGATTATTTTTATGAGAGATGACTGAAGAATAGGAATTGTATTATCTCACCTATCCATAGATGAATGTAATATCCTCTTCTTGAATTGATCCTTCTTTATCTTTCTTTATGGCCTTTGTTTTTCAGTCTATTTTGTCTGAAATGAGTGTTCCAACACCTGGCTTTCTTATCATTTCCACTTGCATGGAATATATTTTTCTATCCCCTCATTTTCAGTTTATATGTGTCTTTTGCCCTAAGGTCAGTCTCTTATAGGCAACGTATTGTAGGCTCTTGTTTTTTTTTTTTAATCCAGTCTGCCCATCAATGTCTTTTGAATGGAGCATTCATTCCATTGACATTTAAGGTAATTATTGATAAATCTGTATTTATTCCCATTTTAAACTTTGATTTCCAGTTGATTCTATGTTTCTCCTTTTTTTTTCTTTCTTTTTTTGTGGTTGTATGTTTTCCTTTTATTTTATACTTCTGTCCTCTTTGTGTGTGTGTGTGTGTGTGTGTGTGTGTGTGTGAATCTAATGTTTGTTTTTGATTTGTGATTGCTGTTTTTCAGGCATGTTAACCCCTTCCTATATTTACTTGCTTTAAACTGATAGTCATATAGGGTGTAACACATTCTTAAAAAAGTCTAGATTTTCATATTCTCCTTTCCACATTTAAACTTATCTCTGTTTTTAAAATCCATATCTCATGAGTTTGCTATCTTTTCATTAGTGTTCTTTCCTAAATATTTTATAATCACCTCACTGTAGTTTTCCTTTGGGCTCCTGAATTGT
Source organism: Catagonus wagneri (assembly GCA_004024745.2). Classification (NCBI taxonomy): domain Eukaryota; kingdom Metazoa; phylum Chordata; class Mammalia; order Artiodactyla; family Tayassuidae; genus Catagonus; species Catagonus wagneri. Next base: position 50,007,767 of record PVHT021183699.1, on the reverse strand, counting down.
GTAACAGTGAATTTCTTGAGATTCTAATCATGTAATCTTTTTAGCTATTTTTCAATTCTTGATTTCTGTTTTAATTCTATTACTCACATCTATTATGATAGTGAAATTTTGTTTGCTGAAAGCATAGTCTGTATAATAGTGAAACTTTAAAGTTTGTTAACATTTCTTTTTTTGCCTTTTTTTGGGAAGGGGCACACCTCAGTCTATGGAAGTTGCCAGGCTAGGGGTTGAATTGGAGCTGTAGCTGACAGCCTACACCATAGCTACAGCAACACCAGATCTGAGCTGCACCTGCAACCTACACCCCAGCTGTCAACAATGCCATATCTTTAACCTAGTGAGAACGGGGATTAAACCCATGTCCTCATGGATCCTAGTCAGGTTCGTTACTGCTGAACCACAATGGGAGCTCACTGTTAACCTTTCTTTATAACATAGCTAATTACTATAAGTGGTGGTTTTGTATTTGAGAAGAATTTATTGGTATGGAACTCTACATATTGCTATTAAATTAAGCACTAATTCTGTTTTCAAATCATCTCTATCCTTATTAAATTTTTGTTAGCTTGGTTTCTCAGTTTTTAATAGAATTGTGTTAAAGTTCCCAGTTTTGAATATATGTTAGGTAATATTGTCAAAGGTATAAATTAATGATTATTGTATCTTTGGGAGAGTTATTTCTTGTGTTTTTATTGTTAGTATTCATTTTTATCCCCAGTAATGCTTTGGATTTAGGTTCTATTTTGTCTGTTGTTACATTATGACCCCAGATTTGGGAGGGATTTCAATTTTACTGGCATATTTTTTTCATTTCCTTATTTTTAATCTTTCCATATTTTGTTTTAGTTTGTCAGTTGTAAAAAAAAAGCTAAATTTTGTGTTTTTAATCCATTAAAAACTCTCTATTTTTTTAAAATGAATTTAATTTGTTTTTATTTATTGTGATAACCAGTTCATTTGTATTTCTTTCAATAGCCTTATTTTGTGTCTGGTGTTTAAAAAAATTCTCTTTGATTTTTTTATTTCTCTTTTTCAGAAAGTAGAATTTGCTATATTCCATTTTTTGTTTGTTTGTTTTTATGATACTTTATTGCTGAATGGTGGGTTGATGCTACAGCAGGGTGAGACTTTTGAGAACTTTGGAAGTGTAAATGAGGTTTCATTTGGAAGGATGTGAATTGTTGGGGATCAGAGGACAAAAATATGCTGGGCAGAATTCTAAGATGGTTCTTAAGATTCCAACCTTCTGGGACTCCCTACCCTCTATAATCTTCTCCCATTGAGTGTGGGTAGGACTGGTGAATATGATGGGACAGCATTCCAGTGATTAAGTTACATTATACGGCAAAGGTGAAGGGACTTATGTTATTATGGTCTCTAATCAGTTGACTTTAAGCTAATCAAGAGGAAGATTATCCTCATTAGGACTTATCTAATCAGGTTAGCCCCTCAAATGGACTAAAAGTCAAAAACAAGTCAGAGAGATTCTCCTCCTGGCCTTGAGAAAGCATGTAATCATAGTGTGAACTGACTATGGGGGTGAGTACATGGTAAGGATCTGAGAACACCCTCTAGAAGCTGAGACAGATCCTCATACAGTAGCTAGCAAGAAGACTAAGATTTCAGTTAGGCAGCTGAAAGAAGGTGAATTTTGCCAACAACTTCAGAGACATTGGAAGTGCATTTTTCTCTACCGAGTTCCAGATGAGAATGCAGCTCATGCAACATTCTTCAGACTAATGACCCCAAGCTGATAGGATCTAGCTGACCTGTACCCAGACAACTTACCCATTAAAACTCTGAGATGTTGAATGTGTTTGTTTCAAGCAACTAAATTTTTAATAATTTATTATACAGCAATAGAGAACATATACAGAGGGCATACAATGTACTCTTCAGTTTTAGTGGCAACCTTTGTTTTTTCCCACATACTTATTAAACTATAACTGTTTGAAACAAATGAAGTTTTTTTTTTATATTATATCTATCTTTTTTGTGTGTGTGTGGCATATGGAAATTCCCTGGCTAGGGGTTGAATCAGAGCTGCAGTTGCCAGCCTACCTCACAGCCATAGTAATGCCAGCTCCAAGCCACATCTGTGACCTACACCACACCTCACGGCAATGCCAGATGCTTTAACCCAATAAGCAAAGCCAGGGATTGAACCCACATCCTCATGGATACTAGTTGGGTTTCTTTACTGCTAAGCCACAATGTGAACTTCCCTTGTTCTTATTTTAATTCACAATTTAATTAACCAAACTCTTCCCCTCCCCCATCTTATTTTCACCTAACATAGTGTTGTTTAATACAAACTCAAAATAGTTCATACTTCAGCTAGACCCTTAATCTTTAAAATTAATGTCATTTTAAGGCTCCTGCTTCACTGTGGTATCAGGGTTATTGGCTCAGTTTCTACTCATGCCGCTCTTTTTGTCCTCTTGCCTCCTGAGGCTTACAGCTTGCTGAAAGCTTTAGTTTCATGTAGGGGTGTGCAAACAACACCCCCACCATCACCACCACAGCTGTCCTATCCCTCACTTCTAGCAGTAAACCTTACTCCAAATGCCCATCTTCTGTGGTCCTCTTTTGGTCACTGTTAACACATAGGAACCTAACTCTTAATAGCCACTGCCCGTGGTCAAAAACAGTCCAACAGGCCTACAGTTTCAGCTCCATTTATCACTTTGTATTTCTGTTCTTTTTTTGGTTCAGGATGTTTTTGAGCTTCAGCTTTTTGCTTATTCCTTTTCTTTTCTTTTATATTCTGCCTGACATTGTTATTTGCTTAGAGCAAAAGGAATATGCCCATGCTTAACTCTTATGTGCCTTCTTTCCTAGAGGTCACCTGGAGATTAGTCCTCATTACTATGCTTTAAAGTAGGTATTTTTATCATTTTACCTATGAGGAAACTGAGGCTCAATGACCTTACGTAGGTTTCAAGATCACAGAAATTGTACACTGAAAAGCTAAAATATGAATCTAAAGTTTTGATTCTGGGGCATAAGATCTGAACTTCTGAATCTTGACAAGATGGGGCAATTAAAGATGCAAATAACAGGGAAATTAATATTGAATACAGGAACACCGTAGAGCCTAGGAGATGAGTAGCTCATGGGAAGGTTGGATTCCCAAAGAACGTGTCTTCTGTGGAGACAGGCGATGTTGGGAAAAGAGAAAGTGATGTTACAGAGAGATCTCAAAGAGATAAAATGTTGGCTAAGTAGCCTAAGTTGATATATAAGTTGTTATTAAATCAGGAAATAAGATTTTCTATTCAGAGAAGGCAGGGCCAGGGTTGGGCATATGTAGGGTGAAGATAGAAAACAATCACTGTAAGAGATTTGATAAAGAATCTTGAAAGAGAATTTTGAATCTAATTAGATTTGGTAAATTAAAGGAAAGCAGAACAACAAATGTGCATACTTGTATCCATGAAAAAAAAATTTCCCAACTGTTTCTTCTCTTTAATGCCTTGGCAATTAATGATCAAGGCACTTTTTGTCAGACTGAACATTGTTTCTGTGGCCCTATAAGTATCCACTGTAAATATTTTCAAAAAAGACCTGTAATTACATATTTTCCTCTACTCTTGTTTTTCTGCGATGTGTCATAATAACAAGAGCCACAGTGACTACATCCCTAGTTTGACTGAGATATCCTTAGTTTACTTCTTTTGTCCCTATGTTGTTATTAATAGTACCCCCTGTCATTCTCAAAAGCATCCAGATTTATATAATGAATTACATGCATTTCTACCCTAATAATAACTACTATTCATGTTTATGTTCCAGATCTGTGCCCAACATTTGCGTGCTTAATTATATTTTATTCTGGTGTTTACCCCAAGACGTAAACTACATGACTATCCTCAGTATTAAAGTACTATTTTTTTATTTGGTTGGGTTTTGTTGTTGTTGTTGTTTTGCTTTTTAGGGACACACCTGTGGCATACGGAAATTCTCAGGCTAGGGGTTGAATCAGAGCTACAGCTGCTGGTCTACACCACAGCTACAGCAACACCAAATCCGAGCTGTGTCTGTGACCTACACCACAGCTCATGGAAATGACAGATCCTTAACCCACTGAGCAAGGCCAGGGATTGAACCCACATCTTCATGGATACTAGTCGGATTAGTTTCCACTGTGCCACACTGGGAACTCCAGTCATTGAACATTTGTTAAGTGCCACCATGTATCAGCTAAAGTATTAAATGTTATAGATAAAATTATGAGGTCACTTGAATTCCCTCATGTCACAGTGGGTTAAAGATCCGGCATTGTCACTGTTGTAGCTTGGGTCACTACTGTGGTACAGGTTCAGTCCCTAGTCTGGGAACTTCCATATACCACTGGCATGGCCAAAAAATTTTGAAGTCAGTAGATAATATCCTTACTCTTATGCAGCCTGAATTGAGATTTGAAAAATTGAGCTGCTCGATCAAGATCACACTATTTGCAAAACCTAGTTTTTTGCAAAAACCTAGACTAAACCAGTTCAGTCTGACATCAAAGCCTGTTTTAACCACTATCCATTATATTTTTAGCAATGATAAGTATTTAAAATTATATACTATTGAATGAGTCAGGTAGCCATATAAATACCAAAAATATCAGCATGTGTAATATTTTGGTAGCAGATTAAAACATCTCACAACAGTATTTTATGGTGAAAATTTTTGATGCAGGGCTTTAATTTGAGCCTACCTTGCCATTTGGCCTAGTCATAATTCTATTAAAAGTTGATAAGTATTAAACTAAAATGTTTCTTGTTAAAAGGATTGTAGCTGGCACAATGACTACCTGCCACAGGCATTAGTAATCTTTGTATGGGATTTTTGTCAACATTGTTTTTTTAATTTTTCCTGTATAAACAAGTACATCCAATTTTCTGTAACATAGGACATGCAAAAATAGCTCATTATGGTTCTTTCATTTTACATAATTACCACTTTACAAATGATAAAAATTATAGCATTCGGAACATCTCATGAATATCTTAAAATATTGACTGTAAGACACAAAGAACATCAGAAAAAAAGTAAAAGCTGACACTTTTGATGGGGAAATATATCTCTTAATATTCATCAGTTTTTTGAATCAGAAAAATGATAACATGGGGGTGTTAATATTGGGCTATATGAAGGGCCCTTGGGTGACTTACCAAGGGAGTTCTGAAACAGAAGAATGGAAACTTGCGAAAAATGAGTATACTGGTCAAAAGCCCCACTATTCAGGGACCAACCAGTGGTAGAGTTTTAATAGCCTCATAAAGCATTTTTAATGCTTTCCAAGTAGATAACGTTTCTTCTAAAGTAATTTTATGACTTTAGTGCTATTTATAATTATTAATTGTGCACTTTACTGTTATTTTCTTGCATTATTCCTCCAATTTACTAAAATAAATGAATCGTTAGAAAAAGTTCAAACTTAAAGTAGTGATAGGAAAAGTAAAACGATTTACTTTTCATTATTTATTATAGCTTAAGATGAAGTTGTAAGCCTAAGGACTGAATACAGACTCTGAATCTGTATTTGCTGGGATAAGCAAACGTACAAGTATGAGGAGATTACTCAGACAGACAAACCAGCAAATTCACAGTGATAAACATCTGTAAGTTGGATTTTATTGGACCACTGCATTATCAATTTTTTCTAATGATGCCATAATGTATTTTATGCTTGTTATTGTCTTCAGATAGTATACTGATAAAACTATTTTCTTAGAAAAAGAAATGTGAAATAAGCTTTCAGCAAAATAATTGATGAATTGTGTTGGTGAAGTCAGAGTAGGGCACAGGACTACAGAGGTGTCATGCAGAGGTACATCTCATGGCAAAAGCAGTGGTGTTAGTGACATACGCACTTGGGATAGAGCACTGAGTGAACATTCAGCACAATTCCTTCCTGCAGGGACATGGTTGGCCATTACATAATCCAAGTAGCACACCCTGGAGAATATAAAGTATGAGTGTGCAAGTTGGCAGGAGCTTTGCATTACAACTGGATACCAGGGTAAAGTTTCTCAGTATATGCATAGTATGTACTATAGAGAAGTGCTTAATGAATTTCTGTTCTCTTTAACAATGAGCATCCATCGTGCAGAAGAGATATTTTATTTCATGGATTGTCATTGGAAAGAATCAAGGTAGAATAGAAAATATATACTGTAGCCGGTATGGAAAGAGCACCAACCACCTATGGAGCAGTGAAGGACTTTGAATTAAAAGGGTTGTGACTGATCATCAATCCAAAACTTTATTTACAGGGAATAACTGGTAGTCACTAATACGTCTCTCATCTTGATTTGGTATTGAAGAAATAGTAAATATATATAATGTTTATATTTTATATTCATATATAAATATATATTTTGTATTAAATATGTAATATAGCATATATGCTATATTATAAATAAATATATAACTTTGTATATATTCTCTATATATTGTATTTATATTAAGTACAGATACTTAATATTAATATTAATATATAATATAATATGTTGATATTATGTTAATATTTATATTAAACAAAAATCATGGCAATTGAATTTACCTTTTTACGAAGTATTTTGCATATGTAGCTGTTTCAATATTCTACTTTTCCACACTGCTGTTAAGGAAAAAAGATACTTAGATGAACTTTAAAATGAGAGGTGAGATTTAAAAATGCATTTTTTCATTATTATTTCTATGACTTCAGATAGTTTCTCAAGTGGCAAATTTTAGTGATTTATTCAGAATCATGAATGCATGCACCTATCACTTTAAGGATATAATGTCATTATTTTTTACCACTGAAGATAAGGCATCAAAATTCCTTAACAACACATGTGATGAAAACATCTGTCTCTGCAAATTTAGTTATTTTTAAATGATTGGTAGACACCCCTCCCCACTTATCTATGAAGGAAACAGTTGACGTATTATGGAATATGCTTAAAAAACCTGTCCAAAATTTGCAACCAGAAAAAGGAAAAATAGTTGCTAGAGATGAAGACAACCAAGTACACTGAGATCCCATTTGCTGTGATCTTTCTAGTTAAACATTCTGTCTCCCAGACTTCAAGTGTGGTATGTAATATTGTTATCATATTTGGTATCAGATTGTGAGCTGGCCTAGTCTTCACTGAGAAATTTTCCCATAATCTGGGTCTGTATTGGCCTGTATGTCATTTTATAGAAATAAAGGATATAAAAATGAACTGAGTGAAGAGGCAATACCCTACAGCTAATGTTACTTATTATATAGGTGGCTATATATACCTTAACTTCCCTGTGCTATTAGCTCATATTATTAGAGTATTACAAAACTATCTCTGTCACTGATGTTTAACTTTTATTACCATTAAATAGTAAATGCTGTTGCATTCTTATGAATTTTAATTTACTAAATGTGGTGATGTGAATGTCTGAAAAATCTGTTAATTGTTTTATGAATACCATAAAGGAATTGAGGAAAAAATGGTCTATGTCTTAAGGGATAAAATGAGTCTAAGTCTGTTGGGTGAAAAGCAGACATAAATAAAAGTGAAGCATTGGAGTTCCCATTGTAGCTCAGCAGGTTAAGAACATGACACAGTGTCTGTGAGGATGCGGGTTTAATTCCTGGCCTTGCTCAGTAGGTTAGGATCTGGTGTTGCTACAAGCTGCAGCTTATGTCGCAGACGTGGCTCTAATCTAGTGTTGCTGTTGTGGTGGCTGTGGCATAGGCTGACAGCTGCAGCTCTGATTCAACCCCTAGCCCAGGAACTTCCATATCCAGCAGATGCAGCTATAAAAAGAAAAAAAAAAAGTGAAGCATGAATCAAGGAGAAATCCAAGGAAACACCTAATATATCAATGGAGCTAAACTAATATTTCAAAGAATCAAGTTCCCCAAATGATCATTCCATGAAAATGATTTTTAAAATTTGTAACCATAGCCCTCAGTAAGAAAAATGTGTTTTCTCATCCATCCAGTACACATACATCTTTTTCTTAATCATCTTTGGCCAGGTTATGGTATAGTAACTAACAACTCAGTCACTGTGGTTTTAAAACACAGATTTCTTCCTCATTGTGTTATGTATCAGCTGTGCATTCCCAGTTGTTCTGTTCTACACTGTAGCTCTCTCTCCCAGGCTTCACTCCAAGTAGCTTATCATTCCAGGATTCCAGGTAAAGGAGCAGCCCCAACCTGAGATGTGTTCATGTCAGAGGGATAGAGTAAAGCCCTGTGCCCATTTAATGACTGATCTGAAAGCTACTGCTGAGTCTTAGCAGTATCTCACATGCTTATGTAGATTTTCCTCAGCTTACACTGGGTCAAGTCCTGGTAAACCCTTATAAGTGGCGAGTACATTTAACACACCTAACCCAGCAAACATAGTAGCCTAGCCTGGCCTACCTTAAATGTGCTCAGAACACTTGTCATTAGCCTACAGTTGGGCAAGATCATCTAATGCAAAGGCTATTTTCATAATAAAATGTTATAGATCTCATACAATTTGTTGAATGCTGCACCCAAAATGGAAAACAGAATGGTTGGGTATAGAGTGGTTGCACATGTATTTGTTGTCCCCAAGTGATTGTGTGGCTGACCAGAAGCGGTGGTGGTTTCTGCCAGCCAACATCAACTGAGGAGTATCCATTGCCTGGATACTGATACTGGCTAGTATCGCTAGCCTGGCAGAAGATCAAATCAGAATTTTAAGTGCAGTTTCTACTGAATGATAGTGCTCTCACACCTTCCCAGAGTTGAAAAATTTGAAGTCAGAACACTGTAAGTCAGGGATGCTGTTCCATTGACTCTGCTAAGTCCCATGGCCACTCCCAAATAACGATGCAGTACAGAGTCCTGCAACCCAGCTGCTAACCAGGAAGGATGAATGAGGCTTTAAAAAGGAAACAGAGAGAGGGGAGGAGGGAAACATTGTAGAAAATAATACAGTACACTTTATGTGTATTACATATCTGTAGCTATGTAACTGAACCAAAATTTCGCAAAATAATAACAACCCTCATTATACTTGATATAATCTAATTGTGTTTCTCTTTTTTTTAATGCTGGTTGCAACTCACTAAATTGAATATTTTACTCACTAATGAGTTACTACTAGCATTTTGAAGATACTATTCTAATAGCCTAAGCAAGTTCTTGCAGTTTTTAGAGTGTCACATCTGGAAAGTGAACAGGTCCTTGATTATGAGACGAGCCCATTTTTCTTTATTCTGAATTTAAGGATATGTGTTAGAAAGGTAGGACCCTAGAGTAAGGTGTTGGAGAACTTAGTGCTGGCTCAGCCACTGGCTGGCTGTGTGGCTCATTCACTCTTTCTAAGTCTCAATTTTCCCATCTGTACAGTGTGGATAATGGCAGCTGCCTAGCCAACCTCAGATAATAAATGACATTTGCTTGCTGCCTGGCACTGTTCTAAGCACCTTACACATACTAACTCATTTAACCCCCACAACAACTTTATAGACAGCTACTACTCTTTTCCTCACTTTACAGAAAAATAAACTGAGGCACAGAGAGGTGGTTAATTACTTTTAAGTGGTGGATCCAAGATGCCGAGCCCTGCAGAGTGGCTTCGTGACCATTGTGCCGGTTGGCTTCTATTGTGGAAAATAACTCTTTCAGTGTGTGAAACCACCACCTTTAAAACTGTTTTGCTCTTATTGTTCATTCTCTGGGAAATTAATGGTCTAGTTTTGACTTTTCAAAGTGTCCCTGGTGAAAAGCGCACATCCACTAAGACTGAAATTGGCAACAATTCTGATAACAGATGTCTTGGTCCCAAGTCAGAAATGCAAAGCCAGATGTAGTTTCCTATTTACTTCTGGCATACCCGCTGGTCTGTTGATTCTCTCTCCTGAGGCAAAGTGAGAACCAGTAAGTCAGGCTCAGTGAGCATGACTGTCCATTTACCTAATAACAATAAAAACTACAATCGCTGTACATGGACCCCAAATGTTAGATTATTAAAATTCAACTTCATTCAGCCTTGGTATATTAATTTTGCTAGAGCGTACAAGTAAATGAGGGTCATCATCTGTCCTGTAGGTTTATATTCCTGATCTCCACAATGTAATCACTTTCTGGATTGCTTTTTAAAAGGCTTGTTTACAGTGACATACAGGCTTGCTACAATGAGGTCATTCTTCCAGGAAAAACTAAAAAACACCAGATTTGTGTTAAACTTCTTTTTCTTTTTTTTTAAAGAACCAATTTTGTCAGATTGAAAACAAAGCATTTGAGAAAACTCCTTATAATGAGAGAACACAGGAAGACTCAACTATAAGGAAACTTCCTGTTTCTGAGAAACAATTTTTTTTTTATCTTTTTGTCTTTTTAGGGCCGCATCCCTGGCATACGGAGTTCCCAGGTTAGGGGTCCAATTGGAGCTGTAGCCACCAGCCTACGCCAGAGCCACAGCAACGTGGGATCTGAGCTGCATCTGCAACCTACACCACAGCTCACTATATGCTGGATCCTTAACCCACTGAGTGAGGCCAGGGATTGAACCTGTGTCTTCATGGATGCTAGTCGGGTTCATTAACCACTGAGCCACGACAGGAACTCCTAAGGCAAAAAACTTCTTGTATCCGTATATAATTTTCACCTTATACTTATTTGGGGACCCATTTATGGCTAAATGAGTCAATGTCTATAAACCCGCCTAATAGAGGAATACTTGACAATGGTATATAAAATTTGCTTTTTAAAAGAAACTGATGAAGTATTTAGTATTTACCAAAGCTATCAAAATATTTGTGCCATCACTTGGCATTGATATCATTTTTTTAAGTGGCTGTACTCATGGCATATAGAAATTCCCAGGCCTATGGAACTCCAGCATTGGTATTCTAATCTAGATGAATCAGGGACTATCAAAATCTTGTTATAACTTGGTATTTTCTTAACATTATGTTTTAAAATCAACTTTGCAATATGATTTACATATATTAAAAGTACAAATGATGAATTTCGACAAATGTATACAGCAGTGTAACCACCACATTCAAGACATAGAACATTTCCATTGCCTCAAAAGTCCCCCTTGGTCCCCATTGCAGACAATCCCCTCTCCCTAGTCCTGGTCCTTGAGAATGACTGATCTGGTTATTGTTATTATAATTTTGTCTTTTCTAGAATTTCATATAAATGGAAGGATACTCTTAAAAATTTTTAAGAACTTTAGTGAGCTATAATTCATATACCATATTACTTACCCATTTAAAATGTACAGTTCGGAGTTCCCTTCATGGCTCAGTGGTTAACGAATCTGACTAAGAACCATGAGGTTGCGGGTTCGATCCCTGGCCTTGCTCAGTGGGTTAAGGATCCGGCGTTGCCGTGAGCTGTGGTGAAGGTTACAGACGCGGCTTGGATCCCGCGTTGCTGTGGCTGTGGCAAAGGCCGGCAGCTGCAGCTCCTGTTAGACTCCTAGCCTGGGAACCTCCATATGCCGCGGGTGCGGCTCTACATAAAAGGCAAAAAGACAAAAAAATAAATAAATAAAATAAAATGTACAGTTCAATGTTTGTTTTAGTATGTCCAGAGATATATGTACTACAATTATCACAGTCAACTTAAAATTTTCATCACCTTTAGAAGAAACTCTGCACCGTTCTATCTCTCCATTCCTCCAGTCCTAAGCAACAGTTTATCTAGTTTCTCTCTATAGAAAGAACAGATTTCCGTCTTCTGGACATTTCATAGGAATGGAATCATTTAAACATAGAGTCTTTTGTGCTGCCTTCTTTCACTTAGCACAATACTATAGCATGTGTCAGTATTTTATTTCTTTCTGTGGCTGAATAAGTTTCCATCCTATAGATAAATCACATTTGTTTATCCATTCACCAGTTGATGGATATTTGCATTGTCTCCTTTAGCTACTATGAATTTATAACTGTAAACATTCATGTGCAAGTTTTCATGTAGATATTTGGTTTCAGTTCCCCCAAGAGTGGAATTGCCGAGTCATATGATAACTCTGTGTTTAATTATTTGAGAAAATACCAGTCTGTTTTACAAAGCATCTGCATCATTTTACATTCTGGCCTTCAGTATATAAAGATTCTATTTTCTTCATTTACATTCAACACTTATTATCTGACTTTTTATTCTAACCGTTAAGTGTATAGTCTTTGGTAACTAATTCAGTCTCCTTAATTGTTAGAGGTGTATTACATTCGTCTGTTTCACCTTGAGTCTGTTTTGGTAGTTTGTATCTTCCTAAGAATTTATGCATTTCATCTAAATTATTTAATTTGTTGGCACACAGTTGTTTGTGGCACTTCTTTATAATCATTTTTTATTTCTGTAATGTCTCATTTTTTTTAATATTTTTTTTTTACTTTTTAGGGCCACATCCACGGCATATGGAGGGTCCATATGCCAGGCTAGGGGTATGATCGGAGCTATAACTGCTGGCCTATGCCACAGCCAAAGCAATGCTGAATCCGAGCCAGTCTGTTACCTACACCACAGCTTACAGCAACACCAGATCCTTAACCCACTGAGCAAGGCCGGGGATCAAACCCTCAACCTCATGGTTCCTAGTCAGATTCGTTTCTGCTGTACCACAACAGAAACTCCATATAATGTTTCATTTCTTGCTCTAGTAATTTGCCTCTTTTTTTAATTCATAGTCAGTCTGGCTAAAGAATTGTAACTTTTGTTCATTTTTTCAAAGAATCATGTTTTTTTTTCTATTATCTTTATAGTCTACATTTTACCAATCATACTCTAATCTCTATTATTTCCTTCCTTCTGTTTTTTTTTAGATGAGATCAGGCCTGTTCAGAGTGTTATGGCCACAGACCTTCTTCTTACCTTAGATTCAGTTTGCACTTCTTTTCCAAGTGTTTTAAGGTGATTAATTTCAACTGCTTTTTCTTTCTTTCTTTCCTTTTTTTTTTTTTTTTTTTTTTTTTTTTTTTTT
>PVHT021183699.1:49971171-49993829 GCA_004024745.2 Catagonus wagneri | reverse complement strand
AAGAGATTTCATATGACATCTGTCTTTCTCCTTCTGACTTGCTTCACTCAGTATGAGGGTTTCTAATTCCATCCATGTTGCTGTGAATGACATTATTTTATCCTTTTTTATGGCTGAATAGTATTCCATCGTGTATATATACCACATCTTCCTAATCCAGTCATCTGTCGATGGACATTTGGGTTGTTTCCATGTCTTGTCTTCCTTCTTAAGAAAGGAATTTACACCTATGAGTTTTACTCTATGCACTGCTTTAGCAGCATCACATACTTTTTGGTAGGTTGTGTATTTATTATCATTTATCTTAAAGTATTTTCTGTTTTCCCTTTTGATTTATTCTTTGATCCCTGGTTACTTATGACTGTTTTAATTTCCACATATTTAATTCTTTTTCCTGCTATTGATTTCTAACTTTGTTTATTATGGTCAGAGAACATAACATATATTATTTCTGTACTTTGAAATATATTGAGTTTTTTTTAATATGGCTAGCCAACTGAACATAATGGAAATAGGCAGGGTTTCTTTTGTTTGTTTCTGGCTTCTTTTATTTTGCATAATGCTTTGGGATTCATCCATGGTGTTGCATTCATAGTAGTTCTTTTATATTGCTGAATAATACTCTATTGTGTAGGTAGGCCACAATTTGTTTATTTATTATTTAGTTGATTTATGTTTGCTTTGTATCCAGTTATTGAATATTATGAATAAATCTAATGTGATCACTTGCATGCAAAATTTTGTATGAAAATATATTTTTATTTCTTTTGGGAAAACATTCAAAAAAGAGACTCCTAGATTGTAGGAAGTATGTATATTTAATTTATGAGGTACGGCCAAACTCTTTTTCCAAAGCACTTATATCATTTGTATTCCGTCTAGTAAACATGAGATTCCAGCTCAACATGCTTTCCAAAACTTGGTATCGTTAGTCTTTTTTTTTTTTTTTTCCCAACATGTGGAAGTTCCCAGGCCAGGGGTCAAATCAGAGCTGTAGCTGCCAGCCTACACGACAGCCACAGCAATGCCAGATCTGAGCCACATCTGCAACCTCCACCATAGCTTACAGCAACTCCGGATACTTAACCCACTGAGTGAGGCCAGGGATCAAACCCGCATCCTCAGAGGTACTAGTCAGATTTCTTACTGCTAAGCTACAATGAGAAGTCCTGTTAGTCATTTTAATTTAACCATTCTAGTGGATATAATGGTATTGAATGGTAATGGTATCTAATTGTGGGTTTAATTTGAATTTCCTTTCCCAAATTAATGATGATGTGGATTATTGTTTCATGTACTTATTTGCTTTAGTGTATCTTCTTAGGTTAAGTGTTAAAATCTTTCCCCCATTGTTTTAAATTGTATTTTTCATAATTTTATTAACACATTGTGAGATTTTGATTTTTGTTTTGATTTGGGTTTGTTTTTTTTTCCTTTTTAGTTTTACACCCGCAGCATATGGAAGTTCCCAGGCTAGAGGTTGAATCAGACCTACAGCGTCCAGCCTATGCCACAGCCACAGCAATGCAAGATCTAAGCTACATCTGTGATCTACACCACAGCTTACGGCAATACCAACAATACCAGATCCTTAATCCACTGAGCAAGGCCAGGGATTGAACCCTCATCATCATGGATCCTAGTTGGGTTCATTACCGTTGAGCCACGATGGGAATTCCATTGTGAGAGCTTTTATATATCCTAGATGAAATCATTATTATTATTTTTTTGTCTTTTTGCCTTTTCTAGGGCCACACTCACAGCATATGGAGGTTCCCAGGCTAGGGATCGAATTGGAGCTATAGCCGCCAGCCTACGCCACAGCCACAGCAACGTGGGATCCAAGCTGCGTCTGCAACCTACACCACAGCTCACAGCAACGCCAGATCCTTAACCCACTGAGTGAGGGCAAGGATTGAACCCACAACCTCATGATTCCTAGTGGGATTCGTTAACCACTGAGCCACAATGGGAACTACGTAGATAAAATTATTTTTGTCAGATAATCTTTTGCAAGTATTTCACCTATCTGTGAGTTTCTCTTCATATTCATAAACACTATCTTTTAATATTTTAATTTTGATGCTACTTAGCATCAAACTTCTCATTCATGGCTTATGCTTTTTGTGTCCTAGGAAATCTTGGCCTAACTCAAACCTACTAACATTTTTCTCTTATGTTTCTTTCTAGAAGTTTCTCATTTATTTTGTTCTCATAGGATTTTTATGAATTTTTTAGGATTTTCTGCAAGGATAGTCATGTCATCTGGAAATTAAAAGTTTACTTTTTCCTTTTCAATCTGTACAATTTTATTATCTTTTTTTTTGCCTTATTGTGTTAGCTACAATGAAATATAATTTAATATTAGATAAAAATATTGAGAGAGGACATCCCTGAATTTTTCCCAGTTTTAGGGGATATAAAATATATGTGACTATGAGGTGAAGGCTATTTTGTAGATGACTTTTGTTAAATTAAGGAAGATCCTTTCTTTACTGTCCCCAATTAAGTGAGAGTTCTTGACAGGATATAGAATTTTGTCAAATGCTGTTTCTACATCTATTAAATGGCCACATCACATTTCTTTTTTCAGTCTATTAATGTGATGAATTATACTGATTTTTGAATGTTAAACCAACCTTGCCTGCATATGATGATTCTTACTTGTCCACAACATAGTATCCTTTCTATAAAGTGCTAGACTCAGTTCACTAATATTTTGTTAAGGATTTTTGCAGCTAAGCTTATAGGGATGTTTGACTGTAATTATCTCTTCTTGTAATGTCTTTGTTTTAAATATCAGGGGTATGATGTCCTTATAAAATTAATTGAAATGTGTTTTGTTGCCTTTCAGGAGCTTATGTGGATTTTTTTCCCCAAAATATTTGGTAGAATTCATTAGGGAAGACTAGTTTTCTTTATAGAAAGTTTTTTTTTTTAATGAAAGTATAGTTGATTTAAATGCTGTGCCAATTTCTGCTGTACAGCAAAGTGACCCAGTCATACATATACATACATTCCTTTGCTTATATCATTTTCCAGCAGAGTCTATCCCACGAGACTGGATATTGTTCCCTGTGTTATACAGTGTAGGAACGTTTTTAACTAAAAATTAGGTTGTCAATTTCTTTATTTTGAAATTGAAAATAAAATTACTGCTTTTATGATACTGAAGAAAAAAGATGGATATCTTATATCAAACAAAGCAGCACTTTCTTTGTTTCTTAAAGTGAGTTTAAAAACTGTATTTGAATATCACTAGGTATAGACATTACTTTCTTCTCTATATCTTTCATTCTTTTCAAGTATTAAGACACTTTTTCTTCTAAGAATGCTATTTTAAATCACTCTTTGTAGTGAGTGATTATTCCTGCAACTATGTGGATTACCTATTACTGAAATGTGAATTCCAGTTTCCGTTTACATATATTATAGTTTAATTTTCTATTCAGCTAATTTAGGAAATGTGTTCAGTTTCATTGGAACAGAGTACAGCTATATGGTTGAAGGCTTCTTTCAGTTTATATATTGAATCCTGCTAAATGCCTTTGTGTGTTATCTTAAGGATTGTTAGATCAATCACATTTGTTCTGTTCTTTCTGAATAAGATTTGAGCTTATCATCATCCCCTTTCTACTCCACAAGGAGGATTTTAGTACTGCTGTTTCTAAAAGGCAAACTGATAACAGAATGGGGTTTTCAGTGTATGCAAACAGACACACATTTATATTCATATTTATCTACTTTAAGCAAATACTTGCTTCTTAGAAACTACTGTCCTGGCCATTGTGGCTTAGAGACCTTGCAAAAGCACCCTTTCTGAGAACTGTGAAGCTGAAGTTGCAGCTACAGCTAAAGGTTGAAGTTGTTGCTGGTGTATCCATAGAATACTTACTCTTAAGCATATCCCTGTTAAAACTAATCTGGATTCTTCCTAGGCTTTGCTTTTTCCAGCTTTAGTAACATACAATTGACATATAACTGTATAGTTAAGGTGTGCAATGTGTTGGTTTGATACACTTAGATATTGTAATATGTCACCTCACATCTGTTCCAATGACTGTCATCAAAAAGACAAGTGATAAGTGTTGGCAAGGATGTAGAGAAAGGGAAACTTTGAGCACTGTTGGAAGGAATGTAAATTGGTACATCCACTATGGAATACAGTATAAAGGTTCTTCTTTGGCTTTAGAAGCTCCAGCTAGAAAGGGAGAAGATGTATAGCATACAAATGTTTTGTCTAACCAGATAATCAGAAGTACTGGAATTAAAAAGAATGTTTCTGGCTTGTAAGTATGTGTTTTGCCTATAACTATTGCTAATTTTCTAAATTATTCATGATAGACCTTTTCCTAATGAATTCCATTTCCCCCTTTCCTTTTCAGTTATTCTGCATATTTTTCCTACATTTTAATTCATTCCTTCAGTAAGAAAATCAAGGCAATTTACAATTAACTTTCTCAATGTGGTAACTTCATGTAGTTTATCCTCACATTCACTTCATTTTTTCTTTCCATTCAATGAGAATAATATTTACTTTCTCCACTGGGTGTGTTTATTCATGTGATACCAATTAATTCTATGTTAATAATTCTAAAAGAAAGTAAACCTCTATACTTGTCCAGAAAATTAAGTGTGTCTTTGGAAGTCATATAAAATTAAAAATAGAAGAAATTCTCAGAATGTTTTTGGTGACTACTACTTTAACTCTTTATTTAAGTCTCATTTATTTAAGTATCATTTATATAGAGTGCAATGAAATAATTTTTATGTAAATATTATGGGTTTTGACCAACAAATATGGTGCTCTAGTCACTGCTATAATTAAGATATGGGACAGTTATAGCATCTTCAAATTCCCCAATCCCTCTTGGTAAACAACCCTTCCCCCCACTGTTACTATCTGTGTTCTGTCTCTGTTGTTTATATTTGTAATAATGTCATATAAATGGAATTATATAGTACTTATCTTTTTGAGTCTGACTTATTTTACTTAGCATGATTCATTTGTTAGTCATCTATGTTAGTCTGTGAAAAAGTGGTTCATTCATTTTTACTGCCGACTAATAGTTCAGTGTCTGGATATACTACAGTTTTTTAACCCATTCATCAACTAAAGTATATTTGGGTTGAGAGGATTATTGGATTATGTAGTAAATGTATGTTTAACTTAATAAGAAAATGCCAGGTTGCTTTCCAAAGCTGATGGTTTCCCTACCAGCAACATATGAGAATTTCAATTGTTTTGCATCCTCACCCACTTGATATTATCAGATTATTTAAAAATTTTTAAGCCATTCTAATAGATGTGCAGTGGTATCTTACTGGAGATTTAATTTAAATTTTCCTAGTGACTTATGATGCCTACATTTTTTGTTCATTTGCTTATATGCCAGCTCAGGAATTAGTCTAAATTACCATGCTGAAAAATAAAATACAGTACAATACAATAAAAATAAAATAAAATAAGTAATGATCCCAGCTAATATCCATGGGGATTTGGGTTGATCCCTTGCCTTGCTCAGTGGGTTAAGGATCCAACATTGCTGGTGAGCTGTGATGTAGATTGCAGACACAGCTTGGATCTGGTGTTGCTGTAGTTGTGGTGTAGGCCTGCAGCTGAATCTTCGATTTGACTCCTACCCTGGGAACTTCCATATGCCATAGGTTTGCCCCCCCCCCAAAAAAAGACAAAATAAAATAAAATCTACTTTCAAAGGAGGCTGAACCTGATCTCACAAATGCAGCTATTTGGGCCATGGTACCTGTTACCATGAATTTAAATTAGTCAGGATGTGGACCCAGCCTCAGCTAAACTTTGTCTAAATGGTACTTGTCTTAAGTTAGATTGCCCCCTAAAAACAGTGTTTGAAAAGAGCTTATGTATAATCCTTTATTTTTTGAAATTATCCCAAGGAAGAGGATAGAGGTAGGGGAAGATGAATCAAAGATCTAAGAGTGTTATTGAGCTGATCGCATCTGGGACAACTACAGCTCAATCCTGCTTCAAGATGTAGCTTCACTGAAGCAGCTACAATAACACTGTCTTTGATTTTCTTCCATTTAATTTTTTCCTTGTATCTCTTCTTCCCCTCCTCCATCTTTCCTAAATTCCTTTCCATTGTCCCATTATAATTGTCATGAGAAACACAAAATTAAGAGTGGAGAAATATCTATTGTCCAGAAAAGAGAAAAAGGATACACTTCTCTTAACAAAAAAATTCTTTTTCTTTTTTTTTTTTTTTGGTCTTTTTAGGACTGCACCCACAACATGTGGAGATTCCTGGGCTAGGGGTCCAATTGGAGCTATAGCCACTGGCATACGCCAGAGCCATAGCCCTGCAAGATCCAAGTCACATCTGTGACCTACACCAAAGCTCACGGCAACGCCAGATCCTTAACTCACTGAGTGAGACCAGGGATCGAACCTGCATCCTCATGGATGCTAGTCAGGTTTGTTAACCGCTGAGCCACGACAGGAACTCCATTAACATAATAATTTTTAAATCTGTGAACACTTTGAAGATAAAAGATTAGGCCTTATTCCTTTTGTTCATTGTTCGGCCCAGGTATGGAACCTGGAATGTAGTAGATGCTCAGAAATCATATTTTGAATGAATCAATGAATGAATGAGGTTTTAGGCCATTCCCAGATCACTAGACCCTTCTCTCCCATCAACCACCTTTTTTTAGGTCTAGATATAGACAAAACTATGGAGCTAACTATGCTATGATTTTTAAATGCTCCCAAGGTTCCTGAAAAAAAAATTCCTGAGATTCTCTGTCTTTCTATTTATTATATGAAGTGCAAGCTTCAAAACAGGTCACCACTTCAGGCATTGCCTTCTCCAAGGGTCTCAAAAAACATCTTTTTATGTCAGAACAGAATCATGGAAATTTCTGTGTTGCATTTGTATCGGAAGCCCGTCTTAGCAACCTGTGTTCCTCTCCCTATAATTCAGGCTCCAAGACACTAGTTCTTCTCAGCCTGGCCTGTGAACAATGATCTATCCACCCAAGTTAGTAATATTAAGTTAAATTTATGCAGGTAGGTTTTCAGCATATTTCCTATCTGAAGCTGCATTCTTCTTCCATAGCCTGCATGTGAACAACAGCTTTAGTTATAAATGTTTCCCAGTGAACCAGCACTCCAGATGTTAGAAATGAAATTTATTGTTTTTCTTGCAGAACTCTGATATGAATCCTACCAATCACCAGGCCACGTGGCTGAGAAACTGCACTTGCTTTTGCAACTGGTGTTTTATCACTCTAAAGTGGACTGGCAAAACTTAACAGTCCTTTGATCAGCTGCCTTTTTTAAGAGGGTAGGCGGAGTATTGTCAAGTGAACAAATTCTTGACTGGTAAGAATCAGAGGGACCAGTTCACTCAGTAGAATATAGGAATATCACATTCTACCATGGGTAATAATATTAATAATTGTCAACACTTGGAAAAAGGGGCAGCAGAAAGCATGTCCTGTATTTTAAAATGCCTTTCAATTCTGTCTTCTTTCTGATACCTCACTTTTTTCTTCCTAATTGCATATGGTCATCTTGTTCATGGCAAATGAATTGTTTGAAACAGAATCATATATATCATTGTTGCTCATGGATAAAATGAAAGTGCCAGTTTGCTGGTCTGTTGGAAATCAGTTCTCTTCCTTTGTCACTCTCTCTCCTTTTCTGACACGTGCACGTACACACACACACACACACACACACACACCATAACTTACTCACATAAACTGCTTTTTTTTTTTGCCTTTTAGGGCCACACTCGCTGAATATGGAGGTTCCTAGGCTAGGGATCCAATCAGAGCTACAGCTGCCTCCCTACAACACAGCAACAGCAAGGCAGGATCCGAGCTGCATCTGTGAACTGTACCACAGCTCAGGCAACGCCGGATCCCCAGCCCACAGAGCAAGGCGAGGAACTGAAACCACATCCTCATGGATACTAGTTTAAGTAGTTTCTGCTGTTCCACAGTGGGAACTGCAAACTACGTTTTTTATTGTTTGTAACATTTTCATGACAACCTACCTCAGAAAGCATTTTCATCTGCCCATTACATTTCATTTAGTCTCCATCCCCATCTGTAGATAATTCACATACTCGTTTTCAACTGAGGAAACAGATGTCCAGGGAGGTTCAGTGTCTTGAACCCACCCACATTGCCTACTTTTGGATTGGTGCTCTTCTTCTAAGCTTCTGGTCATAATAAAATCACCTACTGCAAATGGTTATTTTGAAGATTACATAAGATAAGGCACATGGGGCACATGGAGCTAAGAAAACAGTAGTTCAACTTACAAATGTCTTTGAGGAAATACCTGTCATATCAGATACCTTTGTCTGCCCCTTTCCCCAGCCTAGTGAGGTAGATATATCTCTCTGAGCACATTACTTAGAAGGTCATTTATCTTAATCAGACTTAAAATAATACTGCTTTCTAAAATGATATGCATATTGTACATTACCAGAGAATTTTTGGCTCTTTCAGTTCCTACCATAGAAACCCATAGTAAAGATATCAACATTGTGTGGACTTTTATAAAACTCACTATTTTTTGATTTTCCTACCTCAGCTTAAAATTCTGACATTTGAAGTTTTTACATCTGTATTAGAAAATGGTCCATAATACCTGTCTTAAGTCAGATTGCTCGGAAGCAGATTCTGAAAAAAAGATGAGTGTGTAAAAAGTTTATTGGAGAGAGTCTGGCAGGAAGCCGGACTGGACAGAGGAGAGACACTACGGCTCTAACAGTGCCTCAGCCTGAAGTTTTGATGCCCGTTCTGAGTTGAGCAACGTATGCCTTTCAATATCCTCATCAACCAGCCATTGAATGCATGCCTTTCATGAAGGGCAAGGCCTAAAGTACAACTCAGCTGAGACCCATTGGCTACCAGCCCTCCCAGGAACTGAGAGGGACGAGGCAGGCCTGCAGAGGAGTCTGCGCCACATAGTGCACTAACCCGTACACAGCAGCGTCTGTGTGCAAACTCGCTTTCTCCATCTCTCTGAAGTGCTTATGTATTCTGGATGCTTTCTTGACCTCATTTTTAAAAAGATGGCAGGTGTAATGACTCCTTTTGAATGGTTTTCTTTTGGATTTTTCATTTTGACTCTATTATTTCTTTCATCACTTTACCTTTAAAGACAGCAGCATTAGGAATTTTAAAAGGCACCTAGCTGGACTGGTTTCCAACTAAGGGTAATTTGGGTAAGCCCAAAAATCCTGACAAGAAACAAATGGCACACTCAAGTGGAGGCAATGAAGAAGAGTTTAATGAAGGGACTATTTAGAAATGTATGAGCAAAGTTAAAGGAAACTAACAGTGAGTGACGAAACTCTCATTTAGGAAATCTATCACAGCCCCTAAGCTTGAAGGGCAAGGAGAGGGATAGAGGAAGGAAACTGGAGAGAATATATAGTCTGATAAGAGCCATGCTCTTTGGAAGAGTAGCACAACCACTAACAATCCAGCAGATAGAGTGATGAGTAAATAGATGCCCTGTCCTTGCTCTCCTGCCACTTTCTGATCTCCTGCCGGTCTCACCCATCAGCTGAACAGAGCCAGAAAGCAGTGAGTGAGGAGCCCATGGATGAAGTCCCTGTGGGTCAGCCTCCTGGATACAGGATAGAGGAGATCTGGAGCAGCATGTCAGAGACCTTGTGCTGCTTCCAGTGTCTTTGAGGTTTAGAAGCTTTTTTTATACGGTCAGCTCTATTGCATATCATCCTCAGTTGCTTCTACACTTACCTCCTACATACCTTTTTCCACCTAGTAAGCAGAATGTTGTTTTAAAAACACACTTCTTCTCCTACTATGGACTTGCTGGAAAAAATCCTCAGTACCTACCTACTGTTCTTAAAAACAAAGGCCAGTCATTTACCATTACCCAGAAGATTTCTGGTCTGCTCCTGTGTACACCACCAGCCTCATTCTGTGCCAGCCATCCCCTTGTGCACATCATTCGGGTCCATGAACAATCTGTCCTCGCTTTACCTCCCCTCCTCCCATTGCCTCTCCCTAGAGCACACTGGCCAAATTAACCTCTTCTTGTCCTTTACATCTCTGCTCACATTTCTGCTTCACTAAAGGAAACGTCTCTGACCCTTCCTCCTCTACTTCACAATACTGCAGGATGCCCTGGAAAATGCTTTCATAACACTCTCCACATTTTTCCTCCTAGCACTTCTCTAACTTTGAATTTTTTTTTCAAATGCTATTAAAGTTTTTATTCAACACACAAATAACTATGACAACAAGCACTTCGAATAAATTTGCAATTTTATAGAGCTGTTTACTCTTCATTTTCCTTCAACTGTACATTCTGAGAGGGCCGAGTCTAGCACACTGTTTTCTGGTACATAGTAGGCCCTCAGGGATATTGTTGAATTGATATATGAATGAATATCTGAATGAATGAGTGTATTGGACAGTGTGGAGAACTTAACAAACTAAAACTCATACCATTTTAAAGGGGCAGCTATAAAAATTCCCAGCAGATCGCAGACCTGGTATTGCCAAAAAGTGACATGAATCTAATGTTGCTGGAACTTTCTGTTTTAACTGAAGTCATCAATGACCTTTACCTATTGTAAAAATCTCTAAATTTTCAAATGCTGGTCACTAATTCTAATTTGTTTGAAAATACTATGCAATCCAAGGAAAACTTTGTATGGACAGAATTCGACCTATGGGCTACCTGTTTTAATTCTTGGTGTGTTCAACTTCAAAGAAGGTAAAATCTCACATCAAAGTTTCTCTGTTTAGCATGTAAACCCAAGATAATTTTTTCTAATGTTGTTATAAATGCCTGAGTTTAACTTACATTTATTTATAATCAATTAATTGTCTACACTAGCATTCACTAAATCATAATACATCAAGATATTTTAAAGGAACCATTAGTCAGGAGACAAGATCTATGGAGTAGTCAAACATTCCTACTAAAAAGATGAATTTGTAAACATTGGCTTATCTTGCCTTTTTAATGTTTGCATAAAATGCATTAGTTAAAATGAGGAGTGTTTTTTTCTAAACAGCAAATAATTTCCCCATAGACATAAAACTTTGCTTCAAGAGAAATTACACCAGGGAAAAACGTGTTTCTGTGGAATTCATCATTCATATCAGCCACTGTTTCTTTTTTCTTTTCTTTTCTTTTTTTTTTTTTTGGTCTTTTTAGGGCCATACCTGCAGCATGTGGAAGTTCCCAGGCTAGGGGTTGAATTGGATATGTAGCTGCCACAGCCACACCAACGCAGGATACGAGCCGCATCTGTGACTTACACCACAGCTCACAGCAATGCCAGATACTTAACCTACTGAGCCCAGAGGCCAGTGTTGGAACTCACATTGTCATGGATACTAGTTGGTTTCATTACCATTAAGCCATAATGGGAACTCCCCCTGTTTCTATTTTGATCGCTCATTATGCCAATTACTAAAAAGTGCTACATAGGATGAGTGCTGAAGACAGAAATGGAAGGGGAACTGGGTGACAAATATATGGTGGAACAAATAAGGCTACCACGGAAACGCTCTGAATGGTATAGAGCATACTGTCAGAATCATTGTGTAGATTTTTGAATACCCTCATAAAAGGGAATAGATTTGAGCTCTTTACTCAATTTGGTGAGTGTTCTGTTGAAAATGAGAATATCCCCACCACACCACACCACAGTTTTCTGAAGAAGGGTGCTGCAGGATTTAGGCCTTTTGTGGTTTTGTGTTTTCAAAAACTATAAATTTCCTCCCCCCCAAAACACACATTCTGCCATTTTTTCCAAGGGGAAAGGTACATGGTGGAACAAGGTCATAGATCTGGAGACATATGTTTCTAGCCATCTTTCTGGTACCAGCTCTAAACATGAAGCTGCATAGTAATGAGATCACCACTGAACTGAGGACATCTGCCTGTACTACAGGTCCTACTGACGAGTCATTTACAAACCCTCATTCCATTCTTCCAAACAAGAGGTTTCACAGTGAAACTGAGAGTAAACTGTCTTTTTTTTTTTTTTTTTGAAATTTGGGAGCAAATTTTCAGGGGAAATTTCTTTTTTTTTTTTTGTCAAATGGAATATTTCATTACAAAGAAGTCTTTTATAAACACTTGATTTCATATGGTCCTGGTCAAACTACACATACATAACAGTTCATTTATCTTTTTGAAGCAATAGTTTATAACTCTCTAGATAGTTTCCTAGTGAGAGAAACATAGACTATATGTACAAGATTCCAGAGGCTACTTGTGGTCTGGGGCCTCCCAACCAAAAGACTTGAAATGTGTTAGGATTAATGTCCCTGCACACTTTTAATGTACTCAGGGCACACTAGTTGGGAAATTCTCACTAGGATCTACCTACATCTACTAACATTGTGTTTATAGGTCAGTTTCACATAGCAAAGGGCAATGATAATGTTTTTACTAGTTTATTTCCAATAAGTACCTTTCCAATAGCTTACAAATGTAACAGGGTAAATTAAAAGATTATTATAATTATCAGCCCAACACTGATTTTTGTATATGAGCAAAAATCTTTTTAAGTGTGAATATTTATATTTCATGTTAAGTATAGCAGTTCAGGGACCTCTTTGAGATTCAGATTACAGTACCAAACCATTTGGTGTTTATCACTTCATGTTCATTCCCACTTGGTTGGTGGACAGGTTTTCTCTTTTTAAATGAATAGGTCTATTACATTTCGAGTAAGGTGAATAATAGGTGCTTGTGAGTTACTATTTTTTAATTCTTTTGTAATAATCCAGTGTATTCACTGAAAATGGATGAGGAAGGGAAAAAGGGAAAAGAATCCCTAGCATAAAACTTTCTTATTGACTCTAATATTCATATTTCAATGTTAGGGAAAGCCCCATATTGGTTTGCTTGACACTTCACCTGACTCTTCTTCCACCAGTTGTTAGAGGAATCACTAACTCACGGGAAACTGTAAAACCTTCAGGAACTTCCACTGCTGTGTTTCATTAAAAATATGTTTATTTCCATATAAAAACATAGAGTAGTGTACTTCATCCACTAATAAAGAGACAAATTAAGTAATACCCTTAGCTAGAATAAGTGAAAGTAAGTGTGAAGTACCATCTGTCTTTTCTTACTTAAAACAATTACTCTGATGAGAAAAATCTAACACTAGCAATAAAATAATTTAACCAGAGTTAGTAACTGGCAAAGTTATGTGTTAGGCTACAGTATGGTCTCATATCTACTAAAAAATGTTAACAGTTTCTGTGTCCTCATCAGTAAATTACAAAATTGTCTCAAAATCAGTACTTTTTACTAGCTAATTGCCTTTTCTTAATAACTTGTTAAATACATTGCCAAAACATTGCTCCCTTTCTCTGCTTCTTCTCATCGTCTTTGTGGTGACCGATGGGATCCAATGGCATTCTCCTGATTCTCCATCCCTGCAAGTTTCATTTCTTTTAACATCAGTGCCCAAGGCTGTTGTCTCTCCCCATTGCCCTTCCCCCTTTCCACTCTGGAACACATTATCTCATGAAGTATGGTGGCTTTGTTGCATCCTCTGAAGATAGAGTTTCTATGGTCTGTTGCCCTTCTTTGTAATCACCAATCTATCTTCTTTTCCCATTTCCTATTTGCTTCATGTCTTCCTATTTCATGGGAAGATATATCTTTAATATCAGTCAGGATCATAGGGTTTGAGATCCTTCCTGTAATTCAAAGCTTTGGAAATTGCAAATACAGTACCATTTGAGTAGTAAAGATGTAGCCATGCTGCTTTCAAAGGTGTTTCCATATTTCTGCAAGTGCAAGGAACACAAAAATGAAAAAATAAAATCTCCCGATTGTGCACTATATTAGGGCGTTAAAATAATATTATGTTGTTAATGGTGAGAATGCATACCCTCAATTATTCAGCTGATATATGTGAGAAAATATGAATACAAAAGCAACAATATGCCACCTATTTCTTCAGCCTTTCCTGTATTAAGAGGTGAATATGGAATAGGTATTAGAGGTTAGATACTGTAGGTTCTAGAAGCTAGAAAGGAGAAACTGGAAGATCAGAGAATTTATTCAGTAGTTTCTGCCTGACAATCATGATTAACTTGCCAAGTAAATTCATCAGAGAGTAATCTAAAACCCTGATACCTCATTTTCTGGTTATATATAGAGAGAACTAGTATTTCACATGCATTAATTTTTGTGCAAATTATGACTTTCTGTTTATTCAAACTGGTCATATTCATCTGAATATTTCATAGGAATCAAGAATTGATTCTCAAGCATTTTCTTAGCATCCTCCCTAACACATCTGGTCTTATTTGTACCCAGATACTAAAATACAAACCATATTAGCTGAATTCACCCATTCAGATCTCTTATGTACCTTTTTTTACATGTCTTTCTTTCCCAAGAAGTCACCATGTGCTTTCTTGTCCTTTGGCTTCCTTTTGATGTAAACTATTTCCCATTGGTTGGGAGAGTCCTAAGAGGAGATTGGAGGGGAAAAAGAAAGAGAGGTCTGGATATTTATTCTTCCTTCCTCTGAGGTTGCCTTGACCTGCATTTTCTCTAAACTGCTCTCAGAGTACTCTTCTCTGCATGACTTTCACCTTCCAGATGGTGATAACTGCTCTCTCTGTCATTGCAGGCCTGGGTATGGTGAGATCTGTGCTACCATAAAAAATTTACCCTTGCAATATCATTTATGTAAATAGTTTTCTGTAGTTTGTGTTTTAGTTTCTGTAAAGTCAATCCTCCTCTAGTTATCTTAATTTGAGTATGCTCTCTGTTTGCTATCAGAACTTACTGATACACCAACTCACCAGTTCTAGACTTGTGCTTATTACTGGGTGTTCTGTATGGTTTATATATATTTTTTTCTTTTTGCCTTTTCTAGGGCTGCACTCGCAGCATATGGAGGTTCCCAGGCTAGGGGTCTAATTGGAGCTGTAGCTGCTGGCCTACACCACAGCCACAGCAACGCAGGATCCAAGCCATGTCTGCAGCCTACACCACAGCTCATGGCAATGCCGGATCCTTAACCCACTGTGCAAGGCCAGGGATCAAACCCACGACGTCATGGTTCCTAGTCGGATTCGTTAACCACTGACTGAGCCATGATGGGAATTCCCTGTATGGCTTATATTTAATATTATTAAATATGGTCATCTTTGCAGTGTAGGTTTTATAAAAGATTAATATAGTTTTTCCACTATGAGTATCACTAAATAACAGACCAGTCATAAAATTTTCAAAACTAAACTGAAAGGTAGCAAAAGCTTGAAGGAATTTAAGAACAAGAAATAGGAACTTGCAAAAAAAACATAATTGGCTCCTAATACCAGAAAAAGCCTGGGTTTAGATCTCCATAAATAAGACTAGCATTTCTTGCTCTCAGGTATCATAATGTAACTACTTTAGATATGGCAGGAGAAAAATTTACAGCAAGGGAAATGGGCCCTCTAATA
This sequence comes from Catagonus wagneri, assembly GCA_004024745.2. Lineage (NCBI taxonomy): Eukaryota > Metazoa > Chordata > Mammalia > Artiodactyla > Tayassuidae > Catagonus > Catagonus wagneri. The sequence goes on along the minus strand of PVHT021183699.1, from coordinate 49,978,358 downwards.
TCATAGAAGAATCATAAATCTCACTGATTTGAGTAGTAGGATTTTAAATTTTTTTCTGAATGAGAACTTCTGCTTTCAAAAAATGAAGTAGATGTAGTTCCCCCATTATTCCCAATAAATAAAGCTAAAATTTCTGTACATTATTGGTTAAACAAATATAGGATGGAGGATGGAGAAATGTAAGAAAACCAACTAGGGACCTTGGAACCCAGGAATGACATGGTGATGCATTCCCAGAGATTTCTTTTGGGCCTCATGGAATAACAGATAAATCAAAATGGAATTCTAAGAAAATGTACAAGTAATCCATAGGAATGCAGGAAAAAGAATATGGAGAGATAAGGAGAGGAAAGATCTAGGAAACAAAATGTGAAATGACTGGTTTAAGTTATAATAGTCTCAGTATACCAATTTAAAGACAGAGATTGGAAGGATGGATTGAAAAAATGACCTAACTATATTCTGTATATAAGAGATTCATACTTCTATTACTATGATATACATGGGTTGAAAGTAGAAGGACATGTAGAGATTTACCATCAAACATTAATAATACCATAAATAAATTATCTCAAAATGGATCTTAGCTAATGCTGCATCTCTGCATTACCAGCCCAAGTCCCCATGCTCCCAGCCCTGGTGCAAGTCAGATTCCAGACTAGATGGTGGAGTAGAAGGACTTGAGCTCACCTCCTCTCATGAAAACACCAAAATCAAAACTTACTGCTGAAAAACCATCAAGAAAATAGACTGGAAGCTACCAAAAAAGACACCCTACCCCCAAAGACAAGAAGAAGCTGCAACAAGATGGTAGGAGGGGCACTTTCACAGTATGAGCAATCCCATACCTACCAGGTGGGTGACTCACAGACTGCAAAATAACCATATCAGAGGCTCCCCCACAGAAGTGAGAGTTCCAACCCCATGTCAGTTTCCCCACATGGGTGTCTGACATTGGGAAGAAGAGTCCCTGGAGCATTTTTCATTGATGACCAGCAGGGAATGAGAGTAGGAACTCTATAGGACTGGGAGAAACCGAGACGCCATTCTTGCAGGGTGCACATAAGGTTTCAGGTGCACTGGCTCTCAGGGCAAACAAGGACCCCATAAGTATCTGGGCCAGTTCTACCTCTGGATCTTGGAGGGTTGCATGAGAAAACAGGGTTCAGCTGTGGCTCACTGTGAAGGCAGAACACTGGAGGCAAAGGTCCCAGGGAATAATCATCAGAGTGAGTTCCCGTGGAGGCTGCCATTTTTGAAAAATCTGAGAAGCTGAGAAGCCCCAGGTGAAACAATAAATAAGGTGGGAATCCAGCTCCACCTATGAGCAAACAGTCTGCCTAACATCCTCCCAGGCACAGAGCTTCCTCTAATCATACCCAGAGGCAAAGCCCCACCCACCAAAGGGATAAGAGTCAGCTCCACCCACCAGTGTGTAGATACCAGTTCCTACCATTAGGAAGCCTTCCACTAGCCCCTGTATTAAATTTACCCACCAGGGGCAGACACCAGAAGTAAGAGAGGGTACAACCCTGCGGTTTGCAGAAAGGAGACCACAAACGCAGAAATTTAGACAAAATGAAAAGTCAGAGAAACATGCTCCAGATGAAGGAACAAGACAAAACCCAAGAAAAACAGCTAAGTGAAATGGAGATAAGCAACCTATAAGAAAACGAGTTGAGTAATTATAGTAAGGATGATCCAAGATCTCAGAAAAAAACTGGAGGCAATGATCAAGAAACTGAAAGAAATTTTGAACAAAGAAATAGAAGATTTAAAGAACAAACAGTGATGAACAACAATAATCAAGATGAAAAATTCACTAGAAGGAATCAAAAGCAGAATATAGGAAGCAGAAGAACGACTGGTGAAAATCACTGATGTGGTATAGAATAAAGAAAAAAGAATAAAAAGAAATGGGGACAGTCTAAGAGAATACTGAGACAACATTAAATACAACAAAATGGATTTTAGGCCTAAGTGAAAGAAATAAAATTTAAAAACCCTTAGAGTACAGCTTAGGAGGAAAGTTATAAGATGTAGGCAATAGTTTCTTAAGTATGAGACCCAAACCAAAAGCAATAAAACAAAAAGTGGATAAATTGAATTTCATCAAAATTTAAAATGTTTTTACTACCAAGAACACCATCAAGAAAGTGAAAATGCAATCAATCTGCAGAATAGGAGAAATAGCAAATCATGTATGTGATAAGGTTTGTCTGGAATATATAAAAAATTTATAACTCAGAAAATCCCAAGTAAAAAATGAGCAAAGGGGGTGAATAAACATTTCTCTAAATAAGATATGCCAATAAACACATGGAAAGATAATCAGCATGATTAGTCATCAGAAAAATGCAAATCAAATCCACATTGAGAAACCATTTCACACTCACTAGAATAGCTACATCAAAAAGATAATAACAAGTGTTATTGAAAATTTGGAAAATGGAAATTCTCATGCATGAGTGATGAGACTATACAGTGGAAAAGCCAATCTGGAAAAAAGTTTGGCAATTTAACAGTTACTCAAAATGGTATACATAGAGTTACCATATGACCCAGCAGTGCCAAAATTAGACATATACCCAAAAGAACAGAAAACATATGTCTATGTGAAAACTTATACATTAATGTTTGTAGTAGTATTATTCATAATAGCCCAAACGGCAATCAACCAAAATGTAAAACTGATGAATATATAGATAAAATGTGGTATATCATATAGTGAAATATTATTTAGTTATAAAAAGGAATAAAGTAATGATACTGCTACAACAAGGAGGAACTTTGAAAACATTAGCTTAGTGAAGGAAATCAGTCACAAAAGACCACATATTGTATGATTCTATTTATATGAAATTTCTGGAGTAAGCAAATCCATAGAGACAGAAAGTAGGCTAGGGTTGCCAGAAGCTGGATGGAGGAAGGAATGCTTTTGAGGCTTCTTTTTGGTGATAAAAATGTATTAAAATTAGACAGTGATGATTGTTATACAACTCTTAATCATGCTAAAAACCACTGAATTATACACTTTAAAGGAGTGAATTTTATAGCATCTGAATTATATGCCAGTAAACCTGTTATTTATAAAGTAAAAAGAAGAAAAAAAACAAAGCAGGTATGTTTATATTAATGCAATGAGATAAAGTAGACTTTGCCACAAAGAAAATTACCAGGGACCAAGAAGGACAATACATATGATGAAATTGTCAATCCACCAAATAGCATAGCTTTCCTAAATGTGTATACTTCAAATAACACAGTCCTAAAATATGTGAAACAAAAACTGATGGAACTGAAAGGAGAAATAGGCAAAATCACTATTATAATTGAAGTCTTTGATATTCCTCTCTCAACAACTGGCAGAACAGCTATACAGAAAATCAGCAAGAATACTTTATCAATACCATTAACCAATAATCTAATCAAAACATATAGATAGATCCTTCACCCCAACTATAGCAAATATACATTCTATTCAAGCATTCACATAACATATACCAACATAGATCAAAATTGGGCCATAACACAAACCTCAATAAATTTTACAGAGTGTGATCTCAAACTGGAAATGGAAAACAGAATGATCACAGGAAAGTCTCTGAACCTTGGAAACTGAACAACACACTTCTAAATAACCCATGGGATTAAAAAAGAGGAAAAGCCTCATATCTTCTTAGGAAAAGAGAAAAATCAGATCAAATTTAAACCCAAGGCAAGGACAAGGAAGGAGTTAATAAATATAAGCACATAAATTAATAAAATTGAAAAGAATAAAGGCAATGAAACCATTGAAATGACTTTTAGTAGGTGAATGGTGATAGTACTTAGAAATAAAAAGAAATGACTTCTTGAGAAATGTAATACCCTGAGTGATAAAGGCACATCTCAATATGTCACATATTCTGTAGTATCATTTAGGTAAGAGTCTCAAAAAAAATGAAAATGTAGACATGGAAAACAGTGTTTGTTGGGTATTAGAAATGATAGAAGGTGGGCCAAGTGTGATTATAAAGGGGGTTCTTTGTGGCGATGGAATATTTCTGTTTCTTGACTGTAGCAGTGGCTATGCAAATTTACCCTTGTGAGAAAATGACAAAGCTGTATATACTAATTTCTTTGTTTTAATATTATATTGTAATTATGCAAGATATAACCATTGATGAAAGTGGGTGTGAATACACCTCTCTACTATCAGTGCAACTTCCTGTGAATCTTTTGTTATTTCAAAATTTGTAGGGTTTTTTGTTTGTTTGTTTATGTTTTTTTTTGAAGGCCATACCTGCAGCATATGGAAATTCCCAGGCTAGGGGTTGAATTGTAACTACAGCTGCCAGCCTACCCCACAACCCTAGTAAGGTGGGATCCGAGCTGTATCTGGTAGCCCGTGTTCTCTACTGTATTATGCATTAAGCCAATGAGATTTATGTGCCCAAAATACGTAAGAATATCAAGTGATTACCATGATTTGCACATACTAAGTGCTCAGTAACTACTTGCTAGGTTTAATTGGATTGAATCATTGATAAAAGTCACATGTATGTTTTAAAGAGAGGTACAATATTAGGTATTACAATTGCTATGTTTGTTGTGTATAGTACATTCAAACAGAATGTGAAGGCAGACTTCCATTCCATAATTGATGCTGCTTTTGTGGAACATCAAAATTATGAGTGAATTTTGCATATTTTGCATATGGCAGGATGATCTGTGTACCAAATGGTTGCCTAGAGCTAATAGATTTTGTTGATGTCAGGATCCTCTTTACCAGGAAGGTACACTTGTCTTCCACCTGATATGAGTGTTGTCACTAATGGCTGACATTTACCTTCTTCACCACAGAATTCTCAGCAAAGAAGGTTAATCTCACCTGGAAGGTTATTCCTAGGTCTGGGAGCTTCCCTCAGTCAATGCCTAACGCAGGGTACAAAAGGCCAGCCCGCTTGCTTCAGAATGGTACCAACTTGTGTTTCAGATCTCTTGTTCAGATCAGGATAAAGCTAGGCTCCTGCTGAGACCGTGGCCTTGCTTATCTTTTGCCCCTGCCCTATTCTACCCCTCACCCTGGCTCCCTTTCTCCTCTGAGTTCTTTCATTCGGTCATGTGCTTTTGAAGCCCTGTCTTAGAATATGCTCAATTTAGATTCCTATATGGATCAGCAAAGTGAATTGGAATTTGAAAATAGATAAGGTATGAGACAGAGATTTTTCTCTGGAAAATATAGCCTAGTTAAGTTTCAATTTCAGAGAAACAAAAATTTTTTTTGTAGAATCATATCCCAAATACTGTATGGGACATACTTAAACTTTAAAGATGATTTAGTATTTATGAAATTCAAATTTAACAAGGTGTCCTGTGTTTTCTTTGCTTGCTGGCACCCTGTATGGGGTAGGACTTTTATTGAACAGACCCTCAAAATATGGTCTTTACAGGGGCAGCAGCAATGTTTGAAAGTTGGTTAGAAATGCAGAATCTCGAGCCTCACCTCAGACTTACTGAATCAGGATCCTCATTTTAACAGGTGATGTACATGAACATTTGAGAAACAATAGAATAAAAGAGGTGGACGCTTTAGGGATCTTGAGAGCACAGGTTCATTCTGAGGGCAGCTCTTTCTGGCTCTGACCAGTTGTCACCTCTGCAGGACTATGGGTGCAATGCTGCCAGATCTCTTAGTTTTTGTTTTTTTTTTAAGTATGAAAGTCTGGATTTTTATGTAAAACCTCTTGATATATAAATGTTGGCAACCCACTTAATGATTCCTAATACTATGTGAGCCAAATAAGAACAAGTCTTTGGACCGAATTCCATTCGTGGACGATCGGTTTCTTGACCATTGATCTGAAACACTTCCCTCATAGGTACCTGAATATAAATTTTTTTAGAGGTAACTAAACTGTTGTTTGAAAATGATTGAAGCCTCACTCCTGTCATGAGACCTATATCCAGTTTAGCAAAGAGTAAGTATAAGCATGAATGAGCATGTGCTACATGTGTGCTTGTGTGTATACATCAAGGTATGTGTGCAGATTTGTGTTGTAAATGTGTCCAAAGATCTCTGTGTTTGTATGGATATGCAGAGATATGTTTGTGTGCATGTGTGTATGTATACACATGTGTTTGCATATGTGTGCGTATATGTGGGTATGTGCAGAGGGGCAGATGTGTATTTGTGCATGTATGTGGGGTAGTGCACACATCTTTGTGTGAATATGCAGTTACAATGAGGATTTAGTATTCCACTTTTCCTCTTTTCTTAGCAACTACTAAAAATCTTTGGCCAAGATTTCCAATCTTAAGTGTCCCTCATTCTTGTCCTACTGTGGGGCATGCAGGGGTAGTCAGTTCCTCATAACGGGAATCTTGTTAAACCACCAGAGAAACTCTAACTTCAAGTGCAGATTAACTTTTTTTTTTTTTTAGGATTACTTTTGTTTTATTTTTTTCATTTTTTTAATTTTTTTCTTAATGGATTTTATTTCAATTATAAGTGTACATAAATCATCACAAGTAAATTTACAGATTTTGTATCCCAAAGCCACAGTGCATCCCCCCACCCCCCAGATTGTCTTGTTTGAAAAACCAAGGTTTTCCAAAGTCTGTGAGTCATTGTCTGTTCTGTAAAGAGGTTCATTGTGTCTTTTTAGTTTCCACATGTAAGCGGTAGCATTGGGTGTTGCTGTCTAATTGTCTGACTGGTTTCACTTCGCATGATAATTTCTAGGTCCATCCATGTTGCTATAAATGTTGGTAATTCGTTCCTTTTAATGGCTGAGTAACATTCCATTGTGTGTATGTACCATATCTTCCCTATCCAATCCTCTGTCGATGGGCATTAATAAACAAATGGGACTTAGTTAAACTTCAAAGTTTCTGCACAGCTAAGGAAACCCTAAACAAAATGAAAAGACAACCCACAGAATGGGAGAAAATATTTGCAAATAATTCAACTGACAAGGGATTAATCTCCAAAATTTACAAACAGCTCCTACAGCTCAACACCAAAGAAACAAACAACCCCATCCAAAAATGGGCAGAGGATCTAGGCAGATGGTTCTCCAAAGAAGACATGCAGATGGCAAATAAACACATGAAAAGATCTTCAACATCGCTCCTCATTAGAGAAATGCAAAGCGAAACCACTATGAGGTACCACCTTACACCAGCCAGAATGGCCATCATCC
>PVHT021183699.1:49957743-49971071 GCA_004024745.2 Catagonus wagneri | reverse complement strand
AGGGTGTGGAGAAAAAGGAACCCTATTACACTGTTGGTGGGAATGCAAATTGGTGCAGCCACTGTGGAAAACAGTATGGAGATTCCTCAGAAAACTCAAAATAGAATTACCATTTGATCCAGCAATCCCACTCCTGGGCATCTATCCAGCAGAAACCATGACTCGAAAAGACACATGTACTCCAGTGTTCATTGCAGCATTCTATGCAATAGCCAGGTCACAGATTAACTTTTAAGTTGGATGGTTTTCTTCCTATCATTAGAGGGACGTGCCTTTGTGACTCCTCTACGGAAGGTCTTCTTCTGATTGTACAATCTTATAGCTTTCTGTCTCTCTCACACAGACTTTTTTTTTTATCTGTTCTGCTTGTTCCTCCAAAGGAACGGGATGACTTTCAAACCCGGTTCCCTTGTAGGGACAAGCTGACAAAGTCCAAGCTGTAAAAATCTTTCTGATTCTAGGAACATAGACTTGGTCATACCCTCCTCCCACTTGCTATAAAAGCCTTGAGTTCTGCATTATTACTCTGTTACTCCCTCCTGCACTTTGGCTATGGCAAAATGTGTGCACATGCACATAGAGTCCCACATATTCACGAGCTCATGTGCCTGCATAACCATGTCACAGCCAGGGAAGTGCCAGCGGATGAACCATAGAAGCCACATCAACACTTCTTTGCCCTCCTGGGCTGCACTGCATCGGGGTGGTTGGAATCTCTTCAAGTGAGGTGAGCAGTGTTTTCTGAGGGGATGAGCCCTTCTGCCTGATGAGGTCAGAATCTTCCAGTACCTTACTCTTGACAAGATAGACTGATGTATTTGACTGGATGAATTATATTTGACGGTTCCTATCCCTGGTTCATAGGAAAGAGCATTCCATTCATTTACGTTTTAGCCGTTCTTATAAAAGTTGCCACTAAATTATCCCTAATTGCAGTAAAGATTGTATTTTTAACCATTAGGTATGACATGTTTATTCAAAATCAAACATTTTATATTTAAATTTTACATGAAATTTCTATTCTATCCCTTAATATGTTCATGTATGTTAAGTTTTAAAGTTTCAAATTTCATGGAAGAAAATTTATACCTTAAGCAACTATGCCAGTTTAGTAAGTATAATAGTAGTTTGTTCATTAACTATTTTTTACTTGCTTTCCATTTCTTCTTTTGAGCAATGAGTAATAAGATAGTACTTAGTTTCAAATAGAAAAACATTATAAAATATTTTGTCCTCTTAAAACATGTTTGTCCACAAAAGCTTTTTTTCTTATATATGTTATAAAATTGTTTCTTCAGCTCTCTAGTTGTAGCCTAATTTGTAAGAGATTTTTGACAATGTCAGCCAGGAACTTTTTCACTTTTTACAAACAGTTATACTTGTTTTATACACAGAATACACACAAGTGGATATAATATGTAATCAGCCTACATATTCTTTGGCAATAAATGCGACACTCGGGGACATTTAACAACTCTAGCATCTTCCTGTTATTTAAGTGGCCCAAAAGAGACAGCAAAGCTTCCAAAAGAGTTTGGCTTACCCACTCACAAATAAAAAATATGTAGACACTTTGAGTAAGCTTTATGATTGCAATATGTGAGGATAGCTATTCCGTTTTGTTCCCCTTGTGAAAATCAGATATAATTGAACATTTAGTTTAGGGCTGGGAAAAAAGAAAACTTGTGTTTCTGGAATAAGAAGAAAAATCAAGGACAGTTTTTTTTTCCCCCTGAAATTTATCTGCATCTCTGCCTTCTGGCTGTCTCTCTCTGTAAAAGTGGAGTTGTAATAAGTTCATATTTTCATTCAACAAACATGAATGGAAGACTTACTCTGTGGGTATGACAAGTGACCAAGATAGATATTGTTCTTGCCTTCATGACACTGGAATTTTGATGGGGAGATAGACAAAGAAAATTGTCAACAATTTTGATAAGAACAACAAAATAAATTGCTTATCAGGACAGGATCTACTCCAGATATAGCAATGAAGAAATGTATCATCAAGGAGAGGTTATTTTAGCTGAGACAGGAGGAAACAAGCAAGATAAAGAGTGATCCAGGCAGGAAAAAAACAGAAAGTCTTAAAGCAGGAAAGAAGTTGAATATGGCCAGACGATTTGAGTATAGAGTTCTTTGGTACAATGGGAAATGGAGTTAGAGAAGCAGAGGCTGGATTCCAGAAGCTGTAAGTTTAATGCAATTGTATTTATTCTAAGTGGGATGGGAAGCCATTGAGGATTTTAAACTAGATCAACCTGTTCTTATTATTCTGCCTACTTTGTGGAAGATGCATTAGGGAAAGCCATGGATAGAGAGATAACTTTAAAAACAAAAACTTTTAGGAAACTAGGAAACCAGGGGTCATGGTCTGAGCCAGAATGGAGCTAGAAGACAGTTGACAACTTTGTGGTATATGTTGGAAGGGAAGAGCTGACAGATGTTGATGCCTTAGAAGTGTGAGGAGAGGTAAAGGAAGGGAGCAAGATGACTCTTCTGTTTCTGACTTGAGTGTCTGAGTGCATCTTGGTGACTTTTCCTAAATCTGCACAAGGAATACAATTTTTCTTACTTGTTTCTACTTCAAGTGATGTTAACCATACAATGTGAGGCATTTGCCTTTTATCTCATGCTTTTTTTATTGGAATTTTTTATTGCATTGTTACGTACAGATTTCTGCAGTTGCATAATTCATTACATGGATAATGTTGATATCAGTGATTATTTTTAAAAACGAGGGAGAAACTTCTGCTTTTAAAAGCAATTTTATCGTGTGTATCCAGGGCATGTGACTCCAACATTTATTGTGGAAAAATAAGCATAGGAGTTGATGTAAAGCTTTCTTTCAAGTACCCATTGTGTGGTCCACAATTCACCCTGAAGAGCTGGTACTCTGATAACAATAGGCCTCTAAAATATATTCATAACAATGTACAGCTCTAGATTTCTGTTTTATACAGGTCAGTGGAGAAGTGTCACTGCTGAATCAATGTATCTGACTTTTTGAATGTTTAAATTTAAAAAGAATACATTCCTGCTAGGATTCCTATCAACTCTTGCTGATTATGTTTCATAAAAGCAAATTCTCATGTGGTGGGCTTTTAAAAGGACCAATTTTCTGCTTCTCTTGACTATATGAGAAATTCAGGAATTAATGAAAAAGAGCAATGCCTGTCTGGTTGGTAAACATCACAGTATTATTACTGCATAAATTCTCACAGGTCAACTCAAAAAATAGTTCAGGGTCAAAATCTCATCTAGTCACCTAGATTAAAATCTAATTTCTCTAAAGTACATCCTATATTGAAGCTTTTTCATGCAAATAAATAGCAAGGGCCTTATCCTCTCTTCCTTTATTAGTTGGGCATGTCATGAATTTGAACAGAATATTTTGTTCTGTACTCTAATTACATGCATTATCAGGAAAAATCTATTCCTTGCGTACATACCATTATAAGCAGCTCCAAGAGTACGGTTCTATCACAGGCTCATCACGGCAGTTCATCGTAGTATTGACAGTTTAATCTTTTTGTTTCATACAAGATTAAAAGTCGCTTGATATCCATTTCTTTATAGCTTGGACAGTGAATCCAATTGGACTCAATGCGTATCTAACTACCGTCTCTGTCATGAAGATGGACTCCATTTTCCCAAATAGACTAGGTAATTATCTACCGTTATGGAGAAAATGGTTCACTGATGAGAAAAAAGCAAGAAAAGTGATTTTCTAAAAAATAATGTCTACTCACAACTAAGGGACTGAACAAGAGGAATTCATGATATCCTTCCCTTCAGATGCATAGACAAACCAGAATCCTCACCACCTTTTTGGCAGCTTGAAGATATGGTGGTTCTACTTGGTTATCTGGTTTATTGGCTGAAACGTAATGGCTACCTTTGAAATGAAGTGACTTTTCAAAGTCTTTTATTGGATCTCAGGGTATGTTAGTAAAAAGAAAGAACAAATAAACAGATGGAATTTGGACACAAAGAAAAATGACCTTCACTCAAAAACTATTTATTAAAATGATAGTACAATGCACTTCGTCTGTGAAGTTGTGAATCACAAATAAGAAATATGAGAACCTGTAGAGCTGTTGAAATTTAAATTATGTGGCAGCTTTCCATCAGAAATGTAACAGTAATATAGAGTTCAGCTCGTCTGGCAGATTTATGTTTCAGTAAAAAAAACAAAAGGACTTCCCTGACTGCAATGCCAACTGCGGGAAAAGATCCACATGGATTGGAAAGAATGTTGGAAAATTGATGTGGTTTCTTCCTCTCATTCAATAGACTTACATATTTCATCCTTACTTAAATTGAGGACCAAATTAACCTGAATGAAAATCTGCACATCGAATCAGAATATTCTGAAACACCACCTGATAGCAGTACTGAAAAATGGAACCTTGGAAAGAGGAAGCACTTTTCAACTCTTTGCAGTCCTGCAAAATTTCTAGTTTAATTTCTGGATCACATCAGGGGGATTTTTTCACAACTGAGGTGATTTTCCAACCATTGCCTAGTACTGTGCGAATGAGGACATGCTTTGTTACTCAATAAAAATGAATAGAGTGGGTTTGAATAGAAAAGAGGGTTTTGAACAGTGGTCTTGAATCTTTGGGAGAGTGTCTATTGTGCTTTAAAAGAGGCAGCAGAGAGCTTCCTTGTTGTCTATTAGGGTATCACTCTCACTTTGTCTCCCCTGAGATGAGAGTGGGCATTGTCACTTCCTCATTCTTGTCAATGTCACAGCAGTCACTATGGAAAACATGAGATGCTGGGATGCTTTTCTTGGCCTTTTTACCCTAAGGCTTTGAGGCAGAAAATGAGGTTAAAGGGTCAGGATATGGAAACCCTGGTCATCCAGTTCTCCCTAATGGGTAAACCTGAAGAACTGTTGGTTGTAGGCAGCGTCACCAGCCATTGTCAGGACAGAGGATCAAATTGAGCTGCTGGCTTCGTTGCCTGTCCTGGGGTAATTTTTTAGGGTCTTCTTCTGTTTCCTGTTTTGTTACCCATGTTTCTAAGATATATGGCTCAAGAGTCAAACCTAGAGGGTTTCTAAAAAGTTCTTAAGGATGTTCACTTTTTGTCTCCTCGGCTTTGCTCTGCTCTAACCAGGGTGAGGCCATATATTGAATTCATTCTGTTGGAGACACTTTGGGAAAGGGTCTAAGAGTTGTATTAGGCTTTTATTGTTATACGCACTCTTCTTAATACCTGTTGTTGGAGGACATTTTTTTTAAATTCCAAAGACTTGCACTGGGAAGTAATATGTTAGTTAATCAATAGCCACTTTCATCTCTTCCCTCCTACTCTTGATGTTAGTCAGCAATTGCAGCAGGGCAATTATGAAAACTAAACTGCTCTTTCATATCTACTCTCAAATTGAAGACATAAATGAGCAGTGATGGAATAATTATCAGACAGTAAGAGTACCTTGAAGAAAAGACTGTTTCTTGACCTTTTCTAAATAGCAAGTATCTCCTCAACCTTAGAGGAGAGATGTCATTCATTTTTTTTTAATGTGAAAATATCTGAGGATGCTGAGAAATCAACACACAAGTAGAGGAAATATTAGAAGGGATTAATACTTAGATTAGAATTGTCCCTTAAATGTTTCAGACTGCATTTCCTTGTAAATTATAAAAATTCCACTAAGTTTAAGCATAGCCACTACTTGGTTCGTAACAAAGAGGTATATTTATATTTGTAATACAGTGGCTGTGCAGTGATTCCTAAATGAAATCTAGATATACATGAACACTTACACTTGGGGGTTTTGCACTTAATGAATCAGGTAAATTGTTCTTTATATATTTATATAGATATATATATATTTATGTTAAATATATATTAATTTTGGATAAGCATATACATTTGTATAGAAGTATAAATAAATATGCACTTATATTTATATATACACATACCTAATGAAAGCATATTGTTGGGTTTTTCATCTCCTTTCTGTGGGTGCTATTCTGTGGTAGACTTCTAAACAATAATATGTGTGACCAGTTGCCTCTTTCCATATATGTAATTAAACAGGAGAGTGAGTCAAAGATATACTCCCAGCCTTCTAATTAATTTTTATAGACATTTGGTAATGATGAAATGAGCAATTAAGTATCTATATGAGCTGATGTAACTTTTCATACCATGAGCCTAATTATAGCTCTGGTTAATGCAACCTAAACAGATAGTTAATATACTCTTAATCTGAAAGGTAGCTTCAAAAGTGCTTATAATTACAGGATGCTTGAAGGGACAGGGAAGGATGGGTCTTAAGCATGTGAATTATTACAAATATTCTTCTATTCATTAACATCATAGAAAGATATTAGCTTTGTAATTTATCCCACTTGAGCCCAGGGAAGCCTATTTTCATCACTTGATTCCTATGAGGGCCTGTGAATGTTTCCACAGCCCAAACCCAAGAAAAGGACATATTTTGTAAGTTCATTGTAAGCTGAGTAATCAAGACCCTACTTCTCATGGAGTTTATTTTCTATTAGTAGAAATTATGACATATTATATGAATTTACATATGAAATTATATGAAATTATGACATAAATATTCCTAGTAGTTTCTTATGATCTCTGTATTTCTGTTACCAGTTATAATGTCTCCTTTTTCATTTGATTTTATATATTTGAGTTCTCTCCTTTTTCTTAGTCTAGCTAAAGGTTTGTCAATTTTTTTGTTATTTCAAAAAAATCAACTCAGTCTGATTGATAGTTTAAATTGTTTTTTCAGTCTCTGTTTCATTTATTTCTGCTCTGATTATGGTTATTACCTTCCTTCTACTGACTTAGGCTTTGGTATCTTGTTTCTAGTTCTTTGAGGGGTAAAGGTTAGGTTGTTTACTTGAAATCTTTCTTTTTTTTTTTCTTAACACGGGCATTTATTACTATAAACAGTTCTCTTAGAACTACCTTTGCTTCCTCCCATATATTTTGGCATGATGTGTTTACATTTTCATCTGTCTTAATATACTTTTTTATTTCCTTTTTTAACCTTTCTGTTGTTCAGAAGCATTTATTTAATCTCTAAATAACTTGGAATTATTTTCCAGCTTTCTTCTTCCAGTTGATTTCTAGTTTCATATCACTGTGGGGCGAAATGATGGTTGATATGATTTCAGTCTTCTTAAACTTATTAAGACATGTGTTCTAACATATGATCTATCCTGGAGAATGTGTATTCTGCTGCTGTTATATGCAGTGTTCCGTACATGCCTTTTAGGCTCATCTGATCTAACGTAGTTTAAGTCTGGTGTTTCCTTACTGATTTTCTGCATGGATGATCTATCTATTATTGAAAGCAGAATACTAAGTTATTTTGCTATTATCATATGGCTGTCTATTTCTCCCTTCATTCCTGTTAATACTTTATATATTTAGGTGGTCCATGTTGGGTCAAATGTATTTATAATTGTTATATTCTCTTGATGTGTTGACCCCTTTAGAAAATGATGTAATGACATATCTTTGTCTATTATTATAGTTTTTGGCTTAAAGTCTATTCTGTGTAATTTAAGCATAGCTACCCCTGCTCTCTTTTGGTTTTCATTTACATGGAATATCTATTTTCATCTCTTCCCTTTGAGCCTATGTGAGTTCTTAAAACTGAATTGAGTCTCTTGTAGGCAGCATATAGTTGGACCTTTTCTTTTTTCTTTTTTTAGCCATATGGCTACTATCCTTTTCATTAGAGAATTTAATCCATTTACAATTTTAAGTAATTGTTATGAAATATGGGCTTACTGTTACCATTTAAAAATAGTTTTCTGGCTGTTTTTTAGTTCCTTTGTTTCTTACTCTATTGCTCTCTCCCTCTGTGAATTGATGATTTTTCTCTAGAGATATGCTTTTGAATCCTTTATGTTTATCTTTTGTATATTTACTATATTTTTGCTTTGTGGTTACCACAAGGCTTACATAAAACATCCCATATTTATAACAGTCTATATTTAGCTAATAAAACAACTTTGAATATATAGAAATGTTCTACACTTTTACACTCCTGCCCTTGCACCTTTTATGTCTTTGATGTCACAATTCATTTCTTTTTACCTTATCCATCCATTAACAGATTACTATGATTATAGTTTTGTTTAAAACTCCTCCATTCCCAGCTTTTAATACCATTTTATTAGGACTGTAAGTGATTTACCTGCCCCCATTATAATATAGTATTCTGAACTTTTCTATATATTTACCTTTACCAGTGAGCCTTGGGGTGAAGTCCTATCCAGTAATAGCTGCATACATCTTATTTGCCTGGCTCACTTGCCCATCTCTAGCTGTCTTGGACTCTGAAGAAGTGAGTTAACTTTAGCTGGGAACATAATATTATTGCCTGTACAAAATCAACATGTTGTTAGTAAGAACAAGGAGGAGAATGGATGTTGAAGAGGCAAAGTAAAATATCTGCCATACTATGAAAATGCACCTCTTTACACTCAAATCATTCAATCTGGAAGTAAACCAAGTGATTGATGGTCATGGACACATCTTTGTGGTTCTTTACTCTTTCTTCTTTATTTTAATTACAACCAAAGACAGAGTGGGTACTTGGTATAGATTTTACATGGTTGCATTCATCTGTTCTCTGGCTGGTTTCCTTTATGAACCTGATGCAGTTGTTATGCAGGAAAGTCTTTCCCAGCACATCATAGTAGATGATGGCATTGTCAGCCCTCTTCCTCATAGGGTTGTACCGAGATTTCTGTCTTCTGGAGATGGAAGTGAATCATCAGTAAGCCATCCATACTCTAATTTCTCTGGGACTTTTCAGTCATTTCTAGACATCTATTGTCTGGGGGAAAATGCACAACCTAAAAGTTGAGAATTATGTTTTATTCAAAAGACATTCTGAGGATCCCAAGCCCTTGAAACAGCATCTCCGATAACTCCGAGAAACTACTCTGAAGAGGCAAGGTGCGGGGGATCCAGGACATAGAGAAGTTTTTGCAACAAAGACCAATAGTCTAAACATCAAAAGATTACCATTAGTTAAAGAAGACCAGATATCTCAAGTTTAGGAATTTGGCACTTTTTTATGTATGGGAAGATGCAGGCATCAGGACTTACTGAAATCATTCCTTTGATTTGCACCTCAGCTTTCTGGGGCCAGTAGCCTGCTTTTCTCCATTCTGAATCCCCTCAGGGTGCACAGTTGGGGGTGAATGCAGTGGCAGATGACTCAGCAGCAGGCAACCCATTTGTCTCTATCATGAGTTCCCTCAGGGGTCACCATCACTGCAGGCAGCTGTAATGTGATGGCTTGATGTCTGTAACATCATTTTTTTTTTCTGATATGGAAGGCAGTGTTTTTCATTCACTCATTTTAGAGGACATAATCCATGCCAGAAATAGAAAAAGGCAAAGTTAACTGAACCAGACTTATCCTCATCAGATATGCCATCCACAAATAGACCAGAGTGACAATGAAAAAATGTACCTCTGCTTATGTCACTACCTGATGTCATGATAGATTTGTCCATCCTTTCCTCTCTGAGAGGAAATAATACTCTTAATTCTTTAGCGTGACATTTAATGACCTCTGGTTCTGAGTTCAGTTTTACCACTCTGTGTGCACTGCAAATGACTGAGCCTCAATTTCCATATCTGCAAAATTTGGTGTCTAATTCATGGGGAAGTTATGAGACTGAATGAGATAATGCTTGTAAAGTATTTAGTACAGTGCTCACAACTCAGCATAGAATAGCTGCTACTTCTGCTCTTACCATTGTTATTAGGCTTATCATTATTTCTTACTCTACAATTAGGATCAGAGGTAGATTTCCCAAAAAAACAGTGAGACTTAAATTTCAGGGCCCCTCATTTTGCTTGGGGCCCTTCCAATGCCCTGTAGTTTATTCTGCACTCAAGATTTTACATTATTGTCTTGGAGACCTCCACCCATAACCCTGTCTCCTCTTCCTATTGTATAAGCTCCAGGCCCTTCAGAATTTATACTCCCCTTTGGTCAGGGCCTAGTATAAAGTCTTAATATTGGGACACAGTAAATATTCACCCCAGCAATAATTATCAGCAACTTGCCGGCCAGCATGGGGAGAAATGTGCTTACCCATTGTGGTCTGGTTTAAAAAACAAAAAGCAAAAACCCTTCAGGCTTAAACTCCCAATGCTGACCCTTTTTCTTATTGTTGGGGTCCTCTAGAAGGCATTTCACCCTATCATTCAGGAATCAGTGGTATCCCTCTCCTTTTGTTCTCTCTCTTTCCAGTTGATGAATCAACCATTGTGACAGGGACAATGAGGAAAGAAAGTATGTACTCTCACTGATTATTTACTGAAGGGATTGCTGATGTAACTGAAAAAGCAAAGCCCTGTTTCCATGGGGATGGTCTGAGTCTCAGAAATGTTTGTGAGCACAAATTTCAGCTATTACAGTGTTTGCTATATATTTATCTGACTTACGTAGCTTCTCAACTGCAGCTGGCTCCAACATGCACCCTACGTTTTTAGTAATAAATACTTGTATATGTGTCTGTGACTAGCTTCCAACCTTCTGGTGTCAGGGGTGACATAACAGAAAGAAAAGAGCTGGACAGGTCAATAAGGAAAAAACCAGTGATGGCTGAGTAATTCCGAAGTCTGAGCTGGCACTAAAAACTACCTTAGGCATTGGAATTTTGGCCACAGAGAAGTCCAGTGACAGACACCTAATAAAAATGGAAAGATAATAATAGAAAAGTGATTGCAAGAAAATTAAACTCTCAGGGTAGCAAGACTCAAATAAGAATAAGAAATAATAATGCAAATATCAAACTTTTCTCACTGTATGGCTGATTGTTCAGGAGGACAGATTGTAGCTTTTCTTCCCTTGAATTTGATATCTAGTCATTATCTTATAGCATCCATCCTTCAGAGTAGAAATCACACAGGGTCTTCACTGAGAAACCATAGACAAAATTTTCTTGACTGAGTTCCAACAGCAACGGCTATTTTCATCAGTCCTTATTCTGATTAGGATGGAGGCTGGGGAGGGAAATGCCACATTTAATCATTTTGACCTAAGAAAAAGAAAATGAAGGAAAAAATGAAAATTTCATTATGGGAGAAACTCTCATCTGCTTGCCTGTGAGCCTCAACTTCCGTATCTGTAAAATGAGATTAATAATATCCCCCATGAGATTGTTGCAGAGAATAAATAAAGTGAGGCATGGGAGAAATCTATGTCATGGTATTTTCTCCTCAGGGACTCTTCCATAGACCATTGTTTTAATTAAGCATAAGGACATGCCAGTGGCTTCCACATAGATGGTTTCTGCCCAGATCCCTTTACTGAGCTCCAGGTTCATAAATTCTGTGCTCCTACAACCTCTCCATTTGGCCTACACCACAGGACCCTAAATGCACCCAATCATACTGAAATCATCTTTGCCCCAACATCACCTTTCCTAATATTCTCCAGCTCATGCATGGTGTCATCATTTATGTGAACAAACCAGAAACCTAAATGTCAGTTTTCCAATTTTTAGTGGCTCCTTTCTTCTTATTATAGAATGAAAACATTCTGAGTGTAGTCTCAGGTTTCTTTGTGTCTATGAGAACAGGAATATGAAAGAAAAGTAGAAATTATTTTTTATGGAATTCAGGTCCCTTAATAAAATACTCTGTGTCTGACCCAGTTTACCACCTGGAGTTAAATACTATTCTCTGATCTGCTAACCCGCAGGGATGGAAACAGTACATAGGCAAAGTGTTATGAAAAGGAGATTCTATATATGAATTACACATATTTTTGTTTATTTTAGATCCCCTAAAAAGGCAAAAGAAAATGAACAAACTTTAGAAGAAAAAAAGATGAAGAAAGAAAGTAGAGTTTAAATACTATTTTCTTACCTCCAAACATATATTACATTTATCAAAGGAAATAATGTGACTAAAAAATGTTTGTTATTGCTTTTTAATTTCTACTCAATAACATCACTCAAGTAGCACTATGCAGTCTGTTGAAGGATATGAAACTAGCTTGAGACAATGATCAATTAGGTTTACAAAGTGATTTTGTTTATTGTATGAATACATTTCAGAATTTACAATTGTTACTGATCACTGATTTATATTTCTGTTGGAATTATAATGCATTAACTTTTTTTAAAGGGCTGTATAAATTCACATTATTTAAGGCTTAGTGGGATATTTGGGATTATCTAGTTCACAACCTTCATTACCAAAAGAAACTAGGATACAGTGAGATTAAGATTTGTCCAAAGTTATCTGTAGAATGTAAGAACTGAATCTGGAACCTATACTTCTTAAATTTCTACATAGTTCCTTTCTTCTATTATTGCTATTCTCTACCTATTCTATTTTAAACTTTTTTTTAAACAAAAGAGTTCTCTCACTAAAAGTTCACTGAGAAATTTTTTTTGTTAAATTGTTTTTATATGCCTCAGGATACTCTAACCATAATAAAACTAGAATGAATACCTCATGCTGAGTGAAGTAAGTCAGAAGGAGAAAGACAAATACTGTATAATATCACATATCTGGAATCTAATATACTGCATAAATGAACTTTTCTACAGAAAAGAAAATCATGGACTTGGAGAACAGACTTGTGGTTGCCAAGAGGGTGGGGGAGGCAGTGGGATGGTATGGGAGTCTGGGATTAACAGTTGTAGACTATTGCTTTTGGGATGGAAAAACAAAGAGATCCTGCTGTATAGCACAAGAAACCATGTCTAATCACTTGTGATGAATCTATATATATGTGTAACCGGCTCACCACATTGTGCAGTTGGAAAACTGACAGAAATCTGTAAACCAGCTATAATGGAAAAAAAATTAAATTAGAATGAATAGCATGATATGGATACAAAACGTATGGAAATAAATGTTGAATTTTGGCCATTTCATTTCCATATTATTCTCTTCATTTTCCCCTAAATGCCCTCTGCATCGGCCATTCTGAATTTTCTTTTGAACTTGATTATTTCCCCCATTGCAAGAAACTTATATTAATGGCAATTTCAATTCATTACCAAAAAAATCTAAACTTATTATTAAAACATTTATATCCTCACTTGTCTACTTCTAAACATTAAACTTTCATTTAAAGTTGAATCCAAGGAGGACTACGATCTCGGAATAGAAGGACTGGAGCTCAACTTCTCTCCCAAAAAACAGCAAAACTACAGCCAAATGCCCAGAAACCTTCATCCAAATGGACTGTAAACTTCCAAAAAAGATACTCTGCTCCAGAAGACAAAGCGGAGACCACATCAAGAGGTAGGAGGGGTGATTATGCGGTAGAAGCAACCCCATACCTCCCGGGTGGGAAG
>PVHT021183699.1:49884579-49952059 GCA_004024745.2 Catagonus wagneri | reverse complement strand
CTTCCCACCCGGGAGGTATGGGGTTGCTTCTACCGCATAATCACCCCTCCTACCTCTTGATGTGGTCTCCGCTTTGTCTTCTGGAGCAGAGTATCTTTTTTGGAAGTTTACAGTCCATTTGGATGAAGGTTTCTGGGCATTTGGCTGTAGTTTTGCTGTTTTTTGGGAGAGAAGTTGAGCTCCAGTCCTTCTATTCCGACATCTTAATTCAATATCTGAACCTCTATTTTATTGTTTTCCCCTCTGATCTATATGATTTCCTTCCTTCTGCTGACTTTAGGTTTTTTGTTTGTTTGTTTTTCTTTTTCTAATTCATTTATGTGGTGGGTTAAGTTGTCGATTTAAGATTTTTCTTCTTTTATGAGGAAAGCCTTTATTGCTATGACTTTCCCTCTGAGCACTGCTTCTGCAGCATCCCATAGATTTGGAGTGGTTGTGTCTTCATTATCATCTGTCTCAAGGTATTTTTTTATTGCCTTCTTGATTTCCTCATTGCACCATTGGTTTTTTAGTAGCATGTTGTTTAGTCTCCATGTAGTAAATTTTTTCACATTTCTTTTCCTGTGGTTGATTTCTAGTTTCATGCCATTGTGGTCAGAGAAGATACTTGAAGTAATTTCTATACTCTTAAATTTGTTGAGGCTGGCTTTGTGCCCCAGTATGTGATCAGTCCTTGAGAATGTTCCATGTGCACTTGAGAAGATGTCTATTCTGATTTTTTTAGATGTAATGTCCTGAAAATGTCAATTATGTCCAACTTTTCTATTGTGTCATTTAGGATCTCTGTTGCCTTCTTGATTTTGTCTATATTTCTGTCCATTGATGTGAGTGGAGTTTTAAAGTCTCCTACTCTTATTGTATCCCCATCAATTTCTCCTTTTATGTCTGTTAGTTTTTGTTGTATATATCTGGGTGCTCCTATATTAGGGGCATATATATTGATGATTGTAATATACTCTTTTCTAATGGATCCTTTAACCATTAAATAGTATCCTTTGTCTTTCTTTATGGCCTTCATCTTTTTTTTTTTACAAGATTTTTTTTTTTTTTTTGCCTTTTGTCATTTTAGGGCCGCACCTGCGGCATGTGGAGGTTCCCAGGCTAGGGGTCTTATCGGAGCTGTAGCCACTGGCCTACACCACGGCCACAGCAATGCAGGATCCGAGCCACGTCTGTGACCTACACCACAGCTCATGGCAACGCCAGATCATTAACCCACTGAGCAAGGCCAGGGACCGAACCCGCAACCTCATGGTTCCTAGTCGGATTCGTTAACCACTGCGCCACGACGGGAACTCCTATGGCCTTCATCTTAAAGTCTATTTTGTCTGATATGAGTATTGCCACTCCTGCTTTCCTTTCTTGTCCACTGGCGTGAAATATCTTTTCCCATCCCCTCACTTTCAGTCTATCTGTGTCCTTTGCCCTACAGTGAGTATTTTGTAGCCAGCAGATTATAGGTTTTTGCTCTTTTATCCAGTCTGTGTCTTTTGATTGGAGCCTTCAGTCCATTGACATTAAAGGTGATTGTAGACTTTTGCTTTTTTATCCAGTCTGTGTCTTTTGATTGCAGCCTTCAGTCCATTGACACTAAAGGTGATTATTGACAGATATGTATTTATTGCCATTTTAAACCTTGTTTTCCAGTTGATTCTATGTTTCTCTTTCCTTCCTTTCTTTTTTTTTGTTGGATGGTTTCCATTTATTTTTTGCTTGATACTTGTCTTTTCAGTTTTTGTGAATGTAATGTTCGGTTTTGATTTGCAGTTGCCCTGTTTTTTAAGTATGCTAACCCCTTCCTATATCTGCTTGCTTTAGCCTGGTAGTCATATAGTGTCAAACATGTCATTAAAATAAAACAAAAGAATCTGTGTTTTCTTATTTTCCTTCCCCACATTGTATGGTTTTGATGTCGTTTTTTTTTACATCTTCATGTTTAGATCTGTATGCTGGCTCATTTAAGTGATTGCTTTCCAGTTCTGGTTTCCTCCACCTTAATTCTTCTTACTTCTATTTTTTTTTAATTTAGAGAAGACTTTTCAGTATTTCTTTTAGAATGGGTTTAGTATTGCTCTACGGTTTTAGCTTTGGTTTGTTGGAGAAATTCTTTATTTCTTCTATTTTACATGATATTCTTGCTCGGTAAGATTGCAAATTTTTTCCTTTTAACACTTTAAATATATCTTGCCACTCCCTTCTGGCCTGTAATATCTCTGTAGAGAAATCAGCTGATTAACTTATGGTGGTTCCCTTATAATAAACGCTTTGCTTTTCTCTTGCTGCCTTTAGAATCCTCTCTTTATCTTTAACTTTTGCCATTTTTATTATAATGCCTTGGTTTGGACCTGTTTGCATTCAACTTGTTTGGGGCCCTCTTTGCTTCTTGTATCTTGATATCAGTTTCCTTTAGATTTGGTAAGTTTTCAGACATAATTTCTTCAAATGTATTTTCAATCCCCTTTTCTTTTTCTTGTCCTTCTGGATTTCCTATTATGTGTAGATTAGCCACTTTATCCCATATGTCTCATATTGCTTTCATATTTTTTCATTTGGTTTTCTGTCTGCTGTCCTGACTGGGCAATTTCCATTATTCTGTCTTCCATGTCACTAATTCTTTCCTCTGCATTATTCATTCTGCTCTTTATTGCCTTTAGCTCAGTTTGCATCTCTGCAAATGAATTTTCTAGTTTTTCTTGGCTCCTCCTTATATTTTCTAGTTCCTTTCTAAAGGAATCTGCATTACTGTTCATATCCTCTCAATTTCTTGATATTCAGCCTTAATTCCTTCAGTATTCTCACTATCTCCCTTTTGTACTCAATGTCTGTCAGACTGCAGAGGTCTGTTTCATCGTTGACTGCTTTAGATGAATTCTACTGTTCCTTTGAGTGAGAATGGTTTCTGAGCTTCTTCATCTTGCTTATGTTTTTCCTTTTCTTTGAATTTGGGGAGGCCAAACTGTAATCTTGTGAGGCTACTTCTGTGTGATAGCACCCCTTTTTATTTTTGGGGGCTTACTATTTTTTTTTTGGTGTGGGAATTTGAATATTTGGTGTCTCTTTCTTCAGTGTGAGCAGGCTGTTATCCCCAGAATGCTCACTGTGTTTTCTTGGAGAAGAAGGCAATGGGTAGAGCCAGCAGTCAGTCACTGGTCGCTGAACTCTCAACAGCAGCAAGTATTTGCAAGAAGGTGCTGCTGGCTAATCCTAGTTGAAGGGCCTGTGAAGTGGTAATGAGCTCTAGGCAGATCTACAAGGTGACCAGAGCATTTGGCAGTAGCAGCAGCAGGGTACAAGAGTTCCCAGGGGAGTGAGAGCAACAACAGCTAGTGTTCTATTGCAGTGCCCTCCTCTGAGGTGATTGGAGCCCTAGGTGGTGCCTGTTCAGGGACTCTTAGTGGTAGTGGGCCCTAACTGCCACTGGAGTCAGTGTTAAATGCAGTGGTTTGCCCCTACCACCTGCAGACCATGCATAAAGCAACCTGTCTCAGCCCACATAGGAAGTGCTGCACAGGCTGCTTCTACTTGCAGGATCCTGGGAAGTGACAGAGATCAGGAACGTGGGTACTGCCTGGAGCATTGATCAGTGGCAGCAGCAGGGCTGGTGTGTTCCCCGGGGTGCGAGAGCACCAGCAGGTGGTGTTCAGTCACAAAGGCCTCCTCTGCGGTGCCCTTGAGTTGACTGGGACTGCAAGTGGTGCCTATTCACCAACCCCTAGTGGTATCAGGCCATTCCCACCTCTGCAGCCAGAGATAACTGCAATGGCTTGCCCCTGCCTCCTGTGTGCCATGCATAAGAACCTCATCCTGCTTAGCCCCCACAGTATGTGCTGCACAAGCTGCTCCTAGTTATAGGTTCCTGGGAAAGGACAGTGATTAATCATCTGAGCACTTCCCAGAGTGTTTGGCAGTGGCAGCAGCAGGATGGGTGTGATCACAGGGGAGTGAGAGCAACAATCAGTGTTGTTCCTCACAATGTCCTTCTCTCTGGTGCCCTCTGAGGTGGTTGGGGCTGTAAGTGATTTTTGTTCAGGTATACCCAGTGGTGGTGGGCCACATCCATGTCTGAAGTCCCAGGTAACTGCAGTGGATTGCCCCCGCCACCTGCAGACCATGCAAGAAGCACCCTGTCCCACTAAACCCACACAGGAGGTGCTGCACCAACTGCTCCTAGTTGTAGGGTCTTGGAAAGGGACAATGACCAAGTGTCACGCACTGCCAGGAGCATTTGGCAGTAGTAGCTGCAGGGCGGGTGTGTTCCCAGGGGAGTGAGAGCAACAGTGTAAGGTGCTTGGTATGCACCAGGTCACACCTAGCCTCCTGACACCCTTAGCCCACACAAGAGAAGCCTGGCCACCAGTAGCCTGCACAAGAAGCAAGTCTCCGGAAAATGAGCAAGAGGCTTCTCACCACCTGCAGCCTGTGCCAGAGCTGCCCAGTCTCCCGTAAACTACCAAGTGCCTTCTCACTGCCTGTAGCCTGCACCAGAGCCTCGCTGCCCTCCGAGAGCCTATGGGCACATGCACACACTTCGGGCACCGGGAATTTCCTATGGCAGTCTATCCTCCTCCTCTCACCCTCCCCAGCATTGGCACCTTGCCTCTCCTGTGGGTCTGGAGCTTCTCCCAGGTTCCATCTGCCATGGCATTCCACTCCCTAGCCTGTGGCATACCACTCCCCTGCCCATGGCACACTGCTCCTTAGCCCCTTAGGTTGTCTCCACACTGCCAACCCCAGTCCTCTCCCTGGGACTGACCTCTGGAGCCTAAGTTTCAGCACCCAGCCCCTGTCCAAGCATCTCAGGCTGTGGTGTCTGGGCTGGTGGTTCAGATGATCTGTGCAGCTGTCACTCTGCTTTGCTATTTTAAGTCCAGCTGCTGCACTTTTTCTCAGCGATTTTGAGGTCTCTCTGACTCAGCTGATCTTTCCGTCATTTGGGTGACTTCCCAGGATGTGAGTTCCTTTTCTCCTTCACAGCTACCTCTCAAGAATGATAGTTCCATCCTGATTCCTTTTCTCTCTCTCTCTTTTTCTTTTGTTCCATCCATTATGTCAAGAGTTTCTTGCCCTTTTTGAAGGTTTAAGTTCTGCCAGCATTCAGTTGATGTTCTGTGCATGTTATTTTACATGTAGATGTGTTTTTTTGATGTGTTTATGGGAGAAGGTGACCACAACCTCTTACTCCTCTGCCATCTTCCTCTGCCCACATGAAATTTGGAATCAAAGAACCATATACAACTGTATAGAGCCAGCTCATGAAAAGCAGAAGTGAGAACACCTGCGTTGACATCGCTGGATGAAAGACTTGTTCATGAAGAATCCCAAGGGGACCATGTGTGGGAAGGGTTACCTTATATTTACTGTATCAACCAGCTGAGTGAGCTGTTTCAGAGCTCTGTAGGATGCTGAGGTCAAAGACTACTGGTTCAAGGTGATGTACAGCTTTCAAGGGCATGCACAGCTTTCCATATCCTGGGACTGAGTGCTTTTGTTGTGTTTGCAGATGCCTCAACAAGGATTCTAACTTATTTGAGAAATTTTTGCATCGTGTGAATAATGCCCCAAGGGTTTAAAAGAGAAAAACATGTATACTTCAATGCAAAGATTTATGAGTTTTAGTGCACAACCTTCCAGTGGGGAGATTTTAAAAATTAATTTGTATTCGAGGCAGGGCAACATGGAGTATTTGAGGCATTTAAGAATTTTAAATTTGAGGAAGTGTGCTGAATGAGGAAGCTGTTCATTTGAAATAGTGTATCAGAGTTCAGAACAGGTGGGGAAACACAACTTTTTTTTTAATGAAGAAAATGCTGCAAATTGCCTTTTGCTTTGCCCACACAGGAGCACTAAGAAACCAAAGCAGCAGCCTTCAGTTCTGCTAAAGAATTCCAAATATGTAATATTGCAGTCACTTCTGCCCATTCAGTGCAAGCCACCATGTGTGTTTGTAAACAACTAAAAGACCCAGCTAATCTTGAGCAATACACAAATGAGCCATCTTTGAGAATGCCAGTCGCCTGCTAATAACTTTCTAAAATTGCTCTCCAGCACTAATTGAAATCGTAAATCCTCATCAAATTCAAAGCCCAACCACTGTATGCCATTAGCTCACTACAGTTCTTAATCTTCTTCTGGGGGCACTTTCTGGCTGCATCCTTCATCTTAGAGCAGCTACAGTTCTTACTACAGTTCAAACACCTTTCAATATCCCTGTTGGAGAGCCATATATCATCTCCATAAGCACGTCACTACCAGGGCATGCCTAATAGGAGCACCTCTACCATTCCCTTTGGATCAAGGTCCAAAAATGTCAGGCAATGTATTTTCACTCATTTCATCCATGATGCCGGTAGATAACACAGATTGAGAGAATATTTAAATTCTGTTTTGTTAAGGCAGACTACTTCTGTTATATAGCAGAACAGGTAGGAGGTTATGGTTGCCCCTAGACAGTTTGCCAGACAAGAAAAATGGCTTCACAGACCATCTGACAGCTTTATTCTTGTGGCTCTGGCAGAAAAATAGGCAAAAAAGATTGCAGAGGCGGCTGAGTGGAATACAACACAACAGTTCAGAAAAATATTAACTGGTTGTAAAATGAGTGGGAGGATGTAGTAAAGGAACTGGCATTTCAGTTATATAAAATCACTTATTACAACATTTTTATAGCCAAATTATGCTCCTTTTCTGTGCTGTATCTTTGGATCTGTTGCTCAGAATAGATGGTAAAGAATCCTTCCACAAGGCATGGAATGTTTATATGGAAAGAGAGGGGAGCAGCTGTGAATCATTTTATGGCTGAATTATGCTCCTGATCCCAGTGAAGACCCCCTGGCAGTTTAGGTCTGGTTTTAGAGTAGGCCCTGTGCTTTTATAGATCTGTTCTGGCCCCATTTACTTGCCTGCAGAACTACTCCTGGGCCTTCTAATGGACACTTGTAATTAATGCACAGTGCTCTTTGTTTGGGGACAAGTCCATTTTGGGCCTTAAAAGCTGAGACAACAGTGAATACTGCAAGTTTTCTGTTTCTTGAAGCAGAAAAGACAGACTCAATAAACTATTTTCTGAGATGATGACCCACCTGGTAAGAGTCATCCTCAGTTCATCCCTTTCAGCCAGCCTGACTCATTAAACATTGAAGACAAATTGTCCTCTCAACTC
This sequence comes from Catagonus wagneri, assembly GCA_004024745.2. Taxonomy (NCBI): domain Eukaryota; kingdom Metazoa; phylum Chordata; class Mammalia; order Artiodactyla; family Tayassuidae; genus Catagonus; species Catagonus wagneri. Next base: position 49,944,900 of record PVHT021183699.1, on the reverse strand, counting down.
TCTTGAAAGGAGCAATAAGGACTTGGGTGTTCCTTTAAGAAAGCTCTTCTTTGGCATAAAAACTGAAGAAAACAGACTATGCACCCTCTGCAACAATACATCCTGGAGTTGCAAAAGTATTAAATGTGTTTGTTCAAAGAGAAAAATCAGTAGTGAAATACTCGAGAAAACACTGTGTGATACAGCGTTAAGTAGGTTTTCATCCCACAGGACTTCCCAGGACCTCTGGTACCCTAACATGTATTTCAGATCTTCAAGAAAGAAATATATGCATTTCTGATATTTATTTTATCTCAAGACTCTTTGTTTTATGAAAATGTTCTGTAGAATACTCTAAGAAGTAATGCCTTTCTTTATCCAAGACTCTTTTATACAAGGAGAAATGATGTTTCTTTAAATATCAGTCAGATTTAAATATTTGCCTCTTCTAATTTTTTTTAGAATTGCCATTCTCCACATTCATCATAGAAAAATGACCATGCCTTTATTTATGTATTTATTTATTTATATTCAAAATCACAGATGATCTTCTCTCATATTTTCTTCCTTTGTGACCCTTTATTGAGCTTTCTTTGCCCTTCATACTCCTGTCAAATTGGCTTCTTGCCATTCTGTATATACACTTTATGTCTCTCACCTCTATTTCCTTGAACACCATATTTTCTCTTTCTGGAACAATCTGTCTTCTTACTTCTCCCTGTTTGGGACCTAACCATTTTTCCAGATTCATGCCCAATGCTACATGAATCCTTCAGTTTTGCTGTGAGGAATCTGCCATTCCTGCTTCAGTGTTCCTATTACATTTGGTGTGGACCTCTGCTCTAGCTTCCATCAGCCTTCCTGTGTTCTGGTTGTTTGCTGATTTCTATGAGTTCTTGCTCTCTCATATGAGTCCTTTGAGGGCTGGGACTGTACTTTGTTCATCTTTGGGCACAGAGCCTATTACATTGTCAGAACAGAATCTAGATCAAACCAAATTCAAATATGCAACCCCTGAACCCCATTTTTTTCCCTAGGTTTCTCTCTTCAGCCTTCTTGTATTGTTTTTGAAATGGCCAGACCATGGGATAATGGCAGGTTCCAACTTAGAGCTGAACTAAGGCCACCCTGGCAAGTCTGAGTATATTATGCTTTGTTTTGCTTCAATGTTACACTGTTTCATAACTTCACAGTTGACAAGGTGCTCCTGGCTGGGAGACAGGTTTCTCGGGGCCTTTCCAGTTGCAGAATTTCTCTATACTTAAACCCATGAGGCTAAGTAATTGAACTTCCAAGAGGTCTAATATACTCTCTATCTCAAATCTATCAACCATAAATGTTCACAGATGTGTCCCCAATGAAACGCTGTTTCCAAGTTCTTCCCTCACTCAGTCTTTGAAACCCCTTCCCAGAGCCCTCATGATGACACTTTTCTCAGATTGTTTTTTTTCCTGAAGTTCTTCATTGAGTACTAGCTTAGTTCTATGCTCTGCCATTTGAGAGGCACAGTGCAGCCTTCTAGTTTATTTTTCCCAGCTTCAGATGTGAGAACCGCAGCCTAGGTCAGAGGCCTGTGCCTTCCTACTTTATCAGGACATACTTGCAGTTATATCACATCAATTCAGGAAGCAATATAGTACAGATCTCAATGTGTTACTAAGTCCAAAATCATTCTGCTCACTGCATGACAACCAGTAAATAAGGAGACGAGTTGTTGGGGCCAGGAATAATGACTTTATTTGAAAGCCATCAGACCAAGAAGATGGCAGGCTAACATCCTGGAAAACCATCTTACTTGAGTTAGAGTAAGGTTTCTTTTACACCAAAAGGTGAAGGGGTTTGGTTGGCTGTTGCAGACTTCTTGGCTTTGGAATCCTTTGTTCTTACAACTGTCTGCGTAGGTTAGGTCATGATGTTCCTGTAAACTTCCAAGAAGACAAATGCTATTCTCTGCTCTGCAACTTTTTATCTCTATATGAATGGAAAAGTGCTATACCCTTAAAGGTCAGAGCTTTTAGAATGGGCCACCCCGTGTATTTCAGGCTATAGGAAAAATTCTTAACATGAAGCAAAAGTAAAAGAATACAAAAGTTAAAGTAAAAGAAGCAGATCCAATAAGGAGTCTGATTTGTTCTTCCCTATTACAAATGTGAGTTCTAGATTCAGGGCGGCTGATTTCCGATCCTGGTTCTAACACTAAGTAGCTGTGAGTTTGGGCAAATTAACCTTTGCGTCCTCAGTTTACTTAGCTATAAAATAATATGTTAGTGGTGCCGATTGCACAGAGATTTTGTGATAATTAAAGGAAATGACACGTGTGAAGCACCTGGCACAATACCTGGCATATTGTTAAGTGCCTGAAAATGGTAGGTTTGGTTATTGTTGTAGAACACAATAGAAGGACTAACTTCATGCCTGTGGAGCCCCTGGGAAACATGTTTAATAGCCCCACTGTCTTTACCTATAAAGTGGGTGAGTCCATCATGTATTGATATGTACAAGACAACCACAAACTTAGTGGCTTCAAGCGACACACATTACCTCACAATTTCTCTGGGTCAAGAGTCTAAGCACAGTTTAGCTGGATCCTATGCCAGGCTTGAATCAAGATATTGGCCCCAGCTGGGTTCCTACCTGAAGATTCTCTAAGGAGAGTTCGCTCCCAGCCTCCCTCAGGCTGTTGACAGAACTCATTTTCTGTGGCCATGGGACTTGTTGCAATTCACTTTTTCTTCAAAACCAAAAATAGAAAGACTCCAGGAAGACTGCACTATAGTGTGTCAACCATCCCATCCCCTGTGCAGTCTAACATTGGTTAGAAGCTAGTTAAAAGGTCCTGCCCACCCTTGAGGGGAGGGGACCACAAAACTGTGTGAAAATGGTGGCCATCTTACTGCCTGTCCTCCACAACGGGATGATAGCAGTTGTTTTGAGGATTAAACAAATTAATGCATACAAAGTATCTGGCACTTAGTAAGTGTTCAGTAAGTATTTTCTGTTTCTAATCTGGCCTGTGATTGGAAGAGAAACCTGGTAAATGAATGAATGAATGAATGAATGAGGCTACATGCAGTTTTTAGAACTAAATAGACTGATCCCAAGCAAGCTCTATGCAAGGCTGATTTCCCCAGTGGTTTTAGATCAACAGCTGTGAGCTCTGCCGTGGGTGGTGTTGAATGTCAACTGTAGGTGGGTAATACTTGCCTTAGTCATGTGTAACTAATTTAAAGCACACTGTGTTTTCAGGCAAGTGTCTGTAATTGCCATTTTTGCTAATTGTGAGAATGACTTGTTTGCTATCTTCCCTCACAACGCTAAGAAAGTGAGTCAGGAATAGAGGAGTGGGCTGGAATGAATTGGCTTCCTCCTGTGCGAGGTACTGAGGTATCACTTTGGTGCCACAGGTTGTCTTGTAGTTCATACAATTACAGAGTTAGGAATCAGCACAAAAATACTGTGGCCAACACAGGCTTTCTGGTCCACAGGCAAAGAATAAAGATAATGGATTTCCTCATTTAAACCCAGTGCCTTTGCTTGCCTTGCTTTATGCTAGATGCTCAGGGAACAAAGGGAAAGAAACTTAGACAAAAATCATGCTTGTATAATTTTTAATATATTGACCCAAGTTCTTTGACATGCATCCCATTGAGGGGAGGGCAGAAAATATATGTCTCCCCTCCTTAAATCTTGGCTCTGTGACTGTGACAAGTAGACTGTGGCAGAAACTGTGCCAGTTTCTATGTCTCAGACCCTAAGAAATCTGCATCACCTACATCATCTGCATCATCATGCATCATCATCTCTTGGGTTGCTTGTTCTTGAAACCCAGTCACCGTGCCACCATGGAGAGACCCTGTGCTGATGAAATGATAGCTAGCCTCCTCTTCCAACTATGTGAGTGAGCCATCCCAGAAGTATATTCTCCAGCATCAACAGAGCTAATGTCATGTGGAACAGGGGTGAATTGTCCTCATCAGTTCCTACCCAAATTGCAGATTCATGAACAAAATTTTTGGTGTCATTTTGAGCCACTAAACTTGGGGTGGCTTTTTATATAGTGATAAATCACTGGGACAATGCCTTTACAATAGCAGCCTTCTCTGGAACAGAAGACAGACACTTATCGAATACTAAAGCTGGCAACATCTCTATATGATGATATCATAACTCTGCAGGATCAGAACACCTAATGAGACCATCCAGCAAGGAACCTCTGACTTTGGTTATGCAGCCATGACAGGTTTTCCTGAAGTGATGCTTGAGCTGAGATGGAAAGAAGTTAACTGGAGGAAGATGGGGCAAGAAGGAGCTGTGCAAAGGCCTCTTGGTGTGCAAGAACATGACATAGTTTAAGAAGGGAAAGAAGATCAGTGTGGACTGAGGAGAGATGCAGGAGTGATATAAGGAGCTGCAGACAAAGTAAACAACATCCAGATGTTAGAGTGAATCTGTCCCCTTGCTAGGCAGGGCTCTCAGTTCTCATGGAGAATAGCATGAGATTGGGTGGCTCACAGACATTTGTTGGATGAGTGGGGAAACTTGAAAGGGAATTTGTTGTAACCTGCCCATCTTATCTATAAATGCAACCCACAGTGAGAGACCATACTACTAGCATGGGTAGGGGGATCCTGATTCAATAAGGAATTAATTGCCTCCTGGCAGAAGAAAGGCTGAAAGACTTTTTCTTAAGAGTTCTAACCCCTTTTTCAAACTGCATTTCTCAGCTGACCTAATTCAGTAGCAATGTCTACAGTTTTTAATAGATTCACAGGGGCTAATGTTTTACTGACTGCTCTCTATTTTTACATCTTTACAGTAGAGAAATTATTCTTTACTGCTAAGTATTACTTGCTGGAATTTTTGCCTGCGTTTTCTCCTCTTGCCTCTGTGTAGATGAGAAAACATAGAGCAGAGGCCTTGACGTATATATCATTTGTGTGTGAAAATAGTTGCTTCCACTCTGTTCTGTCCTCCAACTTTTCTGATTGTCCCTTATTTTTCAGGCAGCATCTCCTGCCTTAACCCTCAGATTCATGCCTTCCTTCCTTTCCACACCTGCAGCATGTTTACATCCCTTCAAACCTTAGTCTCATGCATATATATATATGCAGTATATGTTATATATATATAGTATGTGTTTAATATATATATGTGTGTGTGTGTATATATATATATGTGTGTGTATATATATTATATAACATATTTCTCCTTGCTCTGTCATCAAGAAGAACTAGAAGCATTGATACCCTAGTAGCAAGGAGACACCCAGATCTTGGTGTCTAATATCATTATCCATAAAAGGAAGCAGAAATCCATAGAGAAAAGGCTTATTTTTTGACAGGGGCAAGAAATATACAAGATGACCCTAGAGTACCTTGTAGTGCTAGAATATAAGGAAGTGCACAAAAATAAAACACCCCAAAACTCTACGATGATGAGGATATGTCAGAGTAGCACTGAAAGAACTCCCAAGGGCCAGAGTTAAGATAGTTTGAGCAAGAAAAGAGATAAAGGTGTATTGGGTTATAACCCAAAATATAAAATAAATGTCCATGAGTCCATAGTGACATACATAAATGATTGAATAGACGGATAAATGGGCAGGAGAGAAATGAGAGAACCCTTCCATGGAGAAGAATTACAGATAATTTATGTATGTACTCTTCCCTCAAGGAGGTAGAGCATAACTTCCCATTCCTTATGAGTGGAATGTGCATAGTGACCTCTTTCCAAAGAGTATTTACAGTGTGGATGGGAGTGGTGGTGAGGGGAAGAGTAAGTTTACAGTGAAGAAACCTGACAAATAATACTTGAGCCAGCCAAGTATCGAAGTTAACATCCACAATGATGTCTTACTGAGTATATACCACTGACATGATGCAAATGGCACTTTACCTCTGTGATCTTCCTCCTAAAAAGCTATAACTTCAGGCTAATTATGAGAACAAATCAGACAAATCCCAGTTGGGGGACATTCTACAAAAGACTTCACCAGTACTCCTGGAAACTGTCCAGGTCATCAAAAATAAGGGAGGTCTGAGAAACCATCACAACCAAGAGTAGCCCCACAGAGATATGGTATGCCATGTAAAGTGCTATCCTTTTTGAAGTAACACATTTCTTTGATAAAATTGAGAAGGACTTAGTTAAAGCAAAAAAGAAATTGGAAATCAATTATGATGAAATGATCTCTAAGAAGATCGCTGTTAATGTTTTGGTATAAAACAAAAACAAACAAATGGGAACTAATTAAACTTAAAGTCTTTTGCACAGCAAGAGATACCATAAACAAAACAAAAAGACAACCCGCAGAATGGGAGAAAATATTTGCAAATGAAGTAACTGACAAGGGATTAATCTCCAATATATACTAACAACTCATACAGCTCAATATCAAACAAACAACCCAATCAAAAAGTGGGCAGAAGATCTAAATAGACATTTTTCCAAAGAACACAGAGATGACACAAACACACACACACACACACACACACATGCACACGCGCACACACACACACATGAAAAGATGCTCAGCATTAGAGCTTATCAGAGAAATGCAAATCATAACTACAATGAGGTACCACCTTATATGAGCCAGAATGACCATCATCAAAAAGTGTATAAACAATAAATGCTGGAGAGGGTGTGGAGAAAAGGGAACCCTCCTACAGTTTTAAATATTGTTTATTTTCCACTGTAAAATTTGGGATCATCCATTACCTACAATTTTGAAATCTATTTTCACTGTTATGAACTTTTTCCCTTTCTATAAATAATCTTCTTAAAGCATAAAATGAGAACTTTAATAGTTGGATAATGTTTAATTTCTAACTTTGCTCAAGAGTATAGGAAAGGAAGGGAAAAGATCTAGAAGATAGGAGCAGTTGTAGGTGATAACTGACTGTAGCTTTTGATGTCAGGAATGGTTGATTTGCTGGTGTGGTGGGAGTTCGGCAGGCAGAGGGAAAACTTGTTCTTCTTGCTTCTCCAAGTTCATCTTTCTGCAGACGAAAGGACCTAGAGAGGTCATTGCTATGTTTGTCCTTTTATACTGCAAATTAGAAGGAAGGATATTCACCAGCAAGTTAAATATCTTCAGTGCCATATTATTGTTTATGTCTCATTAGATGGATATTCCAAGACTTAGAAATTAGTTGGCAGGAATTGAATAGCTCATGTCTTTGTGGAGCTCCAGCTCTTTCAGTTTGAATCTACTTTCTGGCCCATTTGTAAAATGGTAGAGTGTTTCCAAGAAGAACTAACTGAGAGAATGCTGGTTTCCCCTACTGTCCTCAGCGTGTTTTAAAGCACAGTGACCAGCAGTTTATGGCAGCTGATCCCATGTTGCAAATCTTCATCATTTTCTGCCCACTCCCCTACCCCCCAAAAAACCCCATCAAGTTTCACTTTGCCCAGGCATATTTTTCTCTAAAGAACAAATCATACTTGAGATATAATAAGTAATTTTGCCTCAGTTTGTAGTTAGGACAATGCTTAACATTTCTTTCTTAACCAATTATCTGGAAGCAGAAAAATAAAGTCTTTATAAAAACCAGTTATGAGGGCCCACATGCTGTGATGTTCTTTTTGGACATTTGGAAAGAAAATTGAAGGGAAAACTTTTTCTGAGTGGGTTGCTGTGAGTGGAGACTTATTTTTGGCAGGCATAACAAGGACATTTAGAAAACAATGAGTGTTTACATGGGGAGTGAGGGAGGGAGTCACGAAAGTGTAGAACCAGTGTGGATTTGAGGTTTTTGAGTAGCATGTGGGTGACTGCTGACATTTGAGCACTTTTATCAGAGGTGGATTACAGATATGGGAATTAAATATGTAAGCGTTTTAACTGGCATTTAGTTATGCCAAATCAACAACTGATTCAATTTGGTGAAAAAAATAATCCATGAGTTGACCAATCTTTTCGAGAAAGATACCATAGGATCATGTTGAGAAGTATTTCTGAGTGTTAGGGAATCGAGATGGCCACTGAAAACCAGCCTTTTTTAAAATGCCAGAACTTCAAAATTATAAGTCTCTTTGCTGTAGAAAAAACCCTCAGAATCCTATGAGTCCATTTTAAACTCCCATCCAGGAAAGTTAGTTAGAGAAATAATTTAAGACCCTTCTTAAAAGTTATCTTGACTCTTGAGAGATTGAATGTCACTAGGTTGCATAGTGGGAAAGAAGAATCTGAAAGTTTAAGTTCAGATCCTCACTTTACTAACTTGCTATGCCACAGCAGAAAAATAAAGAATCATAGGCCACCACGTTACACTGTAGTAAGTGCTCATGATGTGGGAACAGAAAGTTGGGATATGAATCCTTATTCCCCCACTTCTTAGCTATGTGACTGTGAGCAAGTCAGAGAACTTTTCTGAACTTCAGTCTCCTCTTCTGTAAAATGAGGACACTGGTAATAAATACAAGCCTTAAAACCTCTGCCATGTTGTCATAAGAAACAAACAAGAAAGATGTCTTGTTGTTGAAAGCCTGGTGTTGAAAATGAGATTACAATATGAAATCCTGGAAAAGACCCCAAATTGGGGTTGCTATGTGGTTCTAGTTCTGACTGAGAAACTTTTGAGAACTTGGAAATGTATCATTTTATGAGTTGCTTGTTGTTATTCACAGGAAGCTAGGCTAACTCTATCCTTAGAGCAAAAGGAAAAACTTCCTGTAGGCATTACCCCATGTCAGAGGAGGTCATCCCGAAGATGTGATTTTCAGTTGATCCATGAACTAGACCCCATCAGTCAGAGGCTCGTCATGCCCTTTTCTGTCCTTGTAATGTATCTTCTGCCTGTTTTTCCCACAATGGTAAATGTTTGAAGGACAGAGCTTTGAGAGAAAAAGGTGTTGAAATCATCTGGACTGAATATGTGAATGCATGCAGTTAAGGTCTCAGTGTAAACTTTTAAGATTTGGTAGGTAGGGACAGAGATATATTTGTCTTGAGGTCACTCAAGATAAGCCTCATAAATAAGTCCCCTTGTGTATTAAAACCTGATACCTACAAGTCTGGAGTGGTCTGCCTCATTCTTTGGTCTTTCCTTGCTGTCTGTCTAGGAGGACAAGTTTGCCAACCAACACCCACCAAAGCACTGAAACAATGTTCAGAAAGGTAAAGAGTTACCAATGAAGGCTTGACTGGGCCAGGCACTCTGCTCGAGTAGGAGAGTTTTTCTGTGCTCATATCAAGCCGGCCTTGAACTCCAAGGTAGTACAATGAATAATGCCTAGGCCAGGATCCTGCTTTGACCGAAGGGCTGGGGAGCAGGAATCTTCCCCATAATACTCTCTTTACAAATAACCACGAGGTTCTACCAAGGAGGCAGCATTGACAGGACCAGACCCCACAGACCTGACATGAAGAGGAGCTCAAGTGTTCCCACTGGGGCTCCTAGGTGACAGATTGTCAGAATCCCTCCATTTTGGGTTGTCACTTAATTCTTTTAAATTTATGCACCCTTGCCTTATATTTCCCACTACTAAAGTTTAAGCTCCTTGAAGAAATGCATGTTATTCACCAGCAAAAAACCATTTGGCAAATGAAGATAAAATACTTGATTTGGAGTTGGAAAGACCAGGTTCAAATCTTATCTGCAGACAATGGGGTTTTACAAACTCATTAGCTGTAGGAGCTTAGACAGGAAGCTCCAAAAACCCTCTAAATCTTATTTATGCTTTTGGAAAGGGGCATTATTGTAGTCTCCAAAGGATAATTTTTTAAAAACATTTGAATTGCATTACATTTATTTTTGCCATTTAAAAATACCATACCTACATTATAGAAAAATAAGAAAAGAGAAAGGATTAGAGGAATCACATACAATACACCCACCTAACATATTCCACTGCTGGCATTTTTATGTACTTCTTCCTAATTATTTTGTAATTGTCATCATCACATTGTGAATGTAATTTTGGATCTACATAAAAGTATTCATTGTATCGAGCATTTTCCATGTTGTCCTACAATGTTTACAGCCACAGTTTTCATAATTTTGTGATATTTCTTTTTTTTAAGTATCCAGTACTATCAATTGGATTTTTTAAATAAATTTTATTTGAGTGTAGTTGACTTAGAAAGTTGTGTTAGTTTCAGGTGTACAGCAAAGTAAATCAGTTATATATATACTATATATCCATTCTTTTTCACAGTACTTACACAGTATTTACTAGATTACCCTGTACTATACAGTAGGTCCCTGTTACCTATCTGTTGTATACATAGGTAGTATTGTAAATGTCAATCCCAACCCCCTAATTTATCCTTCCCACCCCACATTTCTGATCTGGTAACCATGAATTTGGTTTCAAAATCTTTAAGTTTGTTTTGTAAACTCTTTTGTATCATTTTTGTCAGACTCCACCTATTAGTGATCTCATATGATATTTGTCTTTCTCTGACTTTACTTACTGTGATAATGTCTAGGTCCATCCATGTTGCTGCAGATGGCATTATTTTGTTCTTTTTTATGGCATATATATATATATATATATATATATATATATATATATATATATCCTATGCATATATGTACCACATCTTTATTCAGTCCTCTGTTGATGGACATTTAGGTCGCTTCAACATCTTGGCTATTATAAATAGTGCTGCAATGAACACTGGGCTGCATATATCTTTTTAAATTACTGTTTTCTCTGGATATATGCCCAGGAGTGGGATTGCTGCATCATAAGGTAGTTTGATATTTAGTTCTTTAAGGGACCTCCATACTGTTCTCCATGGTGACTGCACCAGTTTAAATTTCTACAAACTATATAGGAGGGTTCCCTTTTCTGGGTTCCCTCACAAACAATTATTGTTTGTAGGTTTTTTGATATGGCCATTCTGACTGGTGTGTTGTGATACCTCATTGTAGTTTTGATTTGCATTTCTCTAATAATTAGCAATGTTGAGCATCTTGCTGAAAGGATAATTTGTTTTTGTTTAAATTTACTTAGTACTTACACTATGTGCTGGAACATGCATGCTTGGTGCTTTATATATACTCACTTCTGAAGGCTCAGTGAGTTGTAATATTATTCCATTTTGCAGAAACAATCATTTGTCATTTTATAGAAGCACTAGAATACACTAAGGTACGTTAGCATTTAGTCCTTGGTTGTTCTCAGCCCTTTTCTATTTAGACTTACTCTCTGGGTATTGTCATCTCCCCTTATAGCTTTAAACACCAACTAGAAAACAAGGACTTCCAACTTAATATATCAAGCCCAAACCACTCCCCTGAAACAGCCCCGTATATCCACCTGCCCACTCAATATCTAATAGGTATCTGAACATGACCTAAGGTGAGCCCCTGATAGTTCTCCTAAACATATTATTTTCCAGTTACAACTTCTTAGTAAGTAACTCTGTTCTTTCAATGGCTTAGAACAAAAACTTTGGAGTTATCCTTGAGTCCTTAGTCTGACCTCCTATATCCATCAAAAAAAAAACCCTGTCAGCCCTACCTCTGGACCCCTCTTGCCTGGGCTTCTACTACCACCACCTGGTCTAAGCCACCATCATCTCTTACCTGGATTTATTGTAAAAGCCTACTGTCTGTTCCCCCAACTTCTGATTTTGACCTATGATAGTATGTTCTCAACAGAGCAGCCAGGAAGATGCTGCCAGAAGGTGATTAGAAGATATGTTCCCTCTGCTCTGCAGCCTCTGATGGCTGCCCATCTCATCAGATGTACTGCCCATGAGTACTGGCCTGACTGCTGCCTCCTCGTGGCCACTCTGGCTGCATCTTCTACCAGTCTTGTTAACCTTGAACCGTCTCCAGGCTTCTTGTAGCCTGGCTGTTTCTCCAAAACACTGGGCACATATTCTCCTCAGAGCCTTGTCTGTGGGTCACCCTGCCGGGAGCTCTCTGCTCCCCGATACCCATGTGACTCCTTCCCTCACTTCCTTAAGGTTCATCTCACCTGTTCTCCATGAGGCCTATCCTGGTGCCCTGTTTCTAGAACACCAACCCTGAAACACCCACTCCATTTCCAATCCCCTCCCCTGACTTACTGTTCTCCTAACACACATCATTGCCTAAAATACTACGTATTTCCTTGGTTTATAGTCTGTCTTTCCCTCTAGGATGAGAAATCCACAGGAGCAAATGTGTCCCCAGTGTCTAACTGTGCATGACACTGAGTAGGTGCTCCATACATAATTTAGAATCAATGAGCAAGGAAATCAAACCTCAGAGAGATTAAGAAATTGTCCACACTAAAACAAAACAAAAAATAAAACCACAAAAGAAAGAAATTTCCTACACTCAAAAAAGTCTAAAGAGGCAGTCTGAGGTTCAAGTTCTCTCAGGGAAGGGAAAGGAAGGATTCAGGCCCCTCTGACTTTGGTCCACTGATTTCTGAAAGCCCCTGAAGTGCTGTTCCTGTCCAAAAAAAAGTGTTTTTTAGAACACTGCAAGGGAGCCTCAGTGAGTAAGACCCGTCGTGGTGTCTGGTGCATAGCAAGCTGACAGTGCTAACTCCTGGAGTTCCAAATTCATAGCCCTTGACATGGCCTGTCAGCTTCCAATGCCTTCAGTTCTAAATTTGTATGATCTTAGCATAATTAGCTCAGTTTTTGTCATTCCACAACTGCTAAGTATGCAGTGGCTGTGGTGTGTTATGGCTCCTCTTGGAAGCAGATGACATATCATGAAATATTTATTAAAAAACAAGTGCAGGCCTTCTTAATTATTACCACTGACTGCTTTCCCCACTAAGTCTGGGAGAGGTGAGTCTGTGTTTGGCAGAACTGTGTGAATATGATAATTTCCTTTTGATCTTTCATTTTCTTCCTCTGCATTGGGATGCTTTTTCTGGCTTCTTTGAAAAGCTCCACTCAGTCTCACTGGCTGCTTGTTTATTTTCGCCAAACTGCAATACCTTTTGTTTTATCATTTACATTTCTTAGCCTGTTTCAGAGGGATAAATATTGCTCTAACTGCTATAGCTTAATAAAACTATTATTGCTCATTAACTCTCCTTCCTAGAATTAGCTGGAAAATATACACCAGGGTTCTTTCCTGCTTTTGTGTATTAATATTTTAAAAAATCATTTATTTCTCTGGGATTCCAGAAGTTTATTCTTGGGAGTGGAGAGAGGAGTGGAGAGACAGATCTTTGACACTAGTGAGTGACTTCAGGTTATTGCTTCAGAGAACCCCTTTGTTATTTCAAGGAATCACTAGTTCTTGGGTAGGCAAGTTGAGTTAGAAAATGGAATGTGGGGAGTTCCCCTTGCGGCTCAGAGTAATGAACCTGACTACTATCCATGAGGATGCAGGTTAGATCCCTGGCCTCATTCAGTGGGTTGAGGATCTGGCGTTGCTGTGAGCTATGGTGTAGTTCCAGATGCAGCTTGGATCCTGCGTTGCTGTAACTGTGGCATAGGCCGGCAGCTGCAGCTCTGATTTGACCCCTAGCCTGGGAACTTCCACACACGCAGGTGCGGCCCTAAAAAGCAAAGAAAAACAAAAAAAATGTAGAATGTGTAGAATGCTTCAGTTTTCCACAGAGCAGCTGGAGCTCATGGGAGAAAGAGTCCTTGAATCCGCCTGGTCTCACTCTTCTCATCTTGATTTTCCCAAACCTTTCTTTTAGATCCTCCCTGTTTCTCTCCTTCTTCTTCTCTTGTTCCACAGCTTCCTTCTTGTGTGAGTATGAGAAACTTATTTAATGAATGTTCACATACAACAAAGCCCAGGGCATCCTACCTCCACAAAATGGAACCAGAGGAAGGAAAGCCTGTTGTGCCTGAGAATCGTAAGATCATTAACTAGGCAATGTATAAAGACATCTCTCAAGTTTCCTTGGTTCTTTATCCCCTGTCCTAAGCCTCCCTCCTTTTGGGAGAAGCCAAGGATATTGGAATGGATGGAAATATTTACACTAGTTTCTCAAGATATTCATTTATACTCTTCTAATGGGCAAAGTAGAAGTTAGATCATTTCATAGATGGAAAGCTGAAGAACTGAAAAGCTTATTTATATCTTTATAAAAATTCAAGTGAAAACTGAAGGCATTTAGAGGATATATTTATTTCCTTTTTTTTTTTTTTTTTGCTTTTTTGGGCCACACCTGAGGCATATGGAGTTTCCCAGGCTGAGGGGCAAATTAGAGCTACAGCCTCCAACCTACATCACAGCCACAATAATGTGTGATCCGAGCCTCGTCTATGACCTACACCACACACCACGGCATTGCCAAATCCCCAACCTGCTAAGCGAGGCCAGGGATCAAACCTGCATCCTGGATACTAGTCAGATTCGTTTCTGCTGCACCACGATATGAACTGCAGAGAGTATATTTAATACATACAAAAGAATATATGTAACACAGTGAGACATAAAGTACAATAACAAAATGAAAAGGACAGTACTTACGGCATTGCATTGATCTGTACGTAGCCCCAGATCTAACTAGTATCCAAAATTTTGTGTTTATTATTCCTCTGATTTTTACCAAATAGTATTGGTACATTTGTATGTATTTGTATGCAGTATATCTTTTCACTTTTGTTATTTTCAAGTCCTATAAAATGATAACATATTGTAAGTAGTTCTATGCCTTAACTTTTTTCACAAACACAGTACAACCTCATCGTAACCAATACCTGTGGTCCAAAAAATTCACGCACATAAAATACAGGGTCACAGTACTTCCAGATTAATTAAATGATGAAACCTGAAGAGCTCATTGGCTAGAATTCTGGAAATCCAGATGCAGAGTTCAAATCCATTCTAGTCCTGCTCCTGTGGCAGTTGCCTGCTCTTTGTCAATATCAACGGGGACAATTCTGCAATACTTGTCACCACTGGGAAGAGAGACAGACAGTTGACCTGCACTGGACTGTAAACAGAATGTTTTTAGATCACTGAGATTTGTTTTTTTGGCATCTGGTTTTAACTATCTTGACAATAAGACTTTTTCCATTCAAAATGACTTCTTTCAGATTTATGCTTTCTCTTCTAATCAGCCTCACCAAAGAGTTGTTGACTTTATTATTCTTTTCAAAGAACTGACTTTGGCATAATGGATCATCTCTATATTTAAACATTCTGTTTTTATTTCATTAAAAAAAATTGTCCCACTTTCCATAAGTCCATGTGGTTATTGTTTTTCTAATTCTTTAATTAGCTGCTTTACTTTACTATTCAGCCTCTCTTCTTTTATTGTGTAAGCATTAAGAGCTACACGTTCTCTTGAAGCACTAGTTTTGGTCAATTTCACAAGTCTTGATTTGTGCTTGTCTCAGTCAAGACGGTCTAGATATGTTGCAGTAATAACAGCTCCTAATTTTCATTTAGTTAAAACAACAAAGGTTATTTCTAACAAGTTACCAGTTGATGCTGATAATACCGGTTCATGAACGACATTTTAAGTAGCAGTGATTTAGGAGTTCCCATCGTGGCTCAGTGGTTAACGAATCCAACTAGGGACCATGAGGTTGCGGGTTTGATCCCTGGCCTTGCTCAGTGGATTAAGGATCCGCCATAGCCGTGAGCTCTGGCGTAGATCACGGACGCGGCTCGGATCCTGTGATGCTGTGGCTATGGTGTAGGCCAGTGGCTATAGCTAAGATTAGACCCCTAGCCTGGGAACCTCATTTGCCATGAGTGCGGCTCTAGAAAAGGCAAAAAGACAAAAAAATAATAATAATAAGTAGCACTGATTTAAATTCATTCTTTCCTCCTTACTAAATGGAATCTTAAGCTAGTAGTAGCTATGAAATGACTTGTACCTTAATCTATGAAACAAATAGGTATCCTCTGTTCTTGAATTCACTTATTTCTTTTTAATTATCTCTTCAGACATCCTCTTGGGGCTTCTCTTGACACTGTCATTCTTCCTTTTCAGGTAGAGAAATTAAGAGACAGAAAGTGATTTCTCCCTAAGGCAGTAGCAGGTATGTGGACCTTGAAGCTGGCATCACAGGACCTTATGTAGCTATCAGGACCACACATGAGGGCACTTCAGAGATGCCATTCTAGCATACCCTCATCACTCTTCCTGATCTATTTCCCACTTCCCACCTTGGAAGGCACACAACAAATTGAAATGCTATAATATAATGTAGTCTAAAGCTCACAATAGCTACCATGCTTCCATCCCACTTAAGTATGTTCTCTTCCATGTAAATCAACATTGGGTATCTTATAATCCTACTCCAATCACTGATTAGATCCAGGGTAGGCATCTGACTCAAAGGCAGCCCAGTTAATGTACCACATAACAAGAATAATGAGGATTAAATGGACTACTCAGATTCTTATCCCCATAAGGCCAGATGTATTATAACTCTCATTTTTTACAAGACAACAGGTTATAAGGCTTTTTGATATTCAAAAGGTTGAAATTTCTATTGCAGTAGGAGAGTTAAGAGAGCTTGTTTTCCAGACCTATGCTCAAAGGCATGTAGTGCTTGATTGTTCAAAAGGCAGAAGCATCCAAGAATGAGACGTAAGAGGGGTCTGCCCCTGGGCACAGATGAGTATTCTTAAATGCCCTTCAGTGTGATCATAAAATAGCAAAACTGTGTATTATGTTATTGTTTTCACAGTTTTTTATAGACAGGGCACCTTCTTGTTACCAGTTCTGGTACTGTAGTCGCACTAGTCACCACTGGCGTGCCATTGCCAATAGGACAGGCTTCCAGGGGTTGAGGGTGGAGTTGATGAGCAAGACCTGGGCTCCTCTTTCTTAGGCTGATTGAGGAAGAAACGTCCTCTCCCACATAGCGCTTAGGAGAGGCAGACCTATAATAATGTTGGTATGTGTGTGTTTGGAGAGTGAGCACTGAATGTCGTGGCCTTGGAGTTAAAATCCTGAAGGGGCTGGGCGCGTGAATGTCTCTGAATGAATTATAGGAGTTTAGTCAAGGAACATCCTAGCTGCTACCCACAATGCATATGAACATCAGAGGCTCTTCCTCAAGCTCATTGGACTTCCACATATTCCAGGGCACTTAATCATCAATTTTTACAAAATGATTAATATTTTCCACTAATGTGGTAATGGGGCATGGGGGAATATGATACTCAATTTGGTTTGAATTGATCTAAAAAGATAAGGAATGTGTTTCTTATATCTGTTTGTCAAGAGGCACAGTCATATCTATTAAGCTATCTTGCTTATTTCTATATTGACTTTTATAATAACCTCAATGGCTTGATGAAAGCTGAGTGTTCCTTTCCTCCTTGAAGCTAAAAGGGGCCAAACTGACTCTGAAACATATTTCTTTTTTTTTTCTTTTTTTTGTGTTTTTATCTTTTTAGGGCTGCACCTGCGACATATGCAGGTTCCCAGGCTAGGGGGTCTAATAGGAGATACAGCTGCCAGCCTATGCCACAGCCACAGCAATGCCAGATCTGAGCCACATCTGTGACCTACACCACAGCTCACGGCAACACTGGATCCTTAACCCACTGAGCAAAGCCAGGGATCAAACCTGCAACCTCATTGTTCCTAGTCAGATTCATTGCCACTGCACCATGACAGGAACTCCTGAAACATATTTCAGAATAAGTCTCCCTCAAACAGCTGTTTGCTGTTTCAAATCAAAGGGGGAGAATTATCCAGTTTCACGTGGAAGTTACTAAGAAAATGAATTGCCAGCCTGAATTCTTTCTTTCTTTTGAATGATATCTGTCAGGCTCCTTTTCTTATGAGACATTCGGGGCAATACAGAGTGTGAACTTAAGCCAAAGGAAGGACAGGTGTGTTCTCAGAAGAGGGAGGAAAATAGGGAAAGCAAAAATTTCATTTCCACAAATGTAGGGTTCTTTTTATTTTCTTTCCTTATAAATAAGCAAGTAACTTATTTGGAAAAATCATGTATTTGCCCATAACCTGTCTGAACTTTCTGGACAGAAAGCCACATCCCTCCTACAGTGAGCTTTTCATCTCCTGATGGTTGCCAACCTGGCCTCTGTCCCCTAAGGAAGCATCAGTGCCCCCCCTGAACATGAAGTCAACATCAGATTACTATGGGGCTCCCAGAATTAGATAGATTTTTCTTCCAACACATGAGGAAAGTCACTAAGTGTGAATGTTATGATCCTCGATTAAGAGTCCATATAGGGTTCTAATGAGAAAGATTTCAATTCTCACTTCCTTAATCAGATGTTCTTCCTTATCCAGAGACTTATGATTTGGCCACAGCAATTATATCAATTCAGGCAATCTCTTAGATAAGGCTAAAAAGTAGTCTCTTTTCTGAGTTCATTCATCTTAGGGCATTTTCTCTGGCCCCAGTGCCCCCTATTTCCTTGGAGCAATAAGAGAACCCACCCCCGACTCTGGCCTTAAACATTTTGAAACTCTTCCTTCTCTGAAATCTACATTAAGATTAGCCTGGATTGGACAAGTTTAAGATTAGGCATTAGTGGCTGCCTTATTTATTCATTGCTACATAAAATCAAACCAAAACTTAGTGATTTAAATAGCAATGTTGATATATTACCTCTGCCAGGTTCTGTTGGTCAGATTTTTGGAAATGTATCAGATTGATAGTTCCCACTTGAGTGAGTCTCTCATGCCATCTCAGTCCTATATGGAACTTCAGAAGTCATGACTGGTGGCTGAAATGTTCACTTCCAGGGTAACTCATTCACATGCCTGGCAATTCGGTGCTGGCTATTGGTTGGCGGCTCCAGTTCCTTTCCACAGTGTTGCTCAAGTTCCTCAATGCATAGCAGCTGGCTTCCCCAATGTGAGCAATCCAAGAGAAAGGTAAAATTTGTAATGCTTTTTATTGTTCTTTCCTTGGAAGCCACTTCCACTTCCACTGTATTCCCAGGTTCTAGGAAAGAGAAAACAAACCCTACATTCTTATGGAGAAGTGACCAAGTCACATTGTAGGAAGGGCACGTGAGATGAGATATATATGGAGCCATTTTGGGAAAATATAATCTGACACAACAGTTGATAAAAATTTAATTCATGTCCTAGGGGTAATTATTGAAAACAAGATTTTCCTGAATTTCTGAGAATACAGATCCCTATTGCAAAAGCTTAAGTAGTTAATGTTAGGAAGTAGGCTTGTCCCTTGCAATGTAATTAGGACAGCAACTAAAAATTGTCTATGAGAGATTCTGAAATGAGTGAGATTTAGGATCTGGTTTAGGAGATCTCATTAGTGCGAAAAAAAGACAAAATATCATATCTGATTTGAGAATGGACTCTTCTCTCCTCCCCACAAATCCTTAAAGTAAAAAGTTCTGAGATAGATTTTTTTTGCCTAGGGAGTCTCTGACTTCATATAAGACAGGCTCTTTGGGCTTTTGGGGCTGCAAACCTGGGAGAATGGGGCTGGCATATTGGGGTGGAGTGAAGAGTAAAATGGGAAGAAGGAAGGAGAAGATAAAGGGTTTAGGTTTCTAGTCATGAGCTGATCTACTCAGCTAAGTGAGAAGAAAAGGGCACTTTAGCCTAGGATAAAGGAGCAGTTGGAACGGTGCCTTGAAGGTTATTATAGGGTGGCTTTTAGCTATGGAAGTGGAAGAGGAATGAGAATTTCATATACATTTGTTCTTCTTCAATATTCTTGATAGATCTGAGCAAAGAATGGGATTCCTTTCAAATTAGTTTTGTCAAGTTTTAGAATGGGATTCATCCTAAGGACTGAACTGCTTTGGTGTTAGGGTTCAAGTACTCAGAAATTAAATATGTGGTTAAAAGTATGGTCTCTGAAGTCACACAGATCTGGGTGTACATCCTGGCTTATCAAGTACGAACTGTGGAGCTTGGGACAAATTTTCCACCTTCTTTGGGTCTCAGTTTTATCTCCAGTCAAATGAGGTTAAGCATTTCTAAGTCTTCTCTATTAAAATGCAAAGTCTCCTCTAGCATTTTAAACACTAGACTTGATGCAGCCCCAAATCATATGACTTCCTGTGATTTGGCATGCAGGCAAAATCAGGGCTTTGAAAAGTAGAGTCCCTGAAATGGAATAATAAGAGAAGTTGCTTAAAATAGAGGTTCTCCAGCAAATCCAGGGCACAGGACTCCTCATTCAAGATAGTTAAAGCTTTTCAGCCTTGCTCTGGAAACTGGGACATTCCACCTGGCTCCATGGCTTTTATTTGGCATCAGGAAGAAAAAAAATTGTAAAAGAATCAAGTAGAATTCTTTAAAAAACAACCAATATGTTCTGATTAAATTTTAAGTAGATATGTAAAGTGAAAGTAAAGGAGGAAACTGAGACAAACTATCAACTTTTCCCCAAAACTTAGTAGTTTTATTTGGGAAAATATTCAGTTTTTTTTTCCATTTACTTAAGGCTTAGTTAAATGAAATTTCCGCCATCTGCTGTAAAAAAAGAAGATTTACAATGTGATTCATACACAATTTGAAGTTATTTTTGAAGAGACTACTTTTCTCCCTGTCATTTTTCCTAACCTGTAGGGTTATGCTTGAATCTAGTCTTCGGTTGCTCACAGTAGTAATTCAGTAGAAAGAACCGCAATGTTCTGAAGTCTTCTTAAATCCTCAAATTACTTATTTCTTCCCTCTCCTCTTTATCTTTCTTCTATCTAGGCATCATTTTTATGACCATTGTCTCTGCCACTTATTAGCCAGTCATAAGGCTTAGGACATTTTATATATTCTCTAATTTTTATGACAATCTCTGATCTCATATTATTAGCTCTAATTTAGAATTTAGGAAAATATAAACCCAGCACATTTAATTAACCTGTTCAAGGTCTCTCAGCCTGCAAAATGGTACAACTAGGATTTCCCTGATTCTAAAATTAGGATTTCCCTCATAATATGCACATACTTCATTTATTTTCAGCTCAATCGCTAGAACTAGAAGTTGACATTTTTGTCACCAAACACACCAAATAACACTTTTCAACAATTACTTTGTTAAAAAATAACTAATTGATTATAGTCGCCTAATGATTTTTAAAGTGAAATGGACTTTATTCTTTATTCTTAGAGAAGTTTTAAGTTTATAGAAAATTGAGCCAAATATATAGAGAATTCCATATATCATCTCCCCTGCCCAGTTTACTTACGATTAACATTTTGCATCTGTGTGCTGAATTTGTTACAACTGATAAATTAGTATTGACACATTAGTATTAACTAGAAGCCACAGTTTGCATTAGGGTTCTGTGTTGTACCATTCCATATATTTTGGCAAATGCATTGTCATGTATCCACCATTACGCTATTATACAGAATAATTTCACTGAGGTAAGAATCTCCTATTCCATCTATTTATCTCAGCCCGTCAACACCTGAGCCCTTGGCAAACTGCTAGTATTTTTATTGCCTCTATACTTATTTCTTTTACTTAGAACATGCACTTAAGTTTTCTCCATATCTCTTCATGACTTGACAACTCATTTCTTTTTACTGGTGAATAATATTCCAGTGTATGGATATACCAGTATTTGTTTATTTATTCATCTGCTGAAGGACATAAATTGGTTGCTTCTGGGTTTGGGGTTTTGACAATGATAAGTAAAGCTGGTATAAACATTCATATGCAGATTTTTGTGTGGACATATAATTTCAACTCATTTGGATGAATACCTTAGGGTGTGATTGCTAGATCATATGGTAAAAATGTGTGAAGTTTTTGTAAGACACTGCCAAAGTGTTTTCCAGAATATCTGACTAATTTGCATTTCTACCAGCAATGAATAAGACTTCCTTTTGCTCCACATCCTTACCAGCATTTGGTGTTCTCAGTAGTCTGTTTTTTAAATTTTAGCCATTCTAATAGTTATGTAGAGGTATTTAAATATAGCTTTAATTTACAATTCCCTAATGATGTAAGATGTTAAACATGTTTTCACATACCTATTTGCCATTCATATATCTTCTTTGGTGAGATGTATATTCAGACCTTTTGTTCATTTTTAAATTGATTTGTTTTCTTATTGTTGAATTTTATGGCTTCTTTTCATATGTAGATACAAGTCCTTTATCAGATGTGTGTTTTACAAATATTTTCTCCATATATGCCTTTTCTCTTTACTCTTTTAAGCCTTATTGCTTTTTAAGACGGTCTTTCCAAATGACTAAAGTTTGAAAGATCCATGTGGTTCAGTTTACCAAATGCTGCCAGTGGAAGCAAACAAATCAAAATACCAAACCCTTCCTTAAAGTAAATGGTTTCCAGTATTCTACAGCGTAAATGGTTTCCAATATTCTACAGCTTAAAGCTGACGTCTAGTTTCTACCACAGCACTCACTCCATTGTAACCAGAGTGTTTTTCATGGGGGACTGTAAATATATGAGAAGTCTGAGTCATTGGGACTGTTCCTTGTTCTGTGTTCCCTGGTCTCAGTTATTCTCAGGTCTTTTAATGATGAGGCATATCTGGGGCATCATTGTTGTTCATTGTGCATTCACTCTACAAACAACAACACTCGGATTACACTTCACAAAATTTATCTCACTAATTGTCACAATTATACAGAGGGGAGGTGCTGTTATACCCATTTTACAGTTAGGAAAACGAAGGCAAGATGTTTAAATGACTTGCCCAAATTTGCCAGTAGGCAGAAGAGCTAGGGTACAAACCCACGACTGTTGGACTCATGAGCCACTGCCTCTGTTCATGTTCTACTTTCATGTTGCCTGGGTTTGTTAAAATCTTTGATTCTAGCAAAATATGTTGCCCTCTCCTTTTTGAAAAACAAACAAACAAACATATTTAGAGTCAGGCAGTTTAACTGAAGTTAGAGAAGCTCCTTTTTCAGTCCTACGAAAGTCATCAAAAGATTGCTTTTAAAGGATGCTGTTTACACACTGATATAGCTCTCAATAATTTATTAATCTACTAATGCATCTCTTTTTCCCCCCATTTTATTATCAGAAGAAGCATCCAAGTTTTCTCTCAGCATGTATTTTAGTATGAGGAAATAAGGCAGAATAGGATGAGACTTTGAGACTTTGTACCCTGAGAATGAAGAGGAGCACGAAGAGGGAAAAGAGCCCATCCTAGGCCTTTTGTTCATTTTTCTTCAAAATATCCACTCAGCAAAAGATCCTCTCAAGTGTAGACTTTCATTCCTACCACATCCTGCCTTCAGAATCTTATCCCTTTATGCCTGTAACTGACTCACTTCATGACTCAAGCTGTCTCTTGGAAGCCATCTTTCACACTATGGCCTGTCTTCATAGACCACATAGAGAACACTTGCCAGGTAACGAACAGA
This sequence comes from Catagonus wagneri, assembly GCA_004024745.2. Lineage (NCBI taxonomy): Eukaryota > Metazoa > Chordata > Mammalia > Artiodactyla > Tayassuidae > Catagonus > Catagonus wagneri. The sequence continues at coordinate 49,921,728 of PVHT021183699.1, read as the reverse complement.
CAGAGGTTAGTATCGGCATCTAGTGTTAGTAAATTCTATTGTGAGAATATTATCACATCATAAGACTGCAAATATATTATAGTTTTATTTCCCAAATATATCTTAATAAAGAAACTGAGAAAAATGTGTAGGGATATATTTGCAGAAGTGTTGGAATAGCTGAGAGTAAACGGAGAGATGAGCCAACCCAGAGTTTAACAACTGTGAGAAGATGCTACTCCAGCCAGAACTGGAGGCTCTAGTGAGGGAGATGCTGTTGTCAGAGTCCAGGAGTCACAGATGCCTGGAAGGAGCTGGAACTTTGGAGGAGGAGCTGGCCCAGAGGACTCTGTGATGGTCAGGTGAGAAAGCTGGAATTCTAGAGAATTCATTAAGAACTGGGGCCAAAGCAGGTCTCCCAGAGGGAATGAGGAGCACAGAAGGAATATGTACTTAGCAGAAACTGGAGAGACAAGATGCTGCCTCAAGCCAAGAAGTGGGGAGAAATATCCTGGCTGCTCCTTTCTTCCTGCCCTCCAGTCTTTTAATATTGCCTCCCACTGGATGAACCTAGCCAGACACCGGTGAGCAAAGGAGCCTGGGAATTGTAGTTTTCACTGTTCCACTTCCTGGGATGCAGAGTGGAACAAAATACACAAATGGATCTGAGCACAACCGGGCTGATGATCAGTACAGACACTAAAGGGAAATGACATCTGAGAGACATCAAGATTATTATAGCTTATAAACAGAGGGGCCACAAAGTCTGGAAGTAAAAGAATATATACAACACATCGTTTATTGATATTACCTTATAGTACATATATTCAATGTTAAATATATCTGATATTTATAACATATACAATATATAGTAATATATTATATATTATAACATATATTCAATATTAAATGTTATGTTCAAAATTTTGACACTCATTGGTAGTTCATAATTCAATGCAGTATGAAATTTGCCACAGTTTTAGTATGTCATTGTTTTGCCATCAGTCTCTACACAGGAATCTGAGATATGTTGTCTCCCATGACTTGTTCCTCTGATTTTCATTGCACAAACCTGCATTTTTGGCATATCCCAAATGAAATACGTTCGATCTGTTTTTAAAAATAATCATCTATGTTTCCATCTTCCTCATATACATTAACTTATTTAATTAGCTTCTGTTGAGCATTGAACTCCATCTCCAGTTTATTCCAGTGAGAAAATCTAAGCTTAGCTGAAGCAAAGTAAACTTTTTCCATTGTCACATGCCCAATTTCATGACAAGCAACTGAGGGCTTAGTGGTCAATATGAGTTGAAGAAATAAACTCTGTTGTGTGCCACGATTCATTTCAAAATGATAACTTGCAGTGCAGAAATGTAGAAACACAATCAAGAAACAGGATAAGCAGTCCCAGAGGATTACAATCTGAACAGAAGATTTGAAGTTTGTTCCTTACTTACCTAGAAGGAAAAGTTCAAGGAAAGAGGAATGCAGTAAGGTTGTTGGATCAAAAGTTAATCTCAGAATCTTCAGAGACCATGTATGATATTTAGGACCCATGAACTATTTTCTCCTCCACCATCCTATCTAAATTATTAGTTTTAATACTCATTTTGTTGTCCAAGCTATAAGCCTCAAGCTTCCTTACTCCTTATTGACTCACACTTTCCTTGGCAACAAATGCTGTGAATCCTACTTTCTTATGCTTCCCCCCCCTCCAGTCTTGCTGTTTTGCTCACGCTTCTGAACACAGCTTTATATAAAATCCACATCTCCTCATGCCTTGTCCATTACAATAGCTTCCTGAATTTCCTCCATTTGATACGTCTTCCAGTCTACGTTCCCATGTGGTAGACAGAATGATATTTCTAAAATCCTGATCAATCAGACAAGTCCTTGGTTAGAACCTACAATTGTCCCTTTTCCTATTTATTGAAGTCTATTAAGACTTGCCACTGAACACACAAAAAAACCCTACAAACTCTTTAGCGTGACATTCAAGACCATTCCTCATCTGTCTCCTGTCTAATTTTATACCGCTCCTCTCTAGCAATTTCCCTCCATTCAAGTCTTTTTGTCATTCTAAGGAACCAGACAATTCAAAGGTGGTTCTGGTGTGGTTACAGCTATTTTCAGGCATCTCTCTTAGTCTTTAGTGCTTTTGCTCAAGTATTTCTGGTGCTTTTCCTTTGGGGTACATAGTAGGATTGTACTTCTCCTTGTGTTGGTTGGGTATGTGTAACTATTTCCAGCCAATGTGCTTTGTGAGGCTGTGATGTGGGTCACTTCCAGACTAAAGCATTTAATCCCTGGTGCAAGACTTCGTGGAATTCTTTCCCCTACCACAGTGTTTGAGAGTGTTTAGTGTAGTGCCTGCTGTCAGTCTCCTTTCCTAGCAAGGGGACTCAAAGTTAATTTCCAAGGTGATGGACAGCGTGAGTGAGGAATGAGCCTTTCTTGTTAAAATCTTCTAAGATTTGATGCAGAGATCGACAAAGGTTTTCTATAAAAGCTTTGCAAATCTTTTGGGTAGTTGATCTCTCTACTCTTTTTCCTTTGTGAACCTTAAAATTGTAAAAAATTTTTAGTTAAGGCTGTACAAAAACAGACCCTAGACTGGACTGTCCCAATGGCTATTGTTGGCCAACCCTTGCTAGTATAACTGGGTATATTTCGAATATAAAATATCAAAAGACAAGAAAAAATGCATATAGTTCTTTCATTGTTGGCTTTTTCTCTGAATCTGTTTATCCTTATTTGTGTGTGGACCAGCCTTCTCTGCTTTCTTGCCTACAGATAGTCTATTATAATCACCATAGGTGGCACAATATGGCTGTTCATGTTCCAACTTTTCTTCTGAACTATCTCTGGTCTGTTAGTTTACATTCTCTAAAGACAGTCTTATTGGTTACTTAACAGCTGTGTGTTGGGTAAGGTATTCCTCTTTGATCTAATTAGTATTCACAGAATAAGCAGCAGGTACATAGGGGCTTCCAGGCACTGAGCATAAGACAGCCTTTCCAGAAGGGACCGTGAACAAGCAACTTTTAGAGATCTTTCTCGTACTTACTCCAACTTTTTGTATATGCCTTTTTCTAAAGTCCCCTTGTTTGATACATGTGGTTTGTGTTTCTTTTCCCTAATCTTTACTTGGCATTCTTCAATCCATAGCTTAAGACTCAGCCTCAATATCACCTCCTCTCTGAGGTCTTTCATGAATCATTAACACCATTTCATGCCTATCATTCAACCAGCAAAGCAAAGTTAGCTGCTTCTCTGTATTCTCATAATATTTATAGAAACATACAATTTGATATAGTGTAATGCTTTCACAGATATATCTCTTAGAGGGGGCCCAACTTGATGGGAGAGTCCATAGCTTATTCACTATGATTGCCTGTAGCCTCAAATCACGTGACACTATTTTGCTTCAAGTACAGTGCAATATTGCAGATTTTTAGTGAGTTGGAATAGAGCTTCAGTATACCAAACCACCACCAGCTGGTTTAACTTTTAAAACATTCAAGCTGCTAAATATGTCATGCCTTTGTGGTTCCAGAATTTAATATGTGCACTGATTACTTGCAGTTTCTGGAATGCAGGCAAATAGTAAATAGAGCAATATGGGTAAAATACTTATTTATTTGAAATTATTGTTTGGCAACATTTGGATCCTGCAATGTCATTTTTCATACATTTAGGAATTCTTTTTTAGCATGTAATGCCATTTAAAATAGGATTTGTACTCTTAGAACATCATTTAAAATTTGAAAATGCTCCTTTTAGACATTTCAGTTAGAAAATGGTCAGTGTCAGAATAATGAATTATTGGTTGATGATGAACCTATTTTGTTTACATATTAGCACATCCTTTTTCTTTGCTCACACATGAGCAGTAAAATGTTCAATCTGTGTATTCCCTGATATTACTTAAGAGAAGAGAAGCTTATAGGATGATTAGCAGCTGCACAGAGGATGAAAGTTAAAGGTGACAAAGAAGAGTAGCCAGGTTGGGGAAAAAGTAGTGTCTGAGTTCTGGGGGAATAAGTGGAGAAAAGAAAAAGACCAGTGTTGATAGGCAAAGGAAGAGAAAAATGTCCCTAGAGAGAGAATACAGATTGAGAAAAATAAGGCATATCTTCCTAGGAATTGATCATTCACCAGTGAGTGGCTGTTGGACTTTGGGATAAGCCTAGTTTGTTGCATGTTGTTCCCATGGCCAAGAACCCCAGGAGCATACATATCCTGCACTGGGTCAACCATGCATTTCTCCCATGAGGTCCTCATGAGAGATATATGCTCAGGAGCATTTATTAGCGAGAGGGTGTCTAGTGTTGTTATGGTTGAACCTAAACCCCAAGGCAGAATCTAGTAATATATTTAACCTAATTGAAGTTTCACTTTTCCAAAGCAGTTAAGACCAATCATCCCGAGAGAAAGCAGGATACTCTGCTTTGGCACCCCCATGTGCCAAAGGATCCATCACAGGACTCTGGTCCAGTCCCCATGAGGTAAGAAATGCCTGATGTCTACCAACAATGGGCAACAGTGCTGGACCAAGCTGGCCTAGGTTCCCTCCCAAAGCTACCCAACAGGAAAGAAAGAAATCACCTAAGGAGAGACAGAGATTCCAGGCCTGCAGGAATAGCCCTAGACTCTCACTTTCCTTGGGGTACAAGGAAGAAAGAGAAGTGAGGCCATATTTACATATAACATGAGAGTTTATCCCCTCTGAAAGTCAGTCCATCAGTATCCTAGTTTCAGCAAATCATCCTTTCTTTGAAGGCCAAGTCTCTTGCTACTGCTCCTAGAGAGGCAGGGATCAGGTTGGTGTGAAAAAAGAAGGACACAGTCTTGATTTCCCCTAGAGACAAACATTGCCTCAGTTAATTCTCTTAGGCTACATAAATATACCATGGGCAAAATAGAATAGTATCTACCAAGTGCAATATTCAGGTTATCCCAGACCTTTGTAAAGTCTGTAAACGGAATGAAATTTATGAGTTGTTTGTATTCAAGCTTCTGACCTTAGATCCTAAGTATTACCAAATATTTCAGCATTGACCACATTCCTGGCCCTGATATGATTGTTCTTATTATAGCTGACCCCTTTACTTTAATGATCTTATTTAAAGATTCCTCACTCCTCTTTAAGTGACCTCATATTTTTAACTCAAGTTTTGGATTTGACTTTTAATACTGTAGGCATTTGAGCAGCCTACATTTTCAGGTAGGAAAGCTTTTAATTTTTTTATTTTTTTGAGTAACAACAAAAGAGCTACTTACAAGGGACCAATTTAGCAACATTCATTTCCAAAGTCATTTTCTTTTTATAGGCTGTAAATAAATTTGCAAAATCATGTAACTTCATGGTAATAACAAGACCGGGAAATTACAAGGTAATTAAACTCAAAGCATCTAAGTATAGTACTCCAAGAATAATTTACTTCTCTATGCCAGGAGTCAAGATTTCTTGCTGCTAAGCACTAATGCAAAATGAATTAGTATGGAAAGTTCCGAGCTGCCACACTCCAGGAATTATGGGAGGCTGCCTGTGTAGTTGCTGGATATAATTGATGACTACATGGAGTGGAAGCAGTGGTGTCATAAGAATGTTTGGTGATGACTTGTTACAAAAGTTTATTGTAATTTTAAAGCAAGTTCTGTATTCCAGGTGAAAGGCAACTATAAGGAATCAGGCCTATAGAAAGAACTGCTACCCTAAAAGTCAGAATTCTGTCAAACCTGGATGCATCCAAAAGTTTGAAAATGGAGGTGAGAGTTTGATATGGTGGCTTGGGTTTAGTGATACCACTGGAAAGGCCTTGAAGAAAGTTTTTTAGGGTGAAGATGGGGAGTTTTCAGATCACAGTCCAGTCTCAGTGAAAAAGAATCCAAAGCCAAGCATTTGCCTTAAATCCTAAGGCCACCTTCCTGTCCCTAAAACAGCTGGCCAGTAGACTGTGGTGGTCATCTTATTATGGGCACTGTTCTCTTGGACTGTCCTTATCTGACATGCCAGGTGGCTGGCAGAAGGGGCCTCTGTCCCTTCTGAAAAGAGAAAAATACATAAGGTCACCTCTGTGTTATCTGGTTGGATCTCCTGAGAAGGCAATACTTTCTAGCCTACTAAAGAGTCAGTATTACCTATGGTATGTTGTGGTTCAGTAGAGGTGACTGCAAATGTACTAGGAATTAAAGTCAGTATTCCTGCCTCGGGATGGCTATACCCCCAAGCTAAGGTCACTTCTCTTTGGAAGATGCCTCTTTCGTAGGACTTCTTTCCTCTAAGCTCAGATTGCCTCACCTGCATCTTGCCTTATCAAACCTGGGAATAGTAATCATTCCACTCGTATTAACCCTGGGGTACTTAACTATTCCTTGTGGTTTCTCTCCATCTGCTCACAACTTTTAAATATCTCCTTCATTAAACCCTCCTCGGCTTATCCTTATTTGAATTAACCATATGTTTTCTGTTGGGGATGCTGACTAATATTCTTATTAATGTTTTTTGGGGGTTACCTTTTAGTTAAATATGTGTTACTTAAGAACATGTGTTCTATGGAATGCTAATTCTAATATTTGAGTTTTTCTTTTATTTTTGTTTATGGAACTTGTGAGTTAGAATGCGGTCCATTTTTACAAATGGTCCATGAATATTTTTAAAAAGTTATATTCTTCATGTGAGAGGCAAAGTTCAATATAGTTATCATATTAACATTTTTAAAAAGAATCAGACTCGTCAACATTCCTAAGAGAAACTTTTGAAAATACCCAAATTTGAAGTACTCTTAGAACATAAATTTTCTCCCATAAAATGCAATAACATAGTCTCTTTCTTTAGAAGCTTGAGGGGGTTGAAAATGTAAGTCAACCCCCTCAGGATCCTAAAGAAAGAGACATTACAAACTCTGATAAATAGAAAAGAAGATCAGTGAGCAGGTGGCTGCTGGGCTGTGTGTGCTGAGTTCACCTAGCTCAGTGTACCTGAGTCAGACCCTGAGAATTTAAGTTTTCAGAAAAATCACACTTACCTGCATTCAAGAGAGGTTTGGAACACTCACATGTAATCATACCTGCAAATGTTGAATCCATGAATGCCAAGTGGTTTGTGCCCTCTGAATCTAGTTGCCTGAGCCCCTGGGCAAGGCACACAATGGTCATGATGCAGACACAGTCACCACTGCCCAGGGACAGAGAGCGCTGGTGTCAGTGTCATGAGTAGGATATGGAGATGATGAAAGTATCTGGTGTGTGCACCTCAAGGCACATGTGTGCTATGGCTGCAGCAAGCCTCTGAGGACAGGACAGATGCGTTAATAGAAACCATAGAGGGAGGAAAAAGGTGGACAATCTGGAGATGTCTACATTTATTTTTCTCTGGTCTTTGCTTTTGAAGCTGTTTCTGTAAGTTTAGTGTCTAATAAGAGACATCAATATAGATTAAACTTGGAATTGTGCTCAAATATTTTATGTTTTTAATCATTTTGTCTGCTTGATTTACTAGTGACTAAAAGAGACATGATAACATTTTTTATTATGACGGTGTTTGCCACTTTCTGCCTCGAACCTCTTTTCTCATCAGTACAACTTATATGCCATGCATCCCACTTCCTGATTTTGGTTCTCCAGGGTGGCAGCTATCTCTCAGTAAATTTCCCCTAAATCATTAATTATCAGTAATGATTTAAGATGTTGTTGGAATCCATAAGCTATATCTAGAAAGCCTCTCAACTTACAAATAGGCTCAGTTCTCAAAGATTCTATTCATAATGCCTTTTGCCACTAATGCCTTTTGTGGCCAAATTTAATGTGCTTTTGATGGCTTGTGTGTCTTTGCTCTTTTTTTAGCAGCTTGCATCAATGAGAGTTCTAGTGTAGAGAGTTCACAGTCAGAGTCTCTGCTGTATTCACTCAAATCATGTATCTGCTCCACAGAGAGGAAGAGATGGAATGCACACGGGAGTCAGAACAGACATGTGTAATTCAGATCCCCTCCCAGAAAGGACTCCTTGCTTAGCTGCAAGATATGTGGTTAGCCCCTAGCCACTAGCTGTTAGCTCATTCACTGGACTCCAGCTTTTGAGACAAGATCAAGCTCTTTCCAGGTTAGCCCCAACCCGTGACTGAGCAGCACAGGAGTACCAGGCTTAACCTTTACTGCCCAGTGGAAGACTCCTCTAAAGGGCAATTTGTGCTCTGCAGAGTCTTGTAGGGCTGCCAGATCTATATAGAATCTGAAGACCCTCCCTGCCCTATTCTGCTTCTTCCCTTTTCCTTTCACAGATGTTACTTCCCAATCAACCTTCTGGCCTCCAAACATATTCTTAACATCTCCTTTCCAGAGGACCCAGCTAACCCCAGGGTTAACCAAAAGATCCATTCCAATCCACTTATTTTACTCTCTCTCCATTTTACTTCTATAATCCTTCTGAAAAACTAAAATTTTATTTCAACCGTGGAATCGGTTTTTATTTCAACCTGTGAAATAATGTGCCCCAAAGATTCCTCAGGATTCAAGAAACCATTGGTTCACAGTATTCTTCCATCTCTTGTTCAGTCTCAAGGCATTTTGCCTGAATAAACTCAATAGCATGAGGGCACAAATGTTATATTACAGACACCATTGATCTCCTACAAGGTACTGCAAGGAAAGGATTCGTGGGTTCCATCCAGGGGTGCCAATTTGCATCCATGCGAGGAAGCACTGTGCAGGGAAAGCAGTTTTTTCATCCATGTTAACGCTAAATGCAAAGTGTTTGTTTTGAGAGTTAGGTCTCTAGCTATTACGTTTCCTGTTCTTAAAAAGGTTAAAATATGAGGGGAGGCAGTAAACTGTGCTTGGGTAAGGAGGGTGTCAAAGAGTGAAGTGAGGTGAAGTGAATTCCAGGTAAGAGATACCTGGATTGTTAAAAAAACAGAAAGAAGAAATAAGGATAACAATAAAATCTGCCTTTTAATTGTCGGAATCACTTAGAGGAATGGCATCATGTGGTCAAAATGTAGATAAAGATGGTCTCACCATCCATGTCATGTGGACTTCCAGACTATTTATATTGTAGTCTCATTCCAGTTGTAATATCCTAACATATTTGTGGATTTACCATGAACATATGGGGTGGGCACATATTGTGGGATGGGGTTGAGTGATGGTGTAGCTAGTGCTGATGGTCTGGTGGACTACATCCAGTGTAGTTTGTAAAGGCTTATGGGGTTCTAAGAAGTGATTCAATTATTTGCTCACCATAAATTTCTCCTTTGGTTCCCAACTCAGTGAGGCTGACCAGATCCCATCCATACGTTTTTAAGCTATTACATTTTAGTTTCTGTATTAAGCTAGTAGCAGCTGAACTGTGATTTCTGCCTGGCTGGGCGTACAGTTTGTGAGTGTGTGTGTTGGGGGCAGGGGGAGTTGGGAGTGATGGTGAGTTGATATTAATAACAGAAAGTAATGAATTCAATATGCAAAGATTGACTTATGTGGTGGGGGGAGTGGGGCATGGGTGGTAGGCAGGGGTCTCTATGAAGTTATCATAGACTCTGAGTGGTTTGGAACCAGTCTTATTCCCCCTCCATATGCCCTAGAGGTAATTCCAGATGCCCTGGTAGAGAAGTGCCTGGAAAGGGTGAACGTGTCATCTTGTTGTCATTAATCACTTGCAGACAACTGGTTCCTGGAACTCCCTCAGTCCTGCCCTGGTGTGATCCCTAATATCTCCCGCCAAGAAGATGTGTGAAAGCTCAGTTCATTCTTGTGCCTCTTTATTTTCCAAATGTCAGCCTCAGAGAGCAATCCTCAGGAGGAAAAAACGTATATCCCTTATAGTTCCTTGAAATCAAAACCAGCCTTTATACAAGCATTTTTTAGAAGAGGGTTGCAGCACTTACTTTTTTTATCTTGGGTAATCCACTTAATGTGTTAGGTTGTGTATAAAGTGGGAATCATGTGTAAATGCAGTTTGTGTATACTTATCGTCCCTATTTCAGAGGATTGTCTTGCAAACCCTCAAATGTAGTAGTATGTCATTTCTACTTATTTCTTTTACCTTATATGTCAGCATTTGTCAAAATGTGTTCCATGGAGTGCTGGTCCTTTGAGATGCTCATTAAGAAACAGCTTTTGAGTCAGTTTTGTCTTGGGAAGTGCTGCCCACCATAGTTTATTCTCATAGATTCACAGGGCAGGTTTAAGGATCCGAGTCATCCATTCGAGAACTGCGTATAATTTTGTTTTACCTAGTGTTTCCTAAATTCTCTTTTTTATATGTGTATAACATTTATTAATATCCCAATATAGAGTACTTACCACAGCTGTATGCTCAGGACACAGAGTAAAATGCTTAAGAGCGAAGGTACTTAATGCTTGGGTTAAGTCCCAAGTATGTCATTTACTGATGATGTGACCTTGAATAAGTTTATTATTCTCTTATACTTCAGGTATACCTCATCTGAAAAATGAGAATCATAATAATACCACCTTAGAGTAGCTGGGAGGTTCAAATGAGTTCATATATTAAAAGTGCTTAGTAGAAAGCCTCGCACATAGTAAGCATTCCATGATGTTTCCTGTTATCATTTTGACTTTCTGTGTTTATCTTCAGAAAACAACTTTGGCCTAATAATAACAGTGAATAAGAGGTGAATATAAATTTATGGTTGACAAACTTTGTCATATATGCATACTTAATCTTCAAATCCATCTTAATGGATAGGCATTATTGCTGTTACATTCATTTTATAGATTTGGAAAGAAAGGCTAAGAAATTTGAGCATATTTCTTAAGTGAACAATAAAGGGAAGTGCCAGGAATCAAATATAGTTGGTTTTCCAGTGGTTTCAAATTAAAATATTAAAACTGCCCATTTATAGTAGCTAAGAAGGTCTGCCTTTCAAAAGACAGACTTTGAAACCCAGATATTAAAGATTAAAAGATAGAAACCCCAAAGTTGAATGATAGAAATCAGAAATTAAAGGCATGACAGTTGATATAATTTAAGCTAAGCAAGTGAGACAGGAACATTTTCAGTTATAATGTTCCTGGGCTAGTATTGTAGAAGAATTAAGAACGCTTACATGGAACATGAATACATTCACCAGGTTACAAACTAAAAATCAGTGCAAATAATCTGACCAATATTAATATGCCTTTCTGAATGCAAGAGAAAAGTCTAGATGTTGAAATACTGAATCTCTATGACAGTTAGATAGTTATGTGGAAAATGAAGTCGAATATTTGAGATCTGGATTTTAGAATTGATTGGTCTTTATGGTAGCATAAATTTATGATCTCCTTCAGCCATGTGTAATCTGAAATTTAGAAACATTAGGTATGGCACTTACAGTTTCCTAGAAAATGCAGTTTGCTGCATTAGTCCTGTACTTCCTCAGATTACTATGGTACTGTCATTCTTGACTTATCTTTGGATCTCTAATGCTGGAATAACCAGTTGATCTTTGAAGCATTTTTTAGGACGCAGTATCAAGGTTGCTATATTAAACTAGGTAAGATATTTGTGTAAAAAGGAGGCGGTGTGGTTAACAGAGTGTGGAGATAGGACCACAGTCTCACTAATTTGCCATTGACCACAAAGACAACCTCATCATAGATTCGATTTCTAGTCAAAAGGGTTAACAAAATCAAGTAAAAAGCCTGTATAGACAGGGGGTGGGAAGAGAGGGGGAAAGGTTTCATTCTGTCAAAATCACAGTCGTTCAATGGGGTGACATTAACTTGGTTCAACTTCAGAGATGGAAAAGTTATGTAAGCCTTTCCTTTGGGTCATTATTACTGGATCTTAGTGCCCCATGTTCTTTCCTTATGAACCACTTTGCTTCTTTTAACTAGAAAATGGGATCTATTTCTTATTTTGCTTTGCCTGCCAGGGAGCTCAGAGCTAAACCTAGTCCTCAATCACAGTCATCATTGCATGAATCTGAAATGTGATGCAGTCCCACTTCCTTTGTAGCCATGATTGCTGATAGTAATTTCTATATAAATGTGGATATTTGTGTGCTGATACTTACGTCTTTTTCATCTAGAAATGAGAGTGAAGTGAAAGAGGCCAGGAAGAAAAATGCCTAAGAGAAAGATTTTCAACACTGAATACTGAAAAATTTAAAAATTTTTCTTTATTGACAATCAGTTAACCAGAATTCCCCCCCATTCAGGCATTTTACTTAATGAGACTGGTAGTACCACAACGATAGTTAAAATAAACATTGTGAGAAAACTCAAAAGTATGTTCAGGTGGGGGACAAAGGGAGTGATGGAAAAGGAAAGATGGAAAGACTGAACACAATCAATGCCTGTGACTTTTATTAATGGTTCAAAGGAAACAGTTGTCAAAATTAAGATAAGAGTTTTGCCAAGTAGAGAAAGCCTGTTACTTCCATCTATCTTCCAGCAGCCAAAAAAGACAAAGCAAACTAAAAAGTGAATTTGAGGGGAAGGTACCTACATTACACAGGTTCACACAGAGAGAACTATCTTAGTTATAATTTTCTGAGACACTTTTTCTGACTCTAAGATCTTTGCATGTCCAGTTCCTTTTAAAATGTTCTCTTTTCTCCAGGGCATCAGAAAACAAATCCCTGGAACACTTCACATTTCACAGATGAAAGAAAATTCATTTCCACTGCAATTTGGAATGGAAGTGAGTCTAGCCTCATTCCTTATCTGTGGGGCCCTCCAAAATCCTTCCTTCTAATCTTTCCAGGGTTTGATGGCTAGGAAACTGTTAGCAGCAGAAAGAGGTAAAAAGAGTACATGAGCAACAAGGCTGGTTCTCCCTCTCTTTCCCAAGGAGCATGGAAACATTCACTCCTGGTACTTTTGAGGGTGTTTCCTAATGGCTGTGCTGTTGTGATAGTGCTATTTTGTGACTGTTTTTTTTATCTTGGATCTCAGTTTGCAGACTTGCATCTTTCTGAAGACCAAAAACAATTCATAAGCCTCAAGCAGCTATTAAGTGTGTATGTGGACGCAGGTGGAATTACTGCTGAATGCATAAAGTAAATTGATTTGTACCTGTAATTTACATTTATTTTCCGGGTATATTTGACACTAATGTTGTGACTGCACTGCCATGATGAAGATTAATTATATAAACATTTTTTGCTGATTTTGTGAGTGGCCACGTTGATTGTTTTACTTGATTTTCTAAGCTGGGCACTTAATAGCAAGATGGGAAACATTTCCTGGTTTTACTCAGCATCTTCATAGATTAAGTGCCCCAGACCAGTCTTACCTAATAAGCACTTGGGGAGATGTTTTTCGCTAGCTACAGAGTTCCAGCTTACTTGATTGTGAAGGAAGAAATAGAAGATGCCTCAGTTCTTAGAATTTTTCAAACATTTGGATTTGGGCAAGATTCCCTAGAATAAAATAAGAAATAAGTTTTAAAGTGAAAAAAAAGAATATAAATGTGCTTCACATACACACAAAGGAAAATTTGTGTAGTTTTTTTCTTTACTTAACCAACATTGGCCTAGACACCATACATGAAACCTAGGCTCTCAGTGGCTCCATTTTTCTCCTTGTTAAAAACAAAACAAAACAAAACAAAAAAACCTGGAGTTTCCATTGTGGCTCAGTGGGTTAAGAACCCAACTAGTATCCATGAAGATATGGGTTTGATCCTTGGCCTCGTTCAGTGGGTTAAGGATCCAGCGTTGCTATGAGCCTAGGTGTAGATTGCAGATGTAGCTCAGATCTGGCGTTGCTGTGGCTGTGGCATGGGCCGGCAGCTGTAGCTCTGATTTGACCCCTAGCCCGGGAACTTCCATAGGCCACAGGTACAGCCCTAAAGAATAAAAATAAAAAAGAAAATGTGTTAAGTATAGTAGCACTTTGTACTCAATGGGCTACTCACACAGGCATCCCTGAGATATGTGTTAAAGATGCCATGTAGGGGCCCACCTCAAGCGCTACGAAATCAGAATCATTGAGGTAGAGCCTGTGTAGTTCACAGGGTTTAGAAGGCACTTTGCTCTCCCTTGAGATTATAGAGCAATCCTGAAGGGCTTACACAGACCCAACAATTCTCATTAGAAAGGCCTCTAATTGTCAGCACATCATGGTCACTGCTATAGGACCTGCTGTCCAGCCCATGAGTGCATTTAAAAAGGGCAGCTCAGGTACCTTCCAGGCAGGCCTGGGTGGGAGCTCTTTGCTAAGGTTCCAAGATCTCAGGGCCTGAAGTTCCAGGTCTTCGGCATCCAGAGCTATTCTACCACAAATCTAGTTCTTAGAAGTGGAGGTGAGCCCCAGGTCCCCTCAAAATCCCACCGTCACTGCTGTGTGCAAGCCAGACCCATCCCAGCCTACCTCCCTGAACATCCTTACCCAAACAGGTTGTGTGTCTAGGTTGGCTGGTAACTACTCTCTTCATTTCCAAAAAACAAATTCAGGTTTAATGAACTCTGGAAGCAAGGAAGTCCACATTCAACAAACAATGCCTTATAACTTTTGTGTGCTGGGCCTAAAGAAAAATAGCCCTTGTTTTTCTAAGTCCCATAGGTACAGCAAAAGAAAGGACAATTTACTATTTTTGGAAATGTTTCTGCCTCGGTTATATTTGAATTCACTTTCCTAATGTATGGTTGATGCATCTGGAAACAAAAGACAAAGGTGTGGGCACAGCATGGAGGAAACCACTTTAGTGCCCCCGGAGTTCTCAGCAGCAGGGAGCAGTTAGCGCCATTGGCCTAGAAGCAAGTGGAGGAGTGTTTCTGGGAATGTGAAGACAAAGCAGCTGTGAGGATAGGCACGCCTCACACCCATTTTGTGGAGGGGTGCTGCTTGGAGGATCTGGGTGAGACAAATGCCCTGACCTGGCACTCTCTCATGCCTCTGCTCTCACCCTGGAAGCCAGCAAAAGCAAGGGGGCTCATTAACGGGGAAGGTGAACATGACCCTGGCTGGGTGACCTCAGGATGGGAGCAGAAAAGGATGGAGAATGGATGAGAGGGGAAATGAAGGAGACCTAACACATCTTTCCACTATGGTCTATTTTTCATATTAGCTGATAGTCACTGGATAGTAACCTTGGGCATTAACTCATACCAGGTCTTTCATATACATTATCTAGCTTAGTGCTCACAACCAAGCTGAAGGATAGACAGGATGATGATGATGATGATGATTTACAGCTACACCTATAGCATGTGGAAGTTCCCAGGCTAGGGGTCGAACAGAGCTGCAACTGCCAGCCTACACCACAGCCACAAAGTTGCCAGGTCTGAGCCTCATTTGTGAACTACACTTGTGGCAATGCTGGATCCTTAACCCACTGAGCAAGACCACAGACTAAACCTGCATCCTCATGGAGACTATGTTGGGTTTGTAACCCGCTGAGCCACAATGGGAACTCTCAGGATAATTTTAGGGATGAAAAACTGGAGGCTAAGAGAAGTTAGAGCGTCTGGGGCCCTTTGGTTTCAAAGACCATTTCACCATCAGGACACTCACTTTACCTGTAGAAATGACAGACCAAACAGCCATACTTCAGCATCAGCTCTCATTACAGGAGCTCAAAGCTAGCAAGCAGGGATGATTTGCTTTCTCTCTTTAGCCCTTATTTGTTTTATTTATATATTTACTTCTTACCCAGTTTTTTCAGAGTACAACATGCATGCAGAAAAGTCCTCAAATTTAAGTGCATGGCCTGATGAAATGTCACAAAGTAGTTCACTGTGTGACCACCACCCAGACCAGAAACAGAGTATCTCCAATGCTCAGAGTGCCCGGGACCCTCTTCTGGTACCTAGCTCTCTCCTTACTTTTCTCATTTCTAGTCACAATACATTATTATTGTTTTTAGTTCTCATGGGGATATAACAAGGAAATGAATACACCTCTGTTATACTTAATGCAGATGTATCAATGATTTACTGCACTAGATCAGGAAACACAAACTATGTCCTATAGGTCAAGTACAGCCCAACACCTGTTTTTATAAGTAAAGTCGTATTGGAACACAGCCAGTATTCCTACTTCTGTATAACACAGGGTTTGTTTTACCCAGACAGGGGCAATATGGAGCCTCTGGAATTTTAATGGATGTGTGGCCTGGCAAGAATCATTCTCAAACACCCTGCATCGCTGGTGCCAGGGGACCCGATCCAGAAGGCCACTTCTAGCTTCTGTGCAGAGTCGCCCCCCCCCCAATATTATTGCCCGTGTCTGCTTAATAACTGGGTATCGCCTGGCCTCTTCACCCTTGACCTGGAAGCCCAGACATGCTTCTCCTCTTTATTACTCAGTAACCTCTCCCATCCAAAGCCTGTGACTGTGAATTCTTTATCCCAGTGAACCTGGCCACCATGTAATTCTGACGAAGATGGAGAGAATCCCCTGGGCAGGGGAGACAGGGCTGAGCTTCAAGGGGGTGTGGTAGGTTCACATTTATTATTGATGGAAAAGGTTTTATTTCCCTTTTTAGCCCCTGAGGAGTTTGCAAAGAGTGAACATTTGGGTTTGTCTAGGAAGGAGGACACCCGTGATGACTTTTCACTGTTGCCTGGTCTGGATTTGCAGGAGATTAAATGTACAGGGGAATCACGCTGGAGCCGTCACTGAGGGCAGAGGCACTGCCACAACGGAGTTCAGCCTCCAGGCCTGCCAGGGGCTAATGCTTAGGTTTTGCAGTGTGCTTAGTTGGAATGTTCTTTTCCTTCTTTCTCTCCTTTTAAATATTTTATTGAAGAGAATGTATCTACCCTGAGCTGGTATTTCAGTTCCCTTGAGTTGAGTCTGTAGCTCTGAGAGGTTCTGCTTTAGAGCTGATTATGGAAACAAACGTCTTCAAACCCTTCCTAATTTCAGTCTAGTAGCCCTTTGAGCTTTGCATGTTTTCAGCACATATGCAATGGCAGAACATGGCCTTGCCCTTCTGAGCTGCCTGCTGAAAAGAGACAATTTGGAAATATTTTCTTGGATTTTGTCTCTCCCTGAACAAGAAGTCTCAGGAAGTCTGTCAACACTGACAAGAGAGGCAGAAATTTACAGACATTTACACTGATAGAAACTTGGGAGTTCCTGTTGTGGCACAGTAGAAATGAATCTGACTAGTATCCATGAGAACGTGGGTTCAATCCCTGGCCTTGCTCAGTGGCTTAAGGATCCAGCAATGCTGCGAGCTGTGGTGTAGGTCGCAGACGCAGCTCAGATCCCACCTTGCTGTGGCTGTGGTGTAGGCCAGCAGCTACAGCTCCAATTCAACCCCTAGCCTGGGAACTTCATATGCCATGAGTGCAGCCCTAAAAAGAAAAAAAAAATTAATTTATAGAAATTAAGGATTCTTTAAACCAGGGTGGCAAAATCTCCAGACAAATTTCCATACACGTCACTCCAGCCCATGTCAGACATCACTAGTCAATCACTGAACTCCTTTCTGCTAAGCTTGGACAAAGCCTCAGACTCATTCTTAACACTGTGTTTCTGGTAGCTACTATCAGGAAATAAAATACATGTGTAAACAGGTTTACCATTCCAGATTTAAGTAATCACTTTGAGTAGACAACTTATTGTGAATAATAACAATAATAATAGCTAACATGTATCAAATATTTGTTATACCAGACCTTGGAGGTTCTCAGGCTAGGGGTTGAATTGGAGCTGCAGCTGCCAGCCTATGCCATAGCAATAGCAACATGGGATCCCAGCCTTCTCTGTGACCTGCACCACAGCTTATGGCAATACTGAGTGAGGCCAGGGATAGAACCTGCATCCTCATGGATACTAGTTGGGTTCGTTACCACTGAGCCACGACAGGACGTCCTGTTGTTGTTGTTGTTGTTATTGTTGTTGTTTCTGGGCCAGGGATCAGATCCCAGCTACAGTTGTGACCAAAGCTACAGCTGCAGCAACACGAGAGGATCCTTGACCCCCTCACCAGGCTGGGAATCAAACTTGCCTCCCAGTGCTCCTAACACACCGCCAATCTTGTTGCACCACCACAGGAACTCCTTTATTCAGACTGTTAGCCATATTGCTTACTGCCTCTCAGAGCAGCTGTTTTGCATATCTGTTCTCATTTATTAATATTTATTAATATCCAATAAGTTCAGTATCATTGCTTCCCTGTATTCTTCTTTATCCCTTTTAATATTTTACAGAGCTATTCAGTCCTGAAAATAAAGGGAAATGTGAAGTTGACATCCAAATGTCTAAGGGATTTAGAAGACATACTGAGGGAGGCAGATCATGGTGGGGGCTGGGGGACCTTGGGGCAATGGCAAGTACACACCTTCTGGGCAGCCACCACTCTGCTCCAGCAACTGCAGCTATAGGGAATCCAAGTCAATATTGCCAAAACTGCCATTTTTTTCAGTAAAATCAGGAAATCTGAACTTGCCTGTGAAAATACCAAAATGAAAATATCCATCTGCAAAATCCCATACATAAAATCCCGACGAGCGAGAAATTTAAAAAACCAAACAAACAAAGCATTGCAAGTTAAAGTATCTCTGTGGGCTCAATCTAGCCCCACAGATTTGTAGTTTGCTACGAGGAAAGAGAGTAAGATTGGATTTGGATAACTGGTCTTGTTTCTGTTTTGGAAAAAAAAAAAAAAAAAGGACATGATGGGAGACTGTTGTAACTATTTGTTAAGATTTTAGAATGGGTTTTTCTGGGAGCTAGAATGGCAGTAATGGTAGTAGCTCAATACTTTTGCATAGTGCTTCCTATTATTCAGTTCTCTTCTGTATGTGCACTTGAATCTCCCTGAAAATCATTTTGATGGTGCAATTACTTCGTCAATACTAAGCAGTCGGAGTCAAGATTTAGAAACTGATCTCCCAATTCTCAGCCTGATTTCACTCCAGCAACACAAACTGTGATGGGGGTGGGAATGACTAACCGCCCACATTCACACTTCTTATAGGCCTGTGCTTTTTCATCTCATACCTAATAAAGAGGTAAAAGACCATGATATGAGGCAGAGTTCATGTCCACCTTCTTGTGAATGTTCAGGTAGGAGAGAAAGAGGACAGTTGTGACAGGATGCTTGTATGATTGACAAATCGTGTTAATCTTGGCAGATCAGAGTTGTTGATTTGCATTTGGTCCTCCCCACATCATCTCTAATTGGAAAAATCTATGCCAACAAAGTCTGGAGAAATAATGTAATCGTGGCCTAATCATTGTGTACATTCACTCAGCTAATGACTAGTAGGTTTTGCTCCTTCAACTGCAGCTTCCTGCCAGCCAGAGCTGAATTGTGGCATGTTTTGCATGTTCCATGCAAACCAATTTAAATTAAGCAGGTTTGAAAATCATTACATAGAGGGAGATTTTTTTTTGATCATGGGGTCTGTGTGGGCCTCTGGAATGTCAGTTCGCATTCGATGACTTCCTGCCAGGTTGTGTATTTGACAGCTGTTCTGGGGTGTCTTTTCCCAGCCACTGACCCAGCTACTGTCATAAAGCCAATTAGAGTCTCAGGCTATTAATGTTATTTTCCTCAAGAGCTCCTGGAGATGCTTATATTGTGTGGCAATTTGGCATGAAATCTGTGACCTTTGGAAATACAAGTACAAGAAAGCAAACAAGCTGGGCTATGCGTGTCCTGTTCTCCATTAAGTTATAAAGAATGTGAAAACAGATTGTAGTTGCTGTATGTAGAGAAGTCTATGAAGCACTTTATGACTGAGGATTCTTACAAATGAAGATAGGTGCCCACTGCAAAACCCAGACAAACCCGAGAAGGTGGTAGATGTACTAAACAGCAATAATTCACATATTCAGCAAGGTTTTGAAGAAAATTTTTGAATTTCAATGCTTTCAGAGTGGGACTATATAACTAGTACTTTACACTAATTTGCCACACTTTGAGAAGGATAGTAACAAACTGGATTTACAAAGAAAACTCTAATATTTTAGGAAGGGTTGGAGAAAATGGATTGTTGGATCTAGAAAGAGAAGACTTTCAGGACAGAGGACTTATCCTTCAATAGGTACAATGAACTTTTCGTGAGAAAGCTTATCCTATTACTTAGGTTACCCTCAGAGATTCTTTGTAACCCTTGCTTGAGAAACTACGCCTAGAGCATAGGCAGTGCTTCATAAAAATTTTGAGTGAGTTAGAAAAATGAACGGTACCAATAGTGAAAGAAATTTGTAACGAGATGAATACATGAAAGAAGATGTTGCAGGCAATGGGTGGCTTTATATATGCTATCTGTCCTGTTATCTGCTCAATCCAGGGCTATAACCTGGTGGCTTGTAGACCGTCATTTGTATGTGGATGGATACTGCTTCCCCATTTGTTGCTTTCTTTAAGTTTGGTGGTTCTGAAAATATTTTAATTGAGATGACTGTGTTCCCTCTTTCTCCTTTCTCTGTCACACGGACACACACACACACACACACACACACACACACACACACACGGGCATGCACGCACACACGCACTTACAGAGTATTCTCTATTCTGCACTTCAACAATTAGCTGATTGAAGAGGATGTTTCTCCCATTCAATGAAACACAGGCTTTCCAGTTTTCCTCAGTGCACACTTCACACTGTTGTTTTAGACTCAGTTCTATTTCACTCATCAGTCTTTCCTCCTTTGCCCCTGTATGTAGCTGGGCTTGTGGCTCTTGGCTAAAACAGCAGTGATGGCTAACCACCTCCTGGGTATGGTAAAGGTAGTTCCCATGTTGAAAAGGGGAATGAACTGGCCTTTTAAGTCCTAGATACCTTGACTCGGTGACAATAACCATGCCTTGTTTGTCCGAATAAAAACAGCACTGGTTTGGTTTCAACTAACACAGAAACACTTCTTTCAACCCAATCAACTCATCGGAAGGAGCACTGCCTCAGTCACGAAACTCCCAGATTGTGCTAGGCATCCTCAGGATTCAAGGTAATGAGCTCAAGCTGCATCTTCATTTCATCATTTGTGCCCCTTCCCTCCTTTCTTTATGTAGGTTGTTGTCCAGCTGCACACATAGACACATCCCTCCAGGGGCAAATCCAGGGGCAGTAGGAAGTGCAGGTGGGGGAACTCATAGAAATGAGTAGCGTCACCAATTAGTGACATCACAATCAGGAAGAGCTGGAACTGAGCAAGTTTATGGGGAGATGGGAACAGGGGCTTGTTTGAATTTAAAGGTTGCCGTGGTTGTGCTAAATGCTAATCACTTTTCATCACACTGGCTAATGGGTGTGGAATTCTTGGCTCAACTTCCTTTCAGTTATGCCAAACTAGCTCCTGAGAGAGCTGCAGAGTTCTGGCTCCAGCTGTGCCCCTTTCTCATTGCTCCTTTTAAAGAATATGAATTATTCTTAGATGCAGTCCCCTAAAATTTAGGCAATGATTCACAGGAGAGCTGGAGATGCAGCGAGAGTGGAAAACAAACCACCTGCTTAGGATTCAAGGTCCCATTGTTGACAACACACCTAATCAGGTCAAATTGGTACTAAAACACTGCGTGTAAGTGCCTTCAGTATCTTACAGATGCTGCATAGCTGTATTGGAAAAGGCCAAATTGTCATATTACTCACTGGAGAATGGGGATTAGTGAAGTTGGTAGGATGAATCTAATCTGCATTCACCTAACAAGTGCTGAATAAAGCCTGGAGAGGGCATTTGCCTGGAGTCATGGTGTTTGCTGGTTGAGAGGTCTGGGTTCCCACCATCTCTCAGGTGCCATAAGCTAGTAGCAGGGTGGTGTCCTTGGACCACACGTGTTTTAGTCCCAGAGTCAGCGTCCAATATGTCAGGCCATCAAGGCAGATGGCGAGCAGGCCAATGTTTCTGAACTTTTGGAAAATATACCACTTGAGAGTCCAGCTGGGGAAATGCCTGAAATTGGAAAATAATGTAATAGAATATTTGATTTGCCACCAAAGACCTTAGCTGGGAAGACTGCCATGTTGAAATGAGAGGACAGCTTGGCTGACTCCAGTCTTTCAGCTCTACTTAGTAAATGCCCATCGGTGGGCTGCATCCCGGACTCCCCGGGGGCCCCCAAAGTGCCCATTTTACCTCTCCCTCCCCTGAACACTACAGGTTCACAAACACACATTCTAGATAAGGTTTGGAGCTGCATCCACAAACTTGTGACATTAGCCTAAGAACAAAGGTCAAGGCCAGTGGTCCCTGGATGATTCCTGGGAGGACCTATAGGTGGCCATCTGAGTTCATGGCAAGGTAAATGAGATGTCATTTCCATTTAACTCAATTTGCTTTTCCTCCATGGTGCCAGCTCCTGATTGAACTTCTGTGAGGCAATGTTGCTTTTCTGCAGTTCACCAGACCTTTCTGAATCTGAGCACCTCAGTCCTCCATAGTAAGCCTCGTTGAGCCACTAACTTGAAAGCGTCCATTCACATCATAGTTCTTAGGGCAAAGTATTTGTCATTCCCACCCCCACTGTTCTCTGAACTTCTCAGCATGCACCCTACCTATGGAAAGCTGCTTATTTTAAACACCTGCAAATCTGTTTTCCCCAAGTGTCCTTGGCAGATCTGAAATGCTGGAGAGTTACTAGTTCCTGGAACAGCTTTCAGCCAATAACAGATGGGAAGTCAGTGGAAAAACTCCAGCTTCTTTGTTCCTTGGTTGGGACAGTCTCTCAAGCTTGTTCTATAGTCTTCTCGTAGTTCCTGGTGGGGTTGAGTTTCAAGTGTTCACCATGCCATCTGCCGAGATAGCTGGTAGCATATTGTTTTATGTGCCTCATTTGTTTCTTACCTCACTTACCTACTGCCCTCTTAGTACTTCCTAGTACTTCCCAAATAAATTATTTTGAAATAAATAATTTACATTAGAATTCTCCTCTCAGTCTCCACTTTAGGAGAATGCAAACTAAGACAATCAACCTCCATGCAGTAAGGAGGGTTTGCAAGTTAGATTATGAGATTGGGCTCATTTTTCCCTGGATCTTGCCTTACCAGGAAGCAATGCCTATCCATAGGAAGCATACAAAAAGCAAAGAAACTACAGAGAAATAGGTGGATGAACAAAAGAAAGGAGAGGGTTGACATCTGCTAACATACAAAGAGGGCCAACATCTTTATGCTTGCTTATGGTCTTTTTCTCACAGTGAAGTGTAACTCCCAAAGAGAAGTTACATGAAATGTCCATAAAATGGAAATCTAGAGAGAAAGAAAGTAGAGTAGTGTTTGCCTGGGGTCTGAGGGTGGGAACAAAAACTGACTACAAATAAATACAATAGATGTTTTGGGATGATGGGAAGAATTCTCAAGTTGTGGTGATGTTGTCAACGGGACTGAGGATGTACTAAGGATGATACTGTTTTTGCTCACCAGTGTGTCCCCATAAGGAAGACATAAAATAATATTAAGTAAAATGCTCATAACAATAGAATACTTTCTATGTACTAACTGATTAATTAATGCAGAAAAATTTCCAAGTCTTTTGATGACTTCATTGGTTAATGATGCCCATTCAGTTGGGGATGGGAGTGAGGTGGGGGAGGCTGAATGCTCTTATTGCTGTCCTGATGGCTGAACAGCAGACCAACGATGTCACAGAGAGGGGGAAACAGACTTCTCCCCAGGGCATTAGTAAAGGGCAAAGTTCATTTAGGTTTCAATACTAGTAAGGGTTCAATAGTTAGAAAGGCAGCAAGAGGTAGAGGGTGATAATTATTTATTCATTCCACAAATGTGTAATTTAGTACAAGCCATGTGGCAGGAATTCTGCTTGGCATGGAGAAGTAGCAATGAGCAAGATAGACAAGGACCCTGCCTTCTCAGAACTTGGTTTGAAGCTCTATTCCCATTGCATTCTACATAGAGTTGCACCATCTGTCCTGAAGTAGATCTCAAAGAAAAGAAATACATAAAACAAATCAAGATTATAACAAATACACTGTAATAAAGAAGGGACTCTCAGATATTAATGGGCATCTCCATCATATGGGAATCTTCTTTAAATGCAGAATCTGATTCAGAAGGTCTGGGGTGGGGCCTGAGAATCTTAATTTCTAACCAGCTTTCAGATGATACTGATGGTGCTGGTCCTTGGGCCACCACAGTAGTATGGAGATAGACCAGTGGTTCTCAACTCTGTCTGCACATCGATGTTACAAGAGGAAATTACATTACTTGGAATATTACTCAGTCATTAAAAGGAACAAATTACCAACATTTATAGCAACACGGATGGACCTAGAAATTATCATGCGAAGTGAAACCAGTCAGACAATTAGACAGCAACACCCAATGCTACCGCTTACATGTGGAAACTAAAAAGACACAACGAACTTCTTTGCAGAACAGAGAATGACTCACAGACTTTGGAAAACGTTTGTTTTTCAAATAAGACAATATGGGGGGTGGGGGGATGCACTGTGGGTTTGGGATACAAAATCTATAAAATTGACTTGTGATGATTTATGTACACCTATAATTGAAATAAAATCCAGTTAAAAAAAATTACTAACACCTAATTTCACCTAGTAATTTTCATTTAATTTGACTCAGAATGTCCTAGACATTGGGAATTTTTTAAAACATTTATTGAGGGGTAATTTACATATCACAAAATCCATTCATTTTAATCTCCATTTTAAGCACAAAATTAAATGATTTTTAGTACATCCTCAGTCCCGTTGACAACATCACCACAACTTGAGAATTCTTCCCATCATCCCAAAACATCTATTGTATTTATTTGTAGTCAGTTTTTGTTCCCACCCTCAGACCCCAGGCAAACACTACTCTACTTTCTTTCTCTCTAGATTTCCATTTTATGGACATTTCATGTAAATGAAATCATAGAAGATATGGTCTTTTGTGGCGGGCTTTTTTCACTTAGCATAATGTTTTTGAGGTTCATCCATGTTGTAGCAAACATCAATACTTCCTTTTTTACTGCTTTATAGGTTCTATTATATGGCTATACTATGTTTTGTCTATCCACTTATCAGCTGACTGATATCAGAACTATCTCCACTTTTTGGTAAATAATGTTGCTTTAAATGTTTACTTACAAGTCTCTACACGGGTATCTATTTTCCTTTCTTTTGGGATATGTAAGACGGAATTTGCTGAGTTGTGTGGTGACTGTATGTTTAGCTTTTTCAGAAAATATCAAACTGTTTTCAAAGTGGCTGTAGTACTTTCCATTCCCACCAGCAATGTGTGAAGAGTCTAGTTTCCTCACATCCCCACCAACGCTTGTTATTGTCCCTTTGATTAGAGCCATCCTTGTGAATATGGAGTAGTATTACATTATGGTTTATATTTGCATTTCTCCAATGCCTGATGATGTTGAGCATCTTTTCAAGTGCTAATTAGCCATATATTATATTATATAATATACATATATAATTAGTGGTGTCTTATATGATATATAAGATATACCTATATATCTTATTTAGTCAAATGTCTATTCCTACGCTTTCCCCATTTTTAACTGGATTATTAGTCTTCTTATTGAGTTGTAAGGGTTCTTTATATGGTCTAGATATAATCCCTTTACCAGACATAAAATTTTGAAATATTTTCTCCCATTTTGTGACTTCTGTTTTCATTTTTTTGACAACATCTGAAATACAGTTTATCAGTTTTTTCTTTTATAAAGTGTGCTTTTGGTTTCATATCTAAAAACTCTTCGGATACTCAACAACAAAATAACAATGCAATCAAAAAATGGGCAGAAGACCTAAATAGACATTTCTACAAACAAGACTTATGAATAGCCAATAGGCACATGAAAAGATTCTCAGCATCACTAATTATTAGGGAAATGCAAATAAAAACTACAGTGAGGTACCATCTTACACGGGTCAGCATGGCCATCATTAACAAATGCTGGAGAGGATGTAGAGAAAAGGAAATCCTACTACACTGTTGGTGGGAATATATATTGGTACAACCACTATGAAAAACAGTATGGAGATTCTTCAGAAAACTAAATATAGAAATACCATAGGATCCAGCAATCCCACCCCTGGATATATCCGGACAAAACTAAGTCAAAAAGATACATGCACTCCTGGAGTTCCCTTCGTGGCTCAGTGGTTAACGAATCCGACCAAGAACCATGAGATTGCGGGTTAGATCCCTGTCCTTGCTCATTGGGTTAAGGATCCGGCGTTGCCATGAGCCGTGGTGTCGGCTGCAGACACGGCTCAGATCCCGCGTTGCTGTGGCTGTGGTGAAGGCCGGCAGCTACAGCTCCTGTTAGACCCCTAGCCTGGGAACCTCCATATGCCGCAGGTGCGGCTCTAGAGAAAGGCAAAAAGACAAAAAAAAAAAAAAAAGATACATGCATTCCTATGTTCATTGTAGCACTGTTCACAATAGGCAAGACATGGAAACAACCTAAATATCCATTGACAGATGAGTGGATTAAGAAGATGTGGTACATATACAATGAAAATACTACTTAGTCATAGAAAGAACAGAATAATAGCATTTGCAGCACCTTGGATGCAACTAGAGATTATCATACTAAGTGAAGTAGTCAGAAAGAGAAAGACAAATACCATATGATACCACTTATATGTGGAATCTAAAATATGGCACAAATGAACATATCTACAAAACAGAAACAGACTCACAGACATGGAGAACAGACTTGTGGTTCCCTAAGTTTGTGAGTCTGGAAAGGGGGAAGAGGGAAATGTAAAGGAATGAGATGGACTATGAGTTTGGGGTTATATGCAAGCTATATGCAATGAGGATAATAAATGAGGTCCTACAGTATAGCACAAGGGAGTATATTCAATCTTTTGGGATAGACCATGATGGAAGATAGTATAAGAAAAAGAACATATATGTATATATGTAAAATACACACACACACACACATACACACACACACATATGTATATATGTCTGGGTCACTTTTCTGTACAGCAGAAGTTAGTACAACATTGTAAATCAAGTATACTTTAACAAAAAATAAACATAAAAATACAAAAAATCTCTAAATACTCTTTGCCTAACCCAAGATTATAAAGTTTTTTTCTATTTTTATCTAAAAGTTCTATAGTTTTAGCTCTTGCATTTAAGTTTGTGATCCATATGAGTACATTTTTTGTATATAGTATGAGGTAAAGGTCTAAAATAATCTTTTTGTAGTGGCTATCCAATTATCCTAGCACCATTTATTGAAAAGAAATTCCCCATTAACTTATCTTTCCACCTTTGTCTAAAATCAATTGATCATACACATAACAGTTTATTTCTGGATTATCAGTTCTGTCCGATATATCCACATATGTATCCTTATGCCCAGTGCCACATCATCTTGGGCTTTTATAATAATTAGGATTTATTAAACATCCCCAGGTAACTCTAATGGACAAAAAAAGTTGGAGGATTATTAAGATCAAAAATAATTTGTAGACCAGGATGAGGAGGCCACTTTCAATAAGATCATTGTGGGAAGGCCTTTCTGGAGCAGTGGTGTTTCAGCTCAGGCCTGAAAGATGAGAAAAAACAGCTATGAGAAGAGCTGAGAGAAGAGTCTCCATGAGACCTGCTCCAGGAGGCGCTTTGCCAGGCCAAGGTGGGGATGCTTGCAGTCCGACTGAGAAACTGGGTGGCCATTCTGCCAACTCAGGAGGTCATGGCCCAGGAGGCCCCAAGTTCCCAACTCTGCACAGTCAGCCAACATTTCACTCCTCCAGTGATTTTCAAACTGAGGTAGTTATAACCTCCTCAAGTTACTCAAGAGTATATAGCACAGGATGATCCAAGGGTATAGCATTCACTTATTCATTCATTTACTCATCCATTTAATAAATAGTCATGGAGTATCTCATGTATGCAGAGCTCTATACTAAGCACTAAGGGTATAAAGCTGAGTGAAACAAAGTCTTCATTGAGTTGTCAGGGCACCTCCCTTGAGCATCAGTTACACACACACACACACACACACACGCACACACACAGAGAGAGAGAGAGGGGGGGGGAATTATAAAATTTAAACACAGTGGTGGTAAGGAAGAAATTAGCACACATATTCTGCATAATTGTTGGGCTCCTTCATTTCTTCAAAAGAGTCTAAAATAGATATATATATACCTTAAGAAGGACTCAGTCTAACAGTACACCAGTGCTTATGTCCACTGATTCAACTCCTTCACGGATGGTATCAATATATTATCTCTCAGCTGCAAATCCCCCTTCTTTGTACTGCTTTGTGCTACTGGTGCTAGACCCTGTAAACATTTCCATTTGCTGACTGGCAGAATGTTAGCTTTTGTCAAAAGAGGACACTGGAATGATACTTCAAGTGTCTAGAGGCAGGAAGACATCCCTTGAGGATTTCAGTCTCCTGTTATTTATTCTGCAGTGTGGGAACTGAGTGATCTGTGCGGACTAGCTCCAGTGGCATCTCCAGGCCAACACTTTCTCCCCTGCCTGCTCAGATCTGACAGGTCACTTCTAGAGGCCAATGAAGGTCTGTGCCCCCTGGCAAGTTTCTTTGCCATCAGCCTACTGCACGCTTTCTGGTAGCTGCACCCCCTGCAGAGGGGTCTGGGCTTTGCCTGGTAGGCAGGGGCTCAGGTCCTTTCTTCCTCACCACCCACCCTTCCTGAGCCTGGAAGGAGAAGGTGCTCTTTGCTACTGCTGCTTCTGGGCCTCTTAGAATCTCCTTCCCTCCCCTCTTTTTATAGGTAACCATCTTTTCCTAGTTTACAGTTCTTTCCATCAAAATATTTCTAACTGGTTCCTGACTTGATGGAGCCTAGAATTATGAAAACTGTTCAGTTTCATTTGATCTCTAGCAGTGAGATACTTTAAATGACTCCTTCAAATTGGGGGGAGTTGGGAAGAAAAGAGAGCAGTCCATTTCTGAAACCCCAGACTATTTCACGGCCCCGTGTCATCCAAGGAGCCCACGACCCGATCCACATTTTCCCAGGCTAAGCAGATCTAGCACTCAGTGACAGAGGTGGTTAAAAATTGATGCTGCCACTCCGAAGAGCAGATTTCATTTTTCTCCCAGCTCAGGTTTGTTTCAAGGTTGAAGAAATCGTTGCAATGGATAGAAAAGATCCAAAGCAGCATTTTAGCCCCTGGGATTTGTAAATAGTAAAGTGTTCATAGCAAAGTTAGTAATGTGGTTGCATTCGTGCCCCAGGAGAACATCTTAGAGCTGCTGTGATGTAGAAGGGACATTTTAGGATCATCTGGCCTTTTAAATGTGTGGATTCTTCCTTTTTGCCTATTTGTGAAGGAAGCAATACTGCACAGTGGTTAAGCATGCAGACTCCTGACTCAGCCACTTTTTGTGTGTTCTTGGCCAAAGTACTTCACATGTCTCAGTTTCCCCCTCTGTAAAATGGGGCAGTAATAGGATCTGTATCTCAAAAAGCTGTTGTGAGAATTGAATGAGTTAGTGCACAGGAAATACTCAGATGAGTGCCTGGTGCTTTGTATGGGCTGTGTTAGCTGCCATGGCAATGATGGTGATGATAATGATGGTGACGATGAATGAGTAAACGCTTAAAGAGTAAAGGTGAAGGCAAGAAGAAATGTGTCATGAATACTTATTAATGCCCTCATCCCATATATTAATTTGCCAAATCTTATTTAATCCTTTAATATAGTGTGGTTTTCATTTTGCAGAAGAGGAAGCTGAGGCTTGGACCGGTTAAGACCCAAATCACAGTTAGCCAATGACAGAGCCCAGTTACAGTTAGGGTTTACACGTGTCTACCTGGCACTGGATAGTTGCAGTGTTTCCGTTTCACATATCTCCTTTCCCCTGCCTTAGACCGCACCAAGATCCTGCAAGTTTTCTTTTCTCTTTTATTTCCCCCACCCCTTTTTTTTTTTTTTTTTTTTTTGGCCACCCTACAGCATACAGAGTTCCCAGGGTCAGGGATTGTATCCAAGCCTCAGTTGTGACCTATGCTGCAGGTGCAATAATGCTGAATCCTTTAACCCGCTGTGCTTGGCCAGTGATCAAACCTGCATCCTGGCACTGCAAAGATGCCGCTAACCCCATTAGGCCACAGCAGGAACTCCCTGAATCTTTTCTTGAGAGTAGGGAGTTCCTGACTGTGATCACTCCCAGCTCAGGACCTTGCTCTGTGCAGATCCCTTTGCCTGGGCAGTTCTTTCTCCGCCTCCCTGCCTAATTTGCTTCTCATTAAATCCTTTCCCAGATTTTGTGATGGTGGAGTTTGTTCATGGTGCTGGGGTGCCTGCTTCCCAATCTAGGTGTCCTGGTGTGGACTAATCTGCCTGCCAGGAGACTTGCCTTTTTCTAATTCTTACAAGTGGACTTGTGACCTGGAGCCAATTGCAAATTCTGGGGAGGGAGCCCTAATTGGCTCTACTTGAGTCAGAGGTCATCTCTGATCCATCTCTGGTGAAAGGTGGGGGGTCAGGCGTAGAGGTTAACACAAACCTGCTGGACTGTATGCCTATGGGAAACTCAGTGAAGAGGGTGGAAGCCTGGAGATTCCCCAAAATAGTGTCACACAAGCATGGAAGCATGGAAGACGAGAAAAATAAGGGGGGAAAAACTTTTTTTTAATTAAAAAAACTTTGGTTCTCTGCATTTGGTCATCACCTATTTGGATATTTAAAAAATACCACAAAGTTCCAAGAGGGCAAGTTTCTACCTATAGTATGAAATGCAAAAATGCCCTCACTCATTAATACCATGTCAAATGTCACTCAACTAAAAAAATGTTTTTATGGCAGTCTCATTGTGGTGGAGTAGGTTAAAGATCCAGTGCTGTGTTTGTGGTGGCTCAGGTCACTGCTGAAGCCTGGGTTTGATCCCCAGACCAGTGCCGTGGATTAGGGATCCAGCATTGCTGGAGCTTTGGTGTAGGTCACAGCTATGGCTCAGATTCCATCTCTGGCCTGGGAACTTCCATATGCTGCAGGCGTGGCCAAAGAAAGACAGTGTTCTTACAGTCAGCTGAAAAAATAAAATGGTTTCTAAACTGCTTTCACCTGGGGAAAGAAGCAAAAATGTGGAGTTTATCCATCACCTGTCATTGGACCCCCAACCATTCCATTTTCAGTGTATAGTCCCCATGTAGAGAGGACAGGAGTGCTGCCCACTTGGGGTGACATTGGGAGCTAAACTTTCCAAATGTGCTAGTTTTTATTTCCAGCAGCCTTGGGTTTGAGCACCATCTCTGCCAGTTTCTAGCTATTTGACCTCTGAAAATCTTCCTTATCTGTAAGATGGGGATATCAATTTGATAAAGTATTAACTGATAAACTGCCTGGCACATTGGGAGGGGTATAGGAGTACAATGAATGTTAACTATCAATGTTGTTGTTGTTGTTATTGCTTCTAATCCACTATCTCATTAAGACATAGCATTTCTCATCAAGAGGGCGGTACAAACTTATGGGAGTCAGTGAAATGGTTGAAATGATCAGTTCCAGGGACTTTTAGCCTCGGTCAGTTTCTAGTTCTGACATTTATTAGCAGTGTGTTAACTTCCCTCTGCCTTTATTTTCTGATCTGTGAAGTGGGGATTAACCATTACAGTAACTGCCTCTTGTGGATGTAGTTAGGATTAGATGAGATATAAAGTGCTTAAGATAATGACCACCACAGAGTAAGCACTTTGTGCATGAGAGCCACTAATAATGTTAGTGTGGTTCACGGCTACAGGAAGTGTTCTTGTTGGAAATCTGCTCTCTAGTCTGCAAGTGAGATGACATGAGAAGGGGGTCTTTATAGAAATGCACAAAGATCCTCATAATTCACACACACACATAGCCCTATCTCAGTTGAAAGCCTGTCTCAGTAGAATGAGATGAATATCCCAGTTATTAGTAGTGCAGCTTAGTGTCAAAAGTCATATTTCTTCCTCAAGGCAAAAATAAGCCTGCTCTGTAAATGAGGCCACTGGGCATAGGCCATATTTATTACTTCAATATGAAATATTCCAGACCAGCAGATTCGTGAATATATATTTCAGCCTAAGTTTACTGGTAAGTCAGAGAAATGCATTTATGTAGGTCATCTTGTGCACTGGGCAAGCTGCAGCTTTAAAAACTAACTCGTCTGCTTTTTCAATTGAGTTCATGTTTATTTCTGCATAAACTGCTGTCCTTAGTTGCAAACTCTCAACTCCATTTCGATCATCACACTTGCAGCACTGACCCTAGGTACGGAGCCCTGGGTTTGTCAGTAAAGAGCTGGTCACCGTTGTCCAGGTGATTGTGGTGGACACTCAGGTTGATGGACCTAGGGATAAGGGAAATGAAGTGAATTTTGGGTTCAGTCCACTGGGTTTTGAATCCTAATGCTATAACTATGTATTTTTTGCCATACCCATGGCATGTGGAAGTTCCTGGCCAGGGATCAAATCCGAGCCACAGCTGCAATCTAAGCCCCAGCTGTAGCAATGCAGGATCCTTAACCCACTGAGCCTAGCTGGAGATCCTGCCTGAGATGCTGCAGTCAGATCCTTAAGCCACTGTGTAGCAGCAGGAATTCCCCCAGTGCTATAACTCTTTGAATTTAGTAAGTTTGTTCATCATCATACCCTCCATTCCTTCACTTGTAAAGCAGGGCAATAATCCTCCTTCATCAGTTTGCTGTGACATTTAAATGAGATAATATATGTAAAGAAGTTAGAAGAGTATCTGGCGCATGATAAGCACTCAAAAACATATCTGCCACCATGACTATAATAATCCCATTTCACAGGTGAGGAAATTGAAGATAAGAGGATGAGTGGGGTGAGAAGGTTTCATTGACTCAAGTAACATTTAAATGAGGGCTCATGACCCCTTTGTCCTTACGGCATTCTGAAAATGATCAGATCAGGCTGCATCAGGAAGTTGAGATGGTGGCCATGCCCCCCAACCAGGACTGACCAAATTCCATTTTCAAGTGTTTCCTAAGTGATTTTGTTCAGTGAAAACAACTTTCGGCTTAGATACTAGTCAAGAGAAGAGCCTGGTTTAAGTGCTGCTACGTATCCAGTTATTTTTTTCTACCAGCCCCTGCTCACTGAACCCTTTCCAAGTGCCCCAGCTCATCTGAGAGGCTGAGAGAGACAGTCTGTGTGCTCAGTTCACACAGGCAATGGGATTTTTGAATTTCCCTCTATAACTTTAGAAAATTTTTAGAAAAGCAGGTGTGGGACTGAAAGATAAACAAACCAGGGCATAATAAGGAAGTATGTCTGCTTAAACTGTTTGAGGATTAACTGAGATGACGTATACAGTGTTTCTAGTACAGTGACCCTCAGTTAGCAAGTATTCAATAAGTGGAAGCTTTTCATGAAGGAAAGTAGTCAAATCATCCAGAGACAAATGTCCATAGCTAACTCAGAAAAGGCTTATTTCATTCTAGTCAGGCTGATAAAATTCCCTCAAAGGGCAGCATCAGCACCCATTGTGTGTCCCTTTGAGACTGAGGCCCGTCCCAAGTGCCAACCCTCCGTTTTTGGGAAAGATGCTGACCATGAGGTATTCAAACTGCCAGGCTGCTCACCTTGACAGGAGGGTTCCAGGGATTTGGGTGGATTTCATCAACAGCTTTCTTTGTCAGCAACTCAAATCTGCATTTGATGCGGCATCTCCTTTGCAAGGTTTCTGTCATCCACACTGTGGTGAGGAGCTTTTCTCCAGAGCCCTTCTAAGGCAAACAAACTGGTTGTATCTGTGGGTTCTCTCAGACCTGAATTCAGGTCCTTTCTGCAACTTAACTAGCTGCACGCTCTTCAGCAAGGTGTGTGACCTCCCCCACTCCTCATTTTCTTGTCTGAGTAACGTAGATCATCATAATGATACCTACCCCAGGCTTGTCAAGATGAAAGAAATAATAAAGTGAGAAATGGACAGTTTCTCACAGTGCCCAGCTCCTTGTAAACACTTCATAAAAGGGAATTGCTGTTATTATTTTAATTGGCATTGTTACTGCTGCTGCTACTATTACATTTTAGTTTCCTTTTTTTTTTTCTCTCTCTCTCTCTCTTTTGGCCTCCCAGTAGCATATGGAGTTCCCAGGCCAGGGATCAGATCTGAGCCATGGCTGCTACCCACACCAGAGCTGTGGTAATCCCTTAACCCACTGTGCCAGGCCAGGGATGGAAGCTGTGTCCTGGCCCTGCAGAGATGCCGCCAATCCCGTTGGGCCACAGCAGGAACTCAGATTTTTTTTTTAGATGAGAAGACTGGAGTGAAAAGGAGATAAGAGAATCTACCATTTGGACTTACTGGAAGGAATAGTATAAATGGACAGTGTGTTGAGCTTCTTAAGTGAGCTGTGATTACAAACAATAGCTAATCCAACCATCTTATTGCTACCTCATACTTTTTACATATTTGGCCTGTTTCTAGGTTGAGATACAGTGACCAGTTGGAAAACTACTGCAGTCAGGGAACCGTTAGTAGTAATAGCTGTTGTCTGACCCAGAACATAAAGTTTTTCAGGACATGAAGTTATGTTTGTCTTCCAGCTTAGTTTGACAGATTGTTTTAAAGGGTCTGGCATTGTCATACTAAAAAAAAAAATCATCAAAGTGTGCTAAGAAAAGGATATTTGGAGCAGATTGGAGCACTAAAAATGCCTCCCCCAAATAACCCCTACTGTGCAGCTGCTCCTTATCAGTCCTGCCAGCAGTGCCATAAATCTCCTCCAAATTGACTATTATGTCATCCTGGGGCCCTGGAAATGACAAATATTCTGGGGCAACCTCCTGGATTCCAAGGAGATAGTTTTCTTGCTTATGTCATTTCAAACAAAGTACTTAGAATCAGGGCTGAATTTATGCTCTGCCTTTTTAATCTTCCACTCCCTTGTTCAATGCAATAAACAGAGAGTCAGGGAAAGTTAGTTCCTGCTTCCGACATAGTGATGGTGGAAGAAAACCTGGTTGATTCAGAGATGCTCTCATTGTCTTCCACTCTGCTTGAAACTACACACGGGTAAGCAAGAACCTTCCAGGAATCCATGCTTTTACAGATAATCTGAAGGGAACGATCGTGGAGTAAAAAGAAGGAAAAGAGGAGTCGCTGGTGGGCCATCCTTGCCCATAAAGTGTGGTAATGACAGATTTCAAGAGTGCTCCTCCTGTGGCTTGTAGTCAGTCCAGCTAATCCTTATGAGCAGGTAGGATGTGAAAAGATACTCAAGGGTGGTCCCTGGTACCGTTTATGAATTATTCATCTTAAACCAACTTGAACAAACCAGAGCACTCAAGTGAAAGCCTTTTAGCCAGAAGGAGGCCACTGAAGGGCCAGAGTGTAGACCTCAGAAATGTTTTTTCAATGTTGTGTTTCATGGCTCTGATGGCTCTGACTCATTTCTGAGTTGCAGTCTGCTCCCCATTCCCACATGGGTGGCCATCATACAGCTTTGTTCACCATGGAGCTTTCAAAAAGCTTCACGCCTTGAAATGAAAGCCACTAGGGTCACTGGGTTCTTGTTTTAGGGGCCATGAGCGGGGCAAAGCACTGTCCCATGGGCTTCTGAGTGCCAGTGGTGCCCTAAGTCATAGGTTCCAAAGGCAAAAGGAAAGAGAGAGGATGGGAAGTTCCACATTGTTTAAGAGGATAGTACTTGAAATGTAGTTCTCTAGGAGTTGCCGTTGTGGCTCAGTGAGTTAAGAATCTGACTAGTATCGATGAGGATGCCGGTTCAATACCTGAACTCCCCCAGTGGGTTGAGGGTCCGGCGTTGCTACAAGCTGTGGCATAGGTCGCAGATGAGGCTTGGATCTGGCATCGCAGTGGCTGTAGTGTAAGCCAGCTGCTGCAACTCAGCCCTTAGCCCAGGAACTTCCATAAACCACAGGTGCAGCCATAAAAAGAAAAAAAAAATGAAATATATTTCTCTGTTCATTCACTCGATTTTTTTACTGAGCACTTACTATATGCCCTTAATATTTGGTATATATAAGTTGAGTATGACATAAGCCCTGGCATCAAGGCACTTCTGATTTGCTTAGAGAGGCAGATCTTAATGAAATACTTGTCCTGATTTTTTTTTGTCTAGTGGTCCCTGCCCTAATTCCTTCCTTGAAGCCAACTTCCAAGGAGTTGCCAGAGTGAGCTTCCTAGGATCATGCTGCTCCATTCAGTGGCTTCATATTGACTACTGAAAAAGAAAAAAGCCTATTTCTTGATGGGCCACTGGTGACCCTGCACCATGGCCTCTCCTACCGTACCCATATGAATCCCTCATATCTCCTTCCTAAAGCCTCTTCTAGGTGCTGGGAGCAAGGGGCTGTTCCCCAGCAGACAGGATGATCTGTCACATTTGCTATTCTTCTGGGGTGAGGGGACCCTTAGGCTCCATTTCCGACACGTGCCTGTGTGTCCTGACATGTCATCCATGTCTGTGGTCTGGTTACATTCCCACCAATTCGTCCTGCTACAAATCCTGGCCCTTATAGACACTACCCGCATGGAACACTCACTGGAATATAAAATCTTCTCTCACTGCATTCAGTGCCAGATGTACAATAAAGGCTGAATGAATGAATGAATGAACAAAATACAAAACTCATCATCTGAAACTACAAAATAAAGTTCCTGGCACGCTGATAGTGATGCTAATGAACATAAAATATAATCATTTCTGGAGTTCCTGTCATGCCACAGCAGAAATGAGTCGAACTAGGAACCATGAGGTTGCAGGTTTGATCACTGGCCTCATTCAGTGGGTTGAAAATCCAGCACTGCCGTGGGCTGTGGTGTGGGTTGCAGACACGGTTTAGATCTGGTGTTACTGCGACTGTGGTGTAGGCCAGCAGCTGTGGCTCCAGTTGGACCCCTAGCCTGGGAAATTCCACGTGCTGTGGGTGTGGCCCTAAAAAAAAAAAAATCTTTGTCTATTACTTCAAGCAATGCTGATGTTGAAGTGGTTCAGACAGTCAGTTAAAGAACCAGACTCTGGGAGTTCTCTTATTGCCGGTTAAGGATCCGGTTAAGCTGCTGTGGCATGGGTTCGATCCCTGGCCCAGAAATTTCTACATGCTGTGGGTATGGCCAAAAAATTAAAGAGGAGTTCCCATCCTGGCACAGCAATTAAACCCGACTGACTTCCAGGAGGACGCGGGTTCAATCCCTGGTCTTCCTCTGTGGGTTAAGGATCCTGCATTGCCATGAGCTGCGGTGTAGGTTGCAGACGTGGCTTGGATCCTGCGCTGCTGTGGCTCTGGCATAGGCCTGTGGCTACATCTCTGATTGGACCCCTCGCCTGGGAACCTCCGTATGCCATGGGTGCAGCCCTAAAAA